>PVJD01000165.1:0-57500 GCA_004026545.1 Mormoops blainvillei
GGCCCCTGTTGCCTCCCCTTCCCCCTCTCCCTTCCTGCTTCCCTCCCGTCTGAGTGCGCCGGGGAGGGGAGAGCGCAGCAGGCGGAGGTGAATACCCCTTTCCTCCGCAGGACGCTGGAAGCTATGGAGCTTCAGGCGCTGCCCGCCTGCGTCCGGGACCTTCCGGACCCAGAGCCTGCACTTAGCCAATGACACCCGCCAAGCAGGTTAAGGGCACAAATTAGGCTTTTCGCACGAGTGGTTCCTTCCTTTGGACGCGGGAAAACTAAGGGGCAAGACTGCAACTCCATGGAGAAAATATCTGGACGCAGATGGGGCCCCGAGGCACGGTGGAAAGCGGGAAAGAGTTTAGGCGAAGCAGCAGAAGTCCCAGGCCAGACCCAGATCGCCTGTGCCCTGGGCTTCTTCAAGGGGATGGGGAGCCCCCTTGACGTCCCTGCAGGTGCTCTCCGGGCCCTTGGGGTGCTAGAAACACCTTTAGCACCTTCCCCAGGCGTCCTCAAGGCTTCACTAGAGAATAGTTAGAGCCAGTATTTTAGGGTGGGGGAAGTAGATTACAACCCTGAATCTTACAAATGTAGAGCCAACATTATAATTTGACCAAAAAAGAAAAATGATGTGCTCTGGGAAAAAAAAATCAGGAGTACAGGACGGTGGTGGGATCTAGAGTAAAAAGATTGGCCTAAATCTTGGCATTTGCCTCCCCAGCTAGTTTTAGGCCTGGAATAAGTCACTGAAGCTCTTTGAGACCATTTCTTCGTCTATAATATAGAATAACAATCCCTTCGCTAATGGTTGTTGTGAGGAGCTGTAATCATGCATGTGATAAATGTAAACTATAAAATGCCATACAAATGTAAACTATTATATCTTCACAGATTTATGGCCCAGTCTAAGGAAAAAAACAGAATAGCTTAACCCTGACCTCCAAGGAGACCACAGTGAAAGTCATATTTCCCAACGCCGTTTGAGCAATACCCTGAAGGAGATCCAAGGAGCCTGTGTGACTGTCACAAAATTCTTGCAAAGTTGTCCTAACCAGGGCATTTGTATTTCACCATCATTAAAAAATAGCTTGCCATTTAGTATATCTGAGAAGAGGAAATGTTATGAATTAAAGATTGTGTCAAAATTGTGAAAAGATAGACGAAGATTAGAAAGCATTCGGTTAAACCAAATAAAACAGGTTGTTGTTTTACTACAAAATTCCTCAGTGTCTTTGGTATGTGTATTGTGACTCAAAAGAGATACCCAGGAATTAGTGTCTCAGGACTGATGGATCTTTCGAGTAAAAAAAAAATTTTTTAAGAGAGAGCAGAAGGGAGGGAGAGAAACACGAATGTGAAAGAGAAACATCAATCAGCCGCCTCTCCTACCTGACCTACCTACCTACTTACCGTGCCCTGCCTACGTGCCCCTGAGGGCCTGCAACCTAGGCTTGTGCATGTGCCCTGACCAGGAATGGAAACTGCAACCTTTCACTCGGCAGGATGACACCCAATCAACTGAGCTACACTGGCCAGGGCAAACCTCAAAGATTCTTAACCAAATTTATCACATGCCTATGTGCCAGGTATAGCACAGGGCTCCAGGTACACAAACACATAAAATAAGTAATACTCCAGTTCTCAAGGAGTTTCCAATCTCAGGAGAAGACAAGAGCCAATATTGACAATGCCACTGATCGGCTATTCACGTTGAGCACCTGTCCGTTGGCCCAGAGCCTGTGTCGGGTCTCAAACTCAAATGCCCACCAGGGAAGAGACAGGTGGTATACAGGTGAGAGGCTGGGCCTGCAGAACTGTGGAAGACAGGCCTGACAAGAAGCACTGTGAAGCATGTCACAGACATGCAGGGCCATGTTACTACTAGTCTTTCAAGAGAAGCCAGAAATCTGAATTTTATGTGAAATCACCTGATTTCTAAATATGTTCAGCTAATTCAAACTTTTAGAAAAACACTTGCAGGACCATCAAAACTCATTCCGTGGGCCCGCAACTAACTAACCATGTCATCAAAAACTACTCAAAAATAACTAACACAAGAAGGGTGAGAAACATTGCTTTATAGCTACTACCACAAAAGGAAGCATAAGTGCCACATAAATATTAGTTAATCTTCATAACTATCCATAAATATTTATTACAGGCATAATATGTGCTGGCCTTATTGTTTTGATTGTAAAAACCTATGTGAATAAATCATCAGGACACCGTACTTCAGTTTATCCATCAAAAACCAAAAACCTTGGCTCCCCCTGAGTAGCAAAAAAGCTCTAAATTTTCCCAAAGCAAATGAATAGAAATGGTGAGGGGAACTGGCATGGTTGCTGAAGTAAAAATATTGTTTTATGATCCCATTCCTCGAGATTCTCAGAATACTTGAGTTTGGGGAGGAATCCTGGTGTGCATACATACTACATTTATGGAATTGCCAATTCTGTTTTAAAACTGCAGCCCGATATAACTTACATTTGTTTTGCCAAACATGTCACTCAACTATAGTTTTTGTTTTTTGTTGTTTTTTTTAAGAAATAGAGTTCTGGGCAAAGATGCTGAAAGCTTACCGAAGAGGGGCCCAAATACCCTCCAGCCGGTTTGGCTGAGATGACTTCAAGGAGAAACGGGCAGACAGCTGATTAATTTGATCAAGGCCAAAATTAAATTTTTAAAAAAATTATTTTCTTTTTCAAATTGTTGGGAGGGGGTGTTAGATTTGTGAGGAACAAAAGGAAAAAGTAAGAAAAGGAGGGAGAATGAGAACTAACAGCCCCTACGTGCAGCCTGTGAGAAAGTGTTATCACAGACCCAGGATATAAGACAGGCATGAGATTTCGCCCACCCCCATCTCTCGGCAGATAACCAAGCTCTCTGCCTGCTTCGCGGACCAAGTTAATGTAAAGTCAGCTTTCCGCCTCTACCTTGCCTTCATTACAAAAGTGGAGCCCTCCTACCCTAAGCCACGGTCCCATTCATGGTCCAGCTTCTGCCCTCATCTCTCTACAGAAAGAGTTCCTGTTAAGGCCACCAATATCGTTTCTCTGGCCAAACCCTCGATGGTTAATTTTCAGTACTTTTCTCAAACATCTGACACTGCTTACCCATCCCTCCTTTTCTGAAACTATCCTGTCTCCGATTCTGTGTGTCTCTCCTGTTGCTCCGACGGCCCTTTCTCGGTCTCCTTTGGGGCTCCTTCCTTCTTTGTTTTATTAAAAGCTAACCCTTGTTTTCCTTCTACCCTTCCTCAGTGAGGCTATCCATGCCCACAGTTCCTGTTATCACGTGGACACTAGAACTCTCAAATCTGCTTCTCAAGCCCGTCCCTCTGCCCTGAATTCTCATTGTGTCAACAATCTGGCCACAGATAAGACATCTAAACAAGGGGTCCCAGAGTCCTCAAACTCAGCATGTGAATAACTGAGTGAGTCATTCACTCATGGTAATGCAGATGAAGTGATGCATTTTTCCTGCATGGCCTCGCCTTTTCCTGTCCTTGGTTATGATGTCTATTACCTATGATAGAAGCCTGGGAGCCATCATCATAAGCTCCTCTTCTTCCCACATCCCCCACATTGGGTCAGCCATCAAGCTTGTCCTCAGTAGTTTATCTCCTCTTCACTTACATAAACAACCTTGGCTTATTTAGTTCATCTCTCATCTGGACCCGGCATTCAGTGGTAGCATCGCTTACCATCCTGCCCTCCTCATGGACCTCCTGCTTCCAGTCTTCTAACAATGAAGACAGTACCACCAGAATGACTGAAGGCACAACTGTTCACGTCACTCCCTGCTTAAAATCCTTTAGCTTCCCACCATCGTTAGGATCAAGTCAAAACTACTTGGGATTGCAAGCAAAGCCCTCTCCAGCCTTGCTTCCCGCTGCTTCACTCTTTGCATGTTATGCTCCACTAAAAACTATTACTGTTGTACAAATGTTGGTAGAATCCAAACGTTTGCAGCTCAGCATCTTTGTCGGCATGGAGCCTTTACCTGGAAAGACTCCTATGTGCCTTCACCTAGGGGATGCCTCCCAATGTAGAAGGCCACTTACCACAGTATCCTTGAGTTGGCTTTGCCGGCCTCGCTGTCTGCCTCCACCCTACAGACGCTTCATCATTTAACCACCTTCCCCCTCGCTTTTCCCAGGCACCCAGCCTTTCATCCTCTTAGACCTCGGGAACCCTAATGTTTGTCAACAGTGAAAACATGTGTCCCTTAGTATTAGAAGGGCTTCTAGCCAGTGCCATCTTATTTTGGAGAAAACCGCTCTGTGAACAGGGTCCGGTTTCCCCTACAGGCCCTGGTCCATTCTGCTCTTCTTCCCAGCCAGGGTACAGTGGATTTTTCCTCATAGAGAGGGAAGACCCTACCTAGCCATGGGCTGAAGTCAACTGGCCTCATCATCACCAGAGCCCTGGGGCTCCAGGAATATTGCTGGTTATGACGAGGCTAGCTTGAGCATTCATGTTTTTCAAAAGCAAATTTCTGAAAAGAAAAGAATATTTTTTAAATATTTAAAAACTTGTTGATATAGTTTGTGGATAGAGCAAAATCACGAAGGCTGTTCACAAATGTATGTATTGAGGAAATATCGTGCAGCAAATAACTTAGGCCTGTGTCCAGGAGTACGCTGCGGGGCCAAGGGAGGCTGGGGTCTGAGATCGGTGAGAGAAAAGGGAAGGGGACCCTGTAAGGACTAGCCTGAGGCAGGCGGGCCTTCCGTCACATCACCACACCCCCCACACTCTCCCATGAGTGTAACTTTGGCTGCACTTTAACATAATAGAAAATCCTAATATTCTTGGCAAGAAAACTCATTGGGGCTTTCAGCAAGTGGGAAGGAGCTTTCATGACACTGTATCCCACAATTAAGACAGGGAAGGAATTGCTTTGGGTGCTTGACTCTGCGTGCACAGAGAAGGGCACAACTGTCACTCTGCAGCAATAAATTGCCCATTTAATTATCTATTAATGTCCTGCAAACTGTAATATATTGGATATTTTCTCCAAGAAAACAACTCCGAATCGCCTGCAGTCTCCCCTGCATCCTAATTATTACGTCACTGTGTTGGTTCAGCATTGGCAAATCATAGTCATCATTTTTTAATGGCCAAATCTGATGGCTTTCCAAAGAGTTTCCCCAAAGTTCCTGCCCTATGGGCCTCATGTATCAGTGCAAGGCAAACATGAACCGAGTAATTCTGTCTCAGCCATTTGTCAACACCTTAGAAGAGAAAACGTCAGCAGTATATGACAGTGATCAAACGAGTTATGAATTTGAATTTGGCTGTACTCATTTAAGGATTTTAACTATATGATGTTAACTATCTATTACCTTCAAATTTCATATTTAGAAAAACTAGATAGTTTAATTTTTCTACCATAATTCTTAGCCTCCCAAGCATGGGTAGGTTAACACCAAAGGAATCCAAGATTCAGTCTACAATAATAATTACAAAAACAATAACAGCAAACAGTTAACAAATGCGATGATATGCTAGGCCCTGTTCTGAGTGTTTTGTGTGTATTGACTCACTTAATCTAACAAAAATGCTATGAGACAGTTACTGTCATTTTTCCTATTTTACAGGTGAGAAATTGAAGCACAGAGATTGTTCGTTTGATTACTTGTCATCTGAAGCACAGAATTTTATTAAGGTTACATGGCCAGTCATCTGCCTTGGGGCCGTACCCTGAAAACCAATTGCCCCCACCAGAAGCAGTAGCATTTCATTATCATCAAAAAATATTTATCGAATACTTATGGCAGTCATGTGAACTGCTTCACAGTTGTTCTCTCATTTAATTCTCACACAAACCCCATAAGGAAGTATGATGAGTCCCATTTTGCAGAAGAAAACACTGAGTCACATAAACATTAAGTGCCAGAACAGGGACCATAGATGTGTCAGACTCTACCGCTGGGCGAGTTGCCTGCAAGGAAAGGATTCTGATCTTGGCAGAGCAGCAGGTCCTAAATAAAGTCATCAGCAGAGAAATTTAAAATGCTCTGGGAGGCCTTCTGGAGAAATGGCAGATTCTAAGGCTGGGGCACTGGGGTTGAAAACACAAGATGAGCTTGGGGCATTAATAGTGGCAGTAGAGTATTCCTCAAACAAAGCAAGACACGAAAAGGACGAGCGCGTCAAAAGGACAGGAGTAACCTGAAAGAGCTCCCAAATGCTCCGACCGGAACAGCCTGGGCAACAAGATTAGTAACGATAGTGTTAGATTATCACTCAAAGAAAAAATAAACATCCATATAAATAAATGATTGAATACATAAACACATATGTAGAAGAAACAAACTGTCCTTACAGAAGGATTCCAAATGATAAGTATAGGAGGCATGAGGGAAGTAGAAAATCACCATTGGCCCTACAGTAATACTTGTTGCCGGCGAAACCACAGAGGAATGTGAAAGTTAGCAGGTGAAACATTGAGGAGAAACAGGATCTTTGTATTGCCTCAAAGTATCTATCCCAAAATATTAATTAATGACACTGGAGTTTTTTTGTTTTTGTTTTAAAAACATATGTCTACAAATTCTGTGATACTCCTCCCTCTAGAGGAGGAGCTTAATTCCTTATCCCCTGGGTGTGGGCTGGATGTAGTGACTTACTGGTAACCAACAGAGTATGGAAGAAGAAAATGAGCAGCTTTACAGTGGCAAAGCCTGGTAGATATCACCTCAACTAAGTGATTAAGATTAACATCATTTGCCCTGGCCAGCGTGACTCGGTTGGAGCGTCGTCGTGTAACCGAAAGGTTGTGGGTTCAATTCCTGGTCAGGGCGCATACCTAGGTTGTGGGAGGAAACCTGTTGGTGCTTCTCTCTCTCATCGATGTTTCTCTTTCTCCCTCCCTCTCTCCAAGAAAAAAAAAAAAAGCAATGAAAAAATGTCCTAAGGTGAGGATGAAAAAAACAAAAGATTAACATCATTTGTAATGTAATGTCATGTTCATATATGAACCCTCCTCTATGTCATCAGAAAGGCACTTCCCTGCTAGAATCTTCTTCCCTAAAATTAATAACCCCAGTCTAGACACGAGAAAACATCAGGCCCAAATTGAGGACATTCTACAAAATATATGATCAATACTATTGAAAAATGTCAAGGTCAGGCCTGGCTGCTATAGCTGAGTGGATTGAGTGCCGGCCTGCTGAACTAAAGGGTCGTCGGTTCAATTCCCAGTCAGGGCACATGGGTTGCGGGCCAAATCCCCTGTAGGGGGAGCGCGAGAGGGAACCACACATTAATGTTTCCCTCCCTCTCTTTCTCCCTCCCTTCCCCCCTGTCTAAAAATAAAATAAATAAAATCTTTTTAAAAGTTAAAAAAAAAAAGTGTCAAGGTCAGGAAAGACAAGGAAATCCTGAGAAACTGTCAGAGTCTGGAGAAGACTAAGGAGACATGATGAGTAAATACAATGTGGTGTCCTGGGTGGGATTCTAGAACAGAAAAAGGATGTTAGTGGGAAACGTGGTAAAATCTCCATAAAATCTGTAGTTGAGTTAACAGTCTCATATCAATGTTAGTGCCTCAGTTTGAGTAACTGTACCATGGTATGACATTAACAGTAAGGGCAGCTGGATGAAGGGTCTAAGAGAACTCTAAGTGATAGTTTTGAAGGGAGGAGTGCTAAGAAATTGAAAGACTGGGTAGGAGGGTATGGATAATACCTTCAATGTATAGATTGCTTTGTAACCAGGGCTTCCATGTGTTCCCTCAACAAAACTTACCTCAGTTTTATGATTTTTCTCTAGCTTTTGAAAGCCTGGAAGGGGATTTGAGAAAACGAGTAGCTGGATTAGGGAGCGGGCATACAGACAGCTCCAGCGGATGGAAAACCTGAGAAAATCAGAATCCAGTATGGACTTTAGTTAATAATATATCATTATTGGTTCATTAATTGTAACAAATGTGCCATGCTAATAGGGAACCTGGGTGTGAAGTATATGGAAACTGTCTTACTTTCTCAATTTTTTGGTAAAATTAGAACTACTCTAAAAAAAATAAAGTCTATATAAAATTTAAAATAAAATATCCCCTCACCTACGCTCCTAAAGTAAACAGAGCATGGAGACTCACCACAGGTTCAGCTGAGCTGCCCTAGTTTGGCTCCGAGGGACTTGCGTGGGGGCCCAGGAGAGGATGGGACAAGTGAGTGGCAGGAGCACAGAGACGATAGAAGGACCTGGAGGAGAGGACACAATTAGTCATAAGAAAACAGGAAGAGGAGGATGGTGGCAGCGCAAATGAAGGAGGCCCTGCGCTTCAGTCAATTTGTTTTTCTTCGCCGCTCTGCTCCACCATCCACCCGTCTCCCCCCTCCTCTTCCTCCTGCACCCATTGCCTCCGAATTCCCTCTCCACTCTTGCCCAGCCTGCTGTGCTCCCCAGGGCACTTCCTGGGTCTGGCCAGGGGGAGGCATGAGCGGACCTCTGAGAAGAGAGGAGAGTTGGGGTGGAATCTGTAGGCCCCTTCCCCGCCTGTGTGCCTCGCCTGGGCTAGCTGGGTCCCTCTAGCTGAGGTCCCCACACTGGGTCCCCTCACTAGGTTCTGGCCATCACCCCCCATCTTGCCCCGTCAGGCCTAGGCTTGGGTAGCTGTTCCCCACAGTGGGTAATTCTTGGGTGAAACACCATTCTTTGTCAGCTTCCTGAAGTCCGCCTAGGTCTTGGTAAATCCTCCCATTATGAAACTGCTCTCCATTACACAATGGGGTGCGTCATCTGTTTCCTACCGGGACCACAACGGATAGAAAGAGTTACTCATTCTGTTTATTGTCTATTGTTTATCTTTCCTTTTAGAACGTAAACTCCATGAGGGCAGCAATCTTGTATGCTTCCTTCATGCTGTGGCACTCGATAAATATTTGTTGAGTAACAGAGTGAACGCTCACTTTATTTGGACTGTCTCCTGTTGGTACTTGTGGCTAGTGGCTACAGCGCCTGTATGAGATTCCCTGGGTGTAAGGCATATTCTCCAGCTACTGAAACCCCCTCTGCCCCAGTAGGGTTAAGAGAGCAACGGGACCGCAACCCATGGCTGTTTCCCTTGCCCTGTGGGATTGTTATGCTGGTCTCCCTGTCATTCTCTCTTGCAGGCAAATTTGGCAATGTGTGCCTTGCTTTTATACATTTACATGTTCCTTTCCCTGCAAACTTTCTGTTTCTTGGATAATAGAGTTACAGTGTGCTCACAGGCCCTTACAAACGCGCAGCTTACCAAAGAGCTCTGGCCCTGAGCCAAGGGAGCCTCCAGCTGCTGACTGACCCTGCCTGGAAAGTCAAGCTGGAAGAGACGCAAATGTCCTAATCCTCTTCCAAACCACTCTGAGGAGGTTTTATCCGGTGATCTGTAAAACGAAATTAGTAAAGGGACACTTTCATTCCCGGTCGCTAGAGAGCTTCTGAAATCTTTGAGAAAGCCAACACAGCAAATTTCTGGGCTGGGGGGCCGAGAAACACATCCTGTTTTCAAAAGCAAAATACCCTTACATTTTCATGGTTTCTTTCACATCATTCAGCACACAGAAGGTATTTTCTGAGGCTTTCACAGGGATCCCCCCGTGAAGGTGAAAGCAATTCTTGACAGGGAGGAAAATACAGTGGCCAGCGAGGTCAAGTGATTTTCCCCAAGTTCTGCCAAGTCCAGTCCAGCTCTGGTCTCCTGACTCCAGCCCAGGGAACATTTGTTCTGTTGTTATTACCCCAGGAGCTGGCTTATTGCACAATATCAGGAAATAGTCCATATGAAATTCTGGTCCACAGAGCGTACATGTTCTGCTTTTTATTCTGTAGCTTTTTAATAAAGTGTGTTTTCCTTTCCCATAATGTCATCTGGAAGCAATTCCTCCCAACAGCTGGATTTGCTTTCACAATTGGTAAACACATAAAATGGAAGGCAGGGGACGATGCGGAGTGTCACCAGAGAGCCTCTGCCCCACCCGCTTGGCTCACGTTCTGAGGCTTATCTTGGGTCTTTGCACAAGCCTCATCAAAACTGAGAATATCTTTAAACAAGCGACCCACGCTGCAATCCCTCCTTCAGAGGGTCAACATGTTCTTTGGGGGAGAAATTTTCTGAATGCTTTGCAGATAAAATTGACCAGATGCAGACCAGATTGCCAGCTGCCAAGATCTCTGAGCTACATGTGGGGGCCAGCAGAGCCGCATCGTCCCGAAGTTCCCACCGTCCTGGTACAGTCAGGACCTCTGGGGGTCCCACAGGAAGCCTCTCTGAGAGCAAAGCCTGCCCTGTGCTGCCGCCGCCACTACAGCCAACAAAGACACAGCAAGAGCCCGAAGAGCACTAACTGGGTCATCAGAGAAGATGAATGTCCCCCAAATGTGCTCCTCAGGAAGTTTTCACACAGACACACACGGAAAAGCAGCCAGCGCTCTTGGAACGGCCGAGGCCAAGAGCACAGCTGTCTTCTGGGTGTTGGCTCACACCCTCTCCGCTCTGCTCACCACCATGGTCAGCTCTGGTCCAAGGGGCCCAGGGCACGGTTTCAGCTGGAATACGGTACTAGGGGACAAAGCTCAGGCTCCAGGCTCTCCCCGCTCCCACGTAAGCAATGCTGTTCTTTCGGTCCACGTTTCCGATTCGGGGGAAATAAGCCTAGTTCTGTGGCTGAACTCTCAGCGGGAGCACGAGAGCATGCCCATGACCAGGCAGCCCTGTGAAGATATAGGAAAGGGCGTGTGTCACCCGGCCCCGCTGCGTGGGTGACCTCAACACGGTGCTGGCCAGGTTAGGGGGCAAGGAAGGGGGTGGGAGGGGCTTCCTTCCAAGCATCGCCAGGACTCCAGATAGCTAGGGCCCCACTCCACCTGAGGGGGCTTCCCTGTGTTGCGGCCCTTTGACTGCCAAGTTCCCCCCGTGGAAATGGGTGTCCCTCTGACGACACAAACAAAAAGAGACTGCCAGGGGCCGTGCTCACCAGAGGAGGTGAGCACAGCACAAGCCGCAAATGGAGCTTCCCTGCCTGGGCCCCGGGTGGGTGCAGTGCTCTCCCCCGGGTGGGTGCAGTGCTCTCCCTCTCAGTTCTGCTTCTATCCTGCGGTCCCGCTCCTCTCTCCCTCCTCCAGGAGGAGACTGTGTCTTGTCTGGAGGCAGAGGACAGAAGCTGAATCATACTTTTTTTCCAAATATCTGGAATTTTGGAAATCTGCCTTTCGGGTTCCATGCCAAGACTGGTTCTCTCAGACCCTGGTCCCTCTGGCCCGGTCTTCTGCACCACTAGGAAGGGGCCTTGAGAGAGAATCACTTGGAGAGAATCACTGAAACTGAGAGCAGGGCGCTGGGTGGGTGGGAGTGACCCACTGGTTAGTACCGCAAAATGACCCCCTAGATTAAAGTAACTGAAGAGACATGACAACCGAATGCAGTATGTGCACCTTGTTCGGGTCCTGATTCAAACAAACTGAGTATAAGAAGACATTTTGGGATCATCAGGAAAGTTTTAATTTGGACTGAGTATGACAAGATATTTCAGAATTGTTCATTTGATATGTGTGATAATGCTGTTCTGGTTGCATAAGAAAATGCCCTTATGCTTGGTTTGTTTTGTCATTTATTTTTATCTTTGACACTATGAAGATGGCCCCATTTCCCACCACCCTTTGCCCACCTCCACCCAGCCCCCCACCTTCCCTCTGGCCATCACATCACGGTTTGCCCTCAGCTTTCAAAACCTGTATACTGAAATACTAAGGGGTGAAATACAATGTCTGGGATTTGTTCTAAAATGTTTAAGGAAAAAAAGCTTCTGAAGCACATCCAGTATCATAGCCCATTTGGGTTGCTACAACAGACACCGCAGATGGGGTGGCTTATAAACAACAAGCATTTATTTCTCACAGTTCTAGAAGCTGGAAGGCCAAGGTCAAGGTGCTGGCAGTTCAATGTCCGATGAGAGCCCTCTTCCTGGCTCCCAGATGACTGTCTTCTCGCTATAACCTCACGTGGTAGGAGGGGTGAAATAGACTCTGGGGTCTCCTTCATAAGGGCATGCATCTCATTCATGAGGGTTCCACCCTCAAGCCCTAATCACATCCCAAAGCGCCCCCCTCCCGCCCCGCCCCGGCAATAGCATCGCAGTAGGGATTAGGTTTCAACATATGAACGTGGGTGGGCATGAACATTTAGTCTATAGCACATGGCAAAGTGTTAATGGTTAAATCTAGATGACGGGTAGATGAGGGTTTTTTTTCACTAAGATAATTTAAAATTTTTTGACTGCATTGTAGTTCATCATATGATTCAATAAAAGTTTTTCAAAGTGATTTTTAAAATTGACATATAACATTGTATGCATTTAAGTACACAACACGGGATTCTTTTTACTATTCTTGCTACTCTTACGTCGGTAGAAAAAAAGTCTTACAATAAAAAGTTTAAAATGTAGACTATTTTATCAGAAAAATTCACAGAAAGAAAGTAAACCCACCTGGCGATCCACCTGGATGGCGAGTGAACTCTGTACTGAGGTTCTTAATCCTGCTGGCTGGACACAGGGGCCAGCTCTGCAGCAGGATAAGGAAGTGACCACAGAGGGGGCCAGTGGAAGACGACCCCGGCAAGGCCTGGCCGGGGTCGCGGTAGCGCCCTCAGTTCCTCTGCCTGGCAAGAAGGGGGAAGGAGTGTCAGTCGCCGAGCAAAGGCGGCCGTCCTCGGCCGGCTCCCGCCTGGCTTTCGGGGCTGAGGCGTCCCCTTGCGCACACCACGTTGCGTGATCAGGTCAGGGGCCCGCGTGACGGAAGGCAGCTCGTGGACCGTATGCCGCTGAGTAACTACTAAGTAAAAGTCCCTGTTATCACAGTGTCTGGTCGCTCTGGCCGCCCTCACCCCACTGTCCCATTGGTGCGCTAGCTGCCATCACGTACTGACTCGGTCACAGGCTTGGCTTCGGGAATAATCCCAGGCCAGTCCCCTGTGAGACACGGGGCAGGATCAAGACTTTCTTCAGGGTCAGAGGAGAAGGCCTCCAGTTAGAAAAGGCAGGACAGGACCAACGCTTACTCCCTTCTCAACTCCGGCCCTCTACCTTCTCATTCTAGGTGAGTCTCCAGTCTTGAGCCTTCACCTGGTCTTGAGAAGGAGAAGACTCTTTGCTGTTTTCTTATTTCCTCCCCCTGGTTGAAATATAGTCCTTTCCAGAAAACCATGTTTTTCCTTCTGCTTTGAAATATGCTGGTTATTCTATTTTCCTTTAAGTCCTTGAGTAAAAGGTAAGTGTCTTTTACTGGTGCTGGGCTAGGCCTGGTCCTCCCTGAAGGACCCACCGTAGCGCCCAGCCGTCTGAAGTGGAAAAAGCCTGTAGCCGGAAAGCCTGCCTGAGCGGCTGCCAACACATGTTAGAAAAAAGACCCCTCTCCCAGAAACAAAAAATCGGTTTTAAAAAGCCTAATTATATTTTTTCAGACTCAATATTTGATATTTCTACAGCATTTAAATAGATTCTCTAATTATATTTTTTCCTTCCAAATGGTTTCCACCTTTGTCTCAATTATAAGTTAATGAGAGCTACAGGTCTTACCAATAGCACACACTTTTTTTCTTTTTTTTTTTGTAATTTCTGCCCAATTTTAGTGAATAAGAAAGGCACCAGCCCTGCAGGAACTGAGCTGGAGTGTCAGACTGGTAAGACATTATGCAATAGCTCAGATGTTTCTCTTGTCAGTGGGTATGTGGAAATCCAAATGTAGTCTACGAAAAGTGACAAAGAAGGTCAATGTATAAAGTTTGAAAGTGTGGGTTATTTAAAAGTCAAATAAACGAAAGTCAAAAATGTTGCCCAGCCCCAACTGGAAGAAAAGCGCCTTGCAGGCAGGACTGTCGTCCACCTCGCACGCAGCCGCACCCCAGCGCCGAGAACAGGGCCCGCCGCGCGCAGGCGCTGGGTGCCGAGCGCGCGTGAGCTGTCCGTGCTTCGGGGGCCTTGTAGCCACCGCTCACATTCTGCCACGCACTGCATTTTACTTAGAGGCTGAAAGTTTCTTGAAAGCAGAAGTAAATTTTTGTCCTCTGTAATTGGGTCTCAATCTAAGTGTATATCGAACCGATCGAACCAGCTAGTGATTAAATAATTGTAAAGCAAAACCCCACATGGCCCACAAGAAAAGCCACGGTGCGTGCTATAGAAATGGACAGTCGCTGGAGCCCCCGGAAGTTTCTAAAGTGCTGTGTAGCAGGGAAGTAAATTTCCTGCCCCAGAAATCTGGCAAAAGAATTCGCTTGAGGATTTAAGTCTCAGAGAAAAAAAGACCCAAAGAAGGAGGCAGAGAAGGGGAGGTCTTTTCCAGGGCCGATAGATTAAGGGTATTTAGATACCACTTAAGAAAGGAACCAGATGCCGCCAGGTTTGTGCTTCAGCGTAACCGCGTCCCCTGTGAAACGTGTTTATGGGAGATCAGAAGCTCTGACGACCCTTACAGGAGAGGACTCAGAGAAATTATCGCCGACTCCCGGTGCAAGAGAGAACGAGCCCAGGCCTCTTTTCGCTGTCAACCTCTGCTGAAATGTGCTGTTGTCAAATCAAAAAGGGGACAGATCTGGAATTTCACAACTCTGATGAAAGTAAAATAAAAGGAAATCTGTATCATCTTAATCAAAGCATGTGCCACCTGAGTCGGCTCCCTGTCTTGTCCCTTGGCCTTGGTGATGCTCATGTGCTGGAGGTTAAGGGTTTGTTAAAGAAGATGGGTTTTGATTAAGTGTCACATTTAGTGTGATGTGACATGCTCTTTATCATTGCAAGGGAAGACTGGGGGCCAGGGGAAGCTTTATAGCTAGTGCCCAATATAAATTAGGAGTCTTGGGGAGTGGGTGCTTTGCGGTCGGCCTTGATCTTCCCAGGGCCCAATGAACGTGTGTATGTGAGGGTGTGAACACGCGTATGTGTGCGTGTGTTTGGAGAGGTGGCAGAAAAGCCAGCTTCCAGATGCCTGTGCTAATGGGCCGGTTCCCCGTCTTGGAGTTTGACTAGGAATTGTGACACAAGGCATCCTGTTCTAAATTTGCCCATGTTCTTGACGCTGCGGGCAAAAGTCTCCGTGCCCTACCTTTCATTGGAATTTCAGTGTTTCTTAGGGAAATCTCAAAGCACCTATTCGTCCCTCTTGGGGACCGTGGCATGAATTTGAAGATGGGGAAGCAGGAGGAAGCACGCCAAGCCCTTTATGCCATTTCTAACCGGAGGCCACGGTGATGCCTGCCCCAGCTGCACATAGAGAGAGGAGAGTAGCCCCCGCCCCCCAAATCTGAGATGTGCAGCACACCTGCAGGTTCCGAGCCCGGCTTAGCCTGGCAGTGAGAGCACAGAGAAGCTGAGGGCCCGGGAACGCCCGGCGGCCCCGCGTGCTCATGAGGGAAGGGAAGACAGGTGGGGACTGCGGAAAACATCTGACAGGGACCACTCTCACCCAAAACACACCCCATCTCCAGGTTAACCTTCCTAAAATGTCACTGGCATCAAGAGGTCCTTCCCTGCTCAAAACCTTTCTGAAGCCTAGTCCTTCACTCTCATTGTCCAAGAAAAAAAATCCACACCCTTTATACTGATATCGATGCCACACATTCCCAGCACCACCTAATTCGTCTACTCACTGCCTCCCAAATGACTGACGTGCTCCTCTCTCCCAGCGTTCGCTCATGCCGCTCCCCTGTTGGGCTGCCTTCCCGGTCCCTCTCTTATGGAAAGGCTACCCATCTTCCAAGGGCTGGCTACAGCCAAAGGAGCCACACGCCTCTGGGATAGCTCTCTTTTTAAATCCAAGTATATGAAAGAAGAGCCTACTAAGTGCCCAGACTAGCTCTAGACACCTGGGATAGGTCAGAGAACAAAACAGATAAAAATGCCTGCCTTCAACGAGCTTACACCCGGTAGGAGTGGGGTGTGGGGAGGGCTGCAGTAAACACTAAAGATAAGGAATAAATGGTATTGCTCAGCAGCTAACTACTGCTGTGCAAAAGAAAAGAGCGAAAGAAAGCAGAGGGGGAAATGGGGAGCCCCAGCAGTCTGAGGGCAGGGGCAGGCTGCAGTCTTACAAGACAGCCAGGGAAGGTCTTGCTGAGATGCTACAAGAGTAGAGGGAGGTGAGGAAGTTAGCCAGGCAGACACACGCGAGGGAAGAGCGTTCTAGGCAAAGGGAGTATCTGGGCAAAGGCCTCCAGACAGAGCTACGCTAGTCTCCAGGACGAATGGAGCAGCCCTCCTTCCTCCTCACCTTTGCAGCGGTCTCTGCACACGGTATAGCTCCGGAAAAGTGTCTGTGGACAAAGAAAACATAGAAGAAATGTTGAATAACAAACAGAAAAGTTCTCCAATGTTTGTTCCAGCCAGCTCTGTATTAAGGAAGAAGTAATGGAGCAGTGCTTGGGTTTTCACTGCTACGTGCAAAGGTAATCTTTTTTAACTAGAAAAATAATTTATTTCTGTTCCTTTCAGATATCTTATTGTTCAGGAAATGATCACAAGTGCATATCTGAGGATGTACCATCACACACTCTGTTTAAAGGCAAACAGCATAGGTAAAACCAACCAGCCATCCAGAATTCTCAGCCTATGGCATCTTGCTTTCTGACTTTATATTAATTTATGAAAATCAGAAATGTCATCTCCCAAAGCTGTGAAGGGGGTTGTAAAATATAGTTACTTTCTTTAATATTATAGTTGGAGAAATGGAGTATATTTTCTTTAAGAAATGCAAAACTAAAAATAAAATACTGCGATAAACTTTCTCTGTATTTGATACCAAGATGACATTCTAGTCTAAGCTTTAATATGTTTCCTATGTTTTCAGGGAGGTTGCTTTTTCCGCTGCTTTTCAACCTTAGAGGACTGGTACGGACTTTAAGACTTCATTAGTGGGGAGCAGCCATTATTCACTGACTTCTCGAAAGGCAATCTAACTGTTTAGATAGCACGGCAGTTTCATTCTCATAAATACACTAGCCAAAGCGAAAACTCCGTAGGACACAAAGACACCAAATAGAAGAAGCCTATTGGGTTTTGAACCGTTTGGTACAGGAGTATGAAACCAAAGGTGCCATCGTAAACAGGTAGCCGGATGTGAGTCCTTGGGACAAGTAACTCAGCCAATCTGTTCCTCAAGTCACTCATCTGTAAAATGGAGTTTATCTTCACATGGTTCTGCAGTAGGACATTTAAATTGCTTTCAGTCCTGAGAGTCATCCTGCAGAGCAAAGGGTTGCTGGTTCGATTCCCAGTCAGGGCACATACCTGGGCTGCAGGTTGGTCCCTGGTTGGAGCTTGTGCGAGAGGCAGCTGATTGATATTTCTCTCACACATGGATGTTTCTCTCCCTCTCTTTTTCCCTCCCTTCCCCTCTCTCTAAAAACAAAGTAAATTCTTTTTAAAAATTGCTTTCAATGTTTTGCTATTATAATTTTTGTTATAAATATTATTGCGATGTATATGTTCACATAAGCATTTTTTTTGACATTTAGGATTATTTCTTAAGATAGGGCCTCAGAAGTGGAATTATTAAGGTAACAAATATGAACACTTCTAAGAGTTTTAAATTCATATTGCCAATTCCTTCCCGAAGAGGCCTGTGACTAGCAACATGCAAAAATTCCAGCTTCATGATGGCTTCCACTACGCTGAGTATTAGTACTAAAAAAGTTTTTCGCTAACTTGATAGGTAGATAGTAAATTTGTTTTCTTATGAAACCTTTATAGTGAGGTCTATCATACATTTAGAGAAGTACACAAGTCAGAAGTGAATTTTCACAAAGTAACGAGCACCCAGGTCTTGAAACCGAATATTATCAGAGGCCTAGAAACCCCTGTGATACCCCTCTCCACCCCCTTTCACCCCACCTAAGGATGATCACTATCCTGAGTTTTTTACACCATAGGTTCGTTTGGGAAAGTGGCATTGTTAATTTTCATTTCCTTGATTGCTAGAAGAGCTAACCATTTTTCCACATATTAGTCGATGAATTATAGTTCTTCTTTTGTGAACTGTGCCTTTTCAAGGTCTTTGTCCAGGAAGTGGTTGATTAGTAAGCCATCTCCTAATGTTGGGTTTGGCTAAAGATGGAGTATAGTCACCATGACAAGGTTTAAAAATGGAGAAGTGCATCTGCGTGTGTTTCTGCTTTCCCAACCTCACCCTGAAAACGCTCCCCTCTAACTTATTTATGCTTCTTTATTGCAAAGCAAGATGGTGCCTCTCTAAGCAACACCTGGCAGGGGTAAATTTTTGGTGACAGAGCTGAGCCTAAATAGACTCTGCTGTTCTTTCAGTGTCTGTAAGAATTACAGAAATAGGTCACTGAACCTTTTTAAAAATAGAACTGACACATTTGGAGAAAGCATTTTTTCTGCTGAGATAGCACACAGTACAAGATGAAATGATCTTTAGAGGGCAGATGAATTCATTCATTTGGTATCGAAAATAAATATTCTTAATTGTAATAATTCACAGGAAATATACTGTCTTTCATAAGAAAGGTCTTTGAACATTGTCACCTGAACAGCTTATGTAAAGTTTTCCCACTCAGTTCTAACATGGGTTCTTCTGAGGTATAAGTAGCTTGCTAACCCTTGGCAACAGCTGTTGATGGAAAGAGAAGGGTCACATCATTGATTGTGGTTAGTATTCGTCCCCTCACCAAAGCCAAGATCTCCCGTCTCATTGGGTTTGCTTTCTCCCCTCCCCAGTGATTACACAGTGCACCTGCTCACCCGTGGATGGATACTCACAGCTGTGTCACGGGCAGGGACAAGATTATCTCACCGCCTGGGTGCAGATCCATTCCAGCCCTTCCAGGCTTGACCGATTCGTGGCACCCGGCTGCAGCATCTGTGCCCACAGGCTCCCCACGGGCTGCCTGGGGGCCCCGGGTCTGCTCTGTGGGAAAGCCTTTTCAGCCTTCTCCTGAGCTGCCCTCAGAAAGCTCTCTAGCTATTGCCCCGGCATTTCCTCATACTCCTACCCACCCTGCTGCCTACGGAAACCCTACACACTTGATGGGTGGACACTAGTATCTTCTCAAGGGATTCCTGAGGAGCTGCCTACACTCTGTGCTTGGGCTCCACTAATGAGAGAGGCAAGGTCTGTTGGCTGGGCCTGAAGTTACTAGGAAGATAATTCGATTCAGCCCCAAGAATGGCAAGAGGACACCCAAGGGGCTTGGTTGTCCCGGGAGTGTGTGTGTGGTAGGAGGGTAGGGAGAGAGTGAAAGGGAGTGAAGGAGGAGAATGTAGACCTGGTACAGGGAGATCTGTGTTTTAAGAAGGTCTGGTAGCAAAGAGGCAGGTACAGGGCTGACAGTGCCCAGGCAACCAAGTAGCTGCTGGGCGGGGATGGGGGGGTGTGGGGCAGAGGGCAGGACAGGAGGGGAGAGATGCGCAGGCGTGAGACATTTCTTGGAGGTAGAACACTGTAACTGAAGAAGGGATTCTGCAATAAAGCTGACACGTCTGTGAAGGGAAGTAACCACACAGGTGATCCGATCATAAATTCCTAACTGAGGAGGTCATGCTCAGTAGTCATGTCCCAAGCATGTACTTCTTTAGTAAAAGGTTTACTTTTGCCTTAAACAAGCCCCGGTCATTGTTCTTGAGCATCTTCTTTAACTTGCCTTTGAAATAAGTAACCACCCTCAAGAGAGCACATAATCATGTTAACGATCCCATAATCCAGTTCCCGCCTTGCCTTCTGCTGCCTTTGTGTAATCTTTCTTGTGTTCTCTCCCTAATTTCAAATACCTAAAAGAAACTGTGAAACTATCGTTCTCCAGGGCATTTGAGATCTTGCTTCTTGACATTTGTCATCAGTTTTTGTTCAAAGTCTTATCAAAATTCTCTATAGGTTTGGACATATCTTATGTCAACAGCACACAGGTGGCACCTGATGACTTTGACATTGCACCAAGACAGAAACACAGTTCTAAGATGCTGATGCAGCACTTTTGAAACAGAACGCAGTTTCTCTTATACACACATAGTCATTCAGTAAGTATGTATGTGTTGTATGCTTACCTGTGTTAGATATTGTCATAGAACCTGGGAATAACAGGTGACACAAAGGTTGCTTTCATTCTGGTAGGCAGGGGTGAGGGCAGTGTAGAAAACAAACTGGGAAGCAAATAAAAAAGATAATTTCCCATGATGCTAAGTATTCTTGGAAGATGATTGAGGCTGGGGGATTGTATGAAGAAGCGATATCTGATCTGAGGCCTGAATGATAAGAAGGAGCCAGTCAGGGGAGGAGCAAGGGCAAGAACATTCTAGGTAAATCAAAAGCACCTCTGCAAAAGGCCCCAAGGCAGGAGCCCTCCTGGCACATTTGAGGCCCGGAAAGAAGACCGCTCTGGCATGACAAAGAGTTTTGCAAGATGCAATTGGTTTTGGGCCTATTTGCTGAGCTGCTGCTGGAGCTATACTGCCTGAGAGTTTCCTCTTTGGTTTCTACACTCTACAGACCCCTTTTAGACCCTTCCTGCATTTTTTCTTTCTTTCTCTCCAAACTAGATTAAGAAGGGAAATCAGTAGCCATAAGGCCCCATTTGCGACTTGGGGAGGGACTGGAACCAGGTCAGTCCTTCCAGAAGCCTTGGGACCAGCCTGGCTCCTTTTTGTAGGGCTACAGTTGCTAATCACTCTTAAACTATGAACCCCTGTGGCAATCTGTAACGAGGTATGGAAAATACACCCCTGTAACTCTGCACACAACTTCAGAGTGTTTGTTGACTCTTTGGAAAGCCCATCGCTGACCTCCTTCCAGGGCCTCTAGCCAGGCCGCCCTTTTCAAGCCTATTTTCTCATAAGGCTCTTTCGCTTCCACGAGAGAGAGGATATATGGAAAGATCACCCAATAAACAGCGAATTAGCCTATAAATACAAGTTCTTATGATTATTGTATCTTCTAGAGAGATCTCCATATATGGCAAAATGTAAACTTAATGAGAGTAAAAATACATTTGCACAGTGTTTTTTACATTGTACACACACATTTCCTCTCCGATCATGTTATCCCATTGACATCCTTGGCACGTGGGAAGGGAAGGTATTTCTGTGCCGTTTTACAGGTAACGACGCGGAGGA
Source organism: Mormoops blainvillei (assembly GCA_004026545.1). Classification (NCBI taxonomy): domain Eukaryota; kingdom Metazoa; phylum Chordata; class Mammalia; order Chiroptera; family Mormoopidae; genus Mormoops; species Mormoops blainvillei. Next base: position 21,091 of record PVJD01000165.1, read on the forward strand.
ATAGAAGGCTAGGTGGCATATCAGCAATAACGGCCATCTGTCAACAGCTTTGGGACAGGAACCAAGGCCTTGTCGCTCTCAGGCCCAGGCTTCCTAAGAAACACAGGTCAGGGCAGCGGCCATCCTGACCTTTCTTTGACCCCCCGCCCCGTCGCCTTGCCCCAGGGCCTGGAGACACCGCAAAGACGTCTGTGCGCACATACGCTGCTGGCGCACATTGCCGCCTTGGTGGGAAACGGAGACAAGGAGGAAGTGATATTTTCTAACATGGGTGAAGGAGCACCAAGCCTTTCTATAGAAGTCAAGGTTGTGTGGAACGAAGGGCACTTCCCACTAGAGTTTCCTCTTGGCCAATTAAAACTGACGAGTCATTTCCTTTTTCCTCTGAAGACGGAGAGCCTCTCCTACAGTCCGGCAGAAATGAATCTAACGGAGCGCCACCTAGTGGCCCAAACCATAAGAATAATAGTTATTTCCCCAAGCCGCCCCACCCGAGCTCCATGGGGCCACCTTGCCTATCGGAAAATTTTACCACTCACCAGGATAAATGTCAAATGGATCAGAACTCCAACTGTGAAAATGACACCACTACACAAATATTAGAAGAAAACACGGGTGGGCTTTCCTGGGTGTGGGAAAAGTCTTTCTGTGACTCAAACCACGTGCAAACCCAGGGCAGCACTGGGATCCGCCGCCCCAGCTGAGAGGGGTGTGCCCCGGCCTTCTCCCTCATGTAGCATCCTCCCTTCCCAGGAAGAGCCAGGTGACTGTCCCCAGCCAGGGTCTCTTGGGTCAAGTGCAGGGATGCGGAACTTTTGAGAGAGAAAGTGATTAAAAACTAATCAGACTGGCCCAGTTCAGTGCCCCAACACCTCCTTGGCAGAAGGAAAAAAAGAGGTCTCACTACTGTGCCTCACAAAAGGGAGAAATACCCAGTACAAGCCCAGCCCAACTCCCAAATAAGTGCTTTCTAATGAAAAATAAAATATCCAGATGCAATAAAAGAGAATATTAATAAATTTAACATTTTTAAAATATCCTGCTGCATGGTACCAAAAAAAAGAACAAACTCAGAGAAAATCTTTGGAATATCACAGATGCAATCTAATCTGCAATATTAGGAATATAAGGCACATTTGTTTTTTTAAGATTTCATTTATTTATTTTTAGAGAGATGGGAGGGCAGGCAGAAAGAAACATGATGCCGGCTGCCTCTCACACGCCCCCACCCCAGGACCTGGCCCACAACCCAGACACGTGCCCTGACTGGGAATTGAATGAGTGACCCTTTGGCTCACAGGCCAGTGCTCGATCCACTGAGCCGCACTCGCCAGGGCTATAAGGAACATTTAAATACTGGGGTGGGGGGAAAGCAAAAATTTGATAGACAGCTGGGCAAAGGAATGAACAGTTCACACATACAGAAACTTGTGCAGATGGACCCCAAATATATGAAAAGATGTTGCACGACACAGATGCACATTAGCACTACTCTAAGAGCCCTGGCCGGTACTGCCCAGTTGGTTGGGCATTGTCCCGCCAAGCAAAATGTCACCAGTTTGATTTCGGGTCAGAACACGCGCCTAGGTTGTGTGGAACGAACGACATTTCCCACTAGAGTTTCCTCTTGGCCAATTAAAACTGACAAGTCATTTCTTTTTTCCTCTGAAGACGGAGAGCCTCTGGTCAGGGCGCGATGTTTCTCTCCCTTTCTTTCTTTCTCCCTCTCTCTAAAATAAATAAAATTTTAAAAAATAAAAATAAAAAAGAACTATACCCAGATACTGGTCTTTCTTGCCGTCTCATAATGCTTGGTGGGTGCAAAACGGCAGCACTCCTGTGGAAGGAATTGGGAATATCTAGCACGACTGCATATGCATTTATTCTAATCCCAGAAATTCACCTCGAAAGTACACTGCCACAAATACAAAACAATAAATTTATAAGATTATTCACTAAGGCAATACTTACATATAACAAAATATTAGAAAGAGCTTATATGCTTACACATTAGGATACTGATTTAAACTATGGTGAATTCATACAATGAAGTAGCATAAAGCCAAAAAAGATGGAGTAATATTTCTATGAATTAACATTGAGTGATTTTGAAGATATATTAAGTTAAAAAAAAAATCAAGGTGCTAAAGGGCCGATGTAGTATGTTACTTTTCATATAAGAAAAAGAAACACAGGAAGAATAAACCAGACACTAAGAAAAATATTTGCCTATAGTGGATGGGCAGGAATGGAGTGGAAGGAGTAAGGATGGGAGTAAGACTTCTGAGTATACTTCTTAATTTATAGTTTCGACTTTTTGAACCATGTAAAAGTTTTGTATATTAAAACCAATAATTAAATTTTGAAAGATTTGAAAGAAGCAAACCCTAAAAGTAAATGCAAATAGAACAAAGAAACACAACTCCATATCAAAATGAAAATGGAGACGCATACACACACAGTTAATTTACGTGATTTGTGAATACTGTACTCTGTATACCTTTAGTGGTATACATTCTGAAAATAAGTAGAAATGCAAAGAAGTCTTGGGTTTTTCTTTGAAGGTTTCTTGTTAAAAATGGTGTGGGAGCAGTAATTCTGAGACTATTTTGAGTTCACTGCAGGATAGAGCAAATGATTAAATATATTAATGTCTTTGGGAATCAGGGTTCTCGCTGTGGAGGAAGAGAGATACAAATATGGAGTGGGAAGGGGAGGAAGAGCTCCATGGAATCGAATTTGAATTGAAGAAAAAAACTTTTTTTAAGCATTTCCTAGCTCTGCCCACTGAAAGGGTCTATAAGCAATGATATCCCAGGAGCAAGGAGCAAACCTAGTGACGAGAGCTTGGAGAGATGGCCGATTCCGGCTCTGGGGCAGGGAAAACACAAAGTGAGCCAGAAAGCAAGAACACACTCAAAGACTGACGGAAATGTGTCAAAAGGACACAGGTCTCGGCTTGAAGGAACTTCTACTCACCAAATTTGGGACAATTTGACTATCCAAAATCAGTTATTCTAGTGGATGACATCACTCAGGCAGCTGTTGGCAGGCCCCAGAAGATCCTCTTCCAGGTTCACTCCTGTGGGCCCCTCCACACCGCTGCCTCACCGCAGGGCAGCTGGCTTCCCCCAGGGCAAACCATGCAGACACCACACCAAGAGACTGGGCATCTAACATCAATGATGGGACGAACTGCCATTATGCGCCTCCTGCTACAGTGCAGAGGGAAATGCACAATGTTGCCTATGGAGTATCCTTGGGGGGAAAACATGAGGGCACAGAGACATCCAGAATGCGGGATACTCTGCAAGAAAACTAGTTTGGACTCAAAACTGTCAGTGTCTTTAAAAAGAAAAAAAATGTCAAAATGTTGAAGATATGGGAGACTAAAGAGAAAGATAACTCAATGAAATTGGTTATTCTTAATTGGATCCTGGATCAAAACATAGAAATAACATTCCAGTTAGAAAATTTAAATACATTATTAACTATATATTAACTACAAGTATATGTTAAATTTGTTGGGTGTGGTAGTGGTATTGTGATTACAGAGGAGAATCTTTGTCCTTAACAGAGGCATGTCGAAATATTTAGGAGTCCACTGTCATGATATCTGCAAGTTATTTTCAAATAGTTTAGCAAAAAAGTAAAAAAACAAGGAACCCCAAACCTCTAACACATAAAAAAATATGTAAGTGTGTATATGTGTTTGCCAGTATGAAGGATGTACTCATGTTCATTGTTTCACTCATTCAACTTTCCCCTAGTTGTGGTCTCGGTTATCAGGAACTCAATGCAAATCTCCGTGAGGAAGACCCTCGGTGTTTGTTAGGCTGTCCTGAAGTTTCCAAGGAACACGTAAGTGCCATAAAGGTTTCTTGGTGGTGGCCAGTGCACAAGTTGAGGATGCTTTAGATCACCCCATTGTGAAGGGTAAAAAGGGGGTTTGGGAAATCAGCCAAACTTGGATCTTAATCCTTGCTCTGCCCCTTTCTGGCTGTGTGACTTGGGTTAAGTTACTAAATATCTCTGACCCTCAATTTCCTCATTTGTAAAAAGAGAGATCACGACTATCCTGCAGGGCTGTCATAATATGCTCGATAAATCATACTTCCCAGTCCCACCTCCCACTGTCAGGCCATTCATTCAATAACCACTTATTATTCCCTGCAAAAGGAAGAAATCCGAATATGAGCCCAGTGGCTCCAGGAGACTCCTGATCAATGGCGGGAGTGTGCTACGGTAAATGCTAAAAGATCAGTGCTGAGTGTCCCAGGAGCACAGGCGTGGGGAGAGGTGAGCAGATGCCCCAGAAGACTTCACACAAGTTGTGCGGTCTGGAATGACGAGCTTGGTGGCCTGCACTGGTGATGATAAAGGAGAGAGACCTGCACTGAGGGACATCAGGGACACAGGCAGAGAAAAGGGGAAGAGAGCTGCCAGAGACGGCAGGGCCAGGTCAGGAAATGGGTGGGGGGCTCTGGTTGAGGATGACAGGGTGCCTCTAACGGATGCATTTCCAAAGATCGCTTATTACTGGCCAGGCCTTGGTGTTTGGTTCAGAACACAGTTAGTGGAGCTCAGCTATGTTATACTGGTTTAAACAACACTTGAACTGGAGAACAGAAGGAAGTTATGGACCTTAAACTTTTTCCTGTCACCCTTCTCCCAACCCTCTTCCCAGAAGAGAGGAAGAAGCATGGATGGGGGACCAGACATGGCAATGGGGCTTGCTTCTGAGAAGAGAGAGAGTGAAGCTTGTCTGTCTCCTGTGACCACCATCTCCTTCTCTAGTCTCTGTCCCCAAGCTCTGAGGACTGTTTTGTTCTTCCGCCACCCTAGACTGCAGGGACTTCTGACTTCTAAGTCACGCCCTTTGTAATGCATTAATTCCCCCTCTTGCTGGGGGAGCAGGGGGCCTCTACCCCTGCCCCTGGAGTCTAAGAACCCCTGGTTCATCCCAGCGAGTGCCTGGGGCTGCCCCCACAGGGCAGCACGGCCCAAAAGTGCTCAGCCCCCCGCCAGGCTGCACACGCAGAAGGGGGCTTCTTGCCTAATTCCAAATCATTTTTCTAAGAACAAAAACTATGTACAAATGAATATTTCCATCTTGATTTCAAATTCTAGGTTTCAACTGCAATATTAATGCTACTTCCACAGTGTAATTTACTTGTAATAATATATCATTATTTCTATTTTACAGTTCTCTTCTTAAAGTAGTAAAGCAAATGTTTAAAACAGCACAGATCCGCAGCCCCACAATTCTCCATTCAGGCCCAGAATTTGTGCTCTCCTTTTAGAATTGCACGTAATTGAAAACAATGAAAACCCCCGACGTGTTAAATGCTCTAGTCATTAAAGCATTTTTTACTTTGGAATAAAAGACTGTTCTTGTGGTTGTGGTTATTATTTATTTATTTATTTATTTTTAGAAGCCCCAAACAAGCTGCTTCCTGTTCCCAGACTGACATCTGCTGGGGATGTCAGGCTGACCGGCTTCCCAGGCAGGCCCGCAGCCAGCTGCCAGTCCTCCCACCCTGGGGGGCAGGGGACCAACCCCTGGTGGGCCCGGGCCCTACCCGCAGGCCAGAACCCAGGCGGCCTCTGTTCAGGGCTACTCTCCCATCAGCCAGCATCCAGGCTGAGCCACTGGGCCCATGGAGCCCAGTTTCTCTCTTGCTCCCAGCAGCTGGGTTAAGCCCCAGAACGGCACCGAACCCCCGGTGTTAGTGGCTCAGGTGAGGGGCGGGGCTGCTGGGCCAGAAAGCGTTTGGGGGCAGAGTAGGCATGCGGGCGGGGTCATGGCCTCGGCCTGCAGACAGGCCTGCGGGCTCTCCCGGGCCGAAGCTTTCTTTGCTTTTACCAGGACGTCTCCTTGTCTTTCTCTCTTTCTTTCTCTTTCTTCCTTTCTTCCTATCTTTCTCTCTCTCTCTCTCTCTTTCTTTCTTTCTTTCTTTCTTCCTTTCTTCCTTTCTTTCTTCCTTCCTTTCTTTCTTTATTAGTAGTCTTGCCCTTGTTAGAACTGTTCTCTGCTTAAGAAACCCTGGGTGTGGGCCCTCTCAGGGAGGGTCTCCATCATTTGCCAGTTAGGTCGTGGTTAACTACCTGGAATCAAGCTTCCTTTTCCACTTTCCCAGCCTGTAGCAAGTCTGGGTCTGTCCCCTCCTCCCCAATTTAAAGTGAAGAAGGGTAAGGGTGGGGGAGGTGGAGAGCTGAAGGACAGGAGTGGCCTTTTGTCTCACCTGGAGGTGTCCTCCAGCTCCAGTGCCCCACTGTGGTAGTCGGCAGTTAGACAGGCCTGAGCAGAGCAGGAAGGATGCGCCAGGTGCAGAGGGTCACTGGGACGGAGAGCCCTGGGCTCCCAGCAACAGGAAAAACTACAAGCCTTTGCCCGACCACTCGTTAAGAAATTGGAGATGACAGGTAGGCCTCGGTTGTGTTTCAGCTCCAGGCCCAGAAAAGCCGCAAAACCAGACAACCAATTCCATGGCTGACATCAGGAGCAGCTGCCGTGACTAATGACCCCGTACTCTAGTGTTGACCAATCAGTGGAGAGTAGGACCCTGAGAAGACAGACCAGGAAAGCTGATGAATATTCTCTCGAGACCCTCCCCTGACACCTCAGACAAAGGCCCTCTGGATGGAGGACCCAGCAAGGCTCTCTCCACAGGGCGCACCCGAGCCTCTCCCCAGCCCCTTGCTTCCTCGAGCCTGCTCTCTCTTTTCTGGGGCCTCTCCTCCCTCTTTCGTGCCTGAAGGCACGTATCTCTCTCCCTCTTTCTCCTAAGCTCCAAGGGCCCTGCTACCACCTCTGTGACTTTCTAAATAAACTTTTCCTTATAATTTGAGTCTTGGCTCTGAATGCTTAGTCAGAACTCAAGAACTGAGGCTGCTGAACTAAGGTCTAACTAACACCTGGCACCATTTTCTCCGCTGCTAACACTATGATCTGCAATGGGTGGCATCCGAACCTGTGTCTCTGGTTCTGGGTTCTGGCCTCCACCCCCATGAGGGACACTTTCCATAGGTGCCCTTGATCCCCTTAAAGTCAGCATCCTGCCCCAGCCAGGCCTCTAACACACTCTGCTACATGCCCCGGCCCTGCCTGAGCACCTCCACTGGGCCTGGATTCTTGCTGCTTTGAACCCCCTGTCCACCCACATCTGTCCCACATCTGTGCCTTCATGACCACCCGCCTTTCCTTCCGCTAACCCCCACCCAACTTCTCCCACGCCCATCAAACTACTCACCCCTATCCCCAGATGAAACGCTCAAAGGCACTCCCCAAATTCACTTAAACACCTTTATTGAAATCGCATTGTCCACAGAAAAAGCCCAAGCCTTTGGCCTAACATTCAGAGGCAGCATGGCTCAGCCCAGCTCGAGCCAGAGCTTCCCAAGCCTGGGACCCTGCCCTGGGTGTGGGTGGGGTCCCTGGGACGATTCGGGGATGAGGAGAAAGCATCAGAAAATGGAATGAGAAAGGGATTCTGCTTTTCACTTTCTTTGACTTCTCAACGTCACGAGAAAGTTTGGTTTGGTGCTAGATGACTCCTTTTTTTAACAAAGTTTTTACTTTAGAATAGTTTTAGATTTATTGAAAAGTTGCAAGAATATCCCATCGAGTTTCTGTAAACCCTGCCCCCAGGTCCCCATTGTTAACGTCGGGGTCGCCGGTGGAGGCTGCGACCTGGCTTGTGACTCTCCTTTTCAGCAAGAGCCCCTCTGTAGCCACAGTGGGTTGGTGGGCTGCACTTTAATCCCATTGCTTCTTTTGTAATTAATAAATTTTCTATTACCTTCTATTTCAAGCAAGTGATGCTACTCATCCATGTTCTAAAATCCACAAAGCTCTGAAAAAGTTTTTTTGTAAGTTTGGAGCCAAGGCTGATTTGAGGCAAGCTATAGATAGATAGTCTTTATCCTACTTTGTGTGAATATTCCTAAGTTTCTCTCCAGAAATATTCATTGATTCTTTTGCCCTCTAGGGATGTTAACTAATGTTGGTTATATGTTTTATTACCTCTTGAAATCAGAAAAAAGCTGATTTCCAAAACGCATCTGATACTGTGAGCTTACCATTTGTGGTTGTGATATATAATTTCTTTCAAAAATAAATTTACATAAAAAGAACAAGTCATTTAAAGAGAAACAGTAAGTAAATTGTAAGTACAGATTACCTAATTTTTAAGTTTTTTGTTTCACTTTTCCCCCACCTTTCACATAAACACATAACCAACAGCAAAACCAAAACAAAGAGCCCTGACTTGTATGGCTCGGTTGGTTGGAGTATTGTCCTATGCACCTAAAGGTTGGGGGTTCAGTTCCCAGTCAGGGCACAAGCCTGGGGTGTGGGTTTGGTCCCTAGTCAGGGCACAGACTAGAGGCAACCGATTAATGTTTCTATTTAACATCCATGTTTCTCTCCCTCCATTCCCTTCTCTCTAAAAATAGATACAATCTTTAAAAAAAGAAAAAAAGAATCTTCAAGACCTTCAGGATCCAGCCCATACTCCTCAGGTGGTATTCCTCTGTTTTTGGTCCCACTTATTCCTCCATCCCCAAGCCATACCTCAGCCCTTCAACACACCAGACTTGCTCAGTTCGCCGGATTCATACAATCTGCTCTAGCTCCTTGAAATGCCTCCCCCGGCCCCACTTCTTTCCCAGGCAAACTCCTGGTCCTTCTTCCAAACTTAGCTCAGCTGCCACTTCCTCCAGGAAGCCTCTCCTAGTTGTGTAGTAGGCTCTTAGACAGGCTTGAGCAGAGCAAGGAATGGTAGGTCAGGTACTGAATGTCGCGAGGGAGGAAAGTCCTGGGTGCCTAGCAACAGACAATTGTAAGGTGGGACCTCACCTCCAGGGTGACCTTTCCTCCCCTAACATGTTGCTGGTCATGCAGTTTAGACCCCCTGACCTTTCATATTGCTGGTAGGTTTGGACCCTCCCTGACCTTTCCTTCCCTGGAATGTTACTCGTCATGTGGTTCAGACCCTCCAAAGGAGGGTGGGAAACAAGCCCTTGCATGACCACTCCCTTAAACATTAAGCCCTCAGGACAACGAGGTTCTGACCCACATCAAATAACCTTAGGAACAAAGCCTTGGGTCTGTCGACCACAGAGACAGGATTTTGGTCAAACTAAGGATCACATCTAGGCCTCAGCTGTGTTTCAGCTCCGGCACCAGAGAAGCAGCAAGGCCAGGCTGGGTGACTCCATGACTGACATCAGGACCAGCTTCGATGACAAATGACCCACTGCCCTGGTGCCGATCAATTAGTGGAGACCTTGACCCTGAGGGGACACAGCTGGAAAGCTGATGAATATTCCATTGAGATCCTCCCCCGGGACCTCCCCTGAAATCCCTGCCTTTGGAAAGCAGATAAAAGCCTCCGAGATGAAGACCGGCTCTCTGCTCCCTTGAGCAGGCCCATACCTATCCCCACCTCCTCCTTTCCCTGGGCAGCTCTCTCTGAGGACGTGAAAGGTAGCTCACGTTTTCTACCTCTGTGGCTTTTGAAATTAACTTTTGCTTGCATTTGAGTCTTGGCTCTGAATTCTTTCTTAGCCATACCTCAGGTATTGATACCAAGGCTGCTGAACCAAGGTCCAATCATCGGTAACATTCTGGTGTCATTTGGCCACTAACAGTTGCATCTGGTCTTGATTAGGTGGTCATTCTGTGCAGTTCAATGGTACATGATACACAACATTGCAGGCAAGGAAGCAGTTTGACCCCTAGCTCTGCTCCTTTCAGCTGGGTGATTTGTGTCACTTAATTATACTCACTAAGCCTAATCAGTGGGAGTAGTAACGATAGCTATTATTTATTTATTTATTATTTTTGATAAACCCTCATCCAAGGATTTATTTATTTTAGAGAGAGAGAGGAGGGGAGAGAGAAGAGAGACATATTGATGTGAACTCACAATGTGCCCTGACTAGGGATTGAACCTGCAAACTTTTGGTGCACAGGACGATGCTCCAACCAACTGAGCCACCCAGCCAGGGAAATAGCAGTTATTTATTGAACTCATGCACGGGTCTAAGCATATATTTACACGTGTAAATTAATTTCATCCTCGCAAGCCTGAGAGGTTAGAAACTGTTTCGATCTCTATTTGACATGGGAAAAAATTGAGGCCAAGAGAGGTTAAGGTCCTTTCCCAAGGCCACAGTGCACAGGGGCAGCTGGGGTTTCTTCCTCTATCCCTCTCGCTCCCCCACATAGAGCAACTAGGGAAGCACCTACATCACAGGGTTACTGGGTGAATAAAATGGGGTAACCTCGGTCAAGAGCTGTGCCTCATCTTTGCACGCTACCCCTGGCCAGGCCTGCACTCAGCACCCAGACCTTGCCGGCATTTATTTGCCTCTGAGGAGAGCTCAGATGTGGGCCTGCAAGCCTCTGCTCTCTGCTGCGCCTCTTTGATTTATCGTCCCCTTGCTGGACTCTTCCTTTCTAAGCCCAAGCCGGGAAGGGCCTGCCCACAGCTTTTTACTGTAATCAGTACATATTTACACTTTTGGCCTCTCCCTCTGAGCTAAGCAGAAAGAAATGTGCTGGACTCACATTTATCTTTCATCTCCCACCCTGTGCAGGGTATGAACCAAGAGTTTGGTAAACATGAGAAGAATCAATGATGAAGTAAATGTATGTGTGGATAAATAAGTGGGTGGGTGGGTGGGGAGACGGATGGATGGATGGATGGATGGAATAACAAGGAATGAACACATTTTTGTCCTTACATTTCTAATGCGTTTGACATACTGTGACTCGAACAGAGTGAAAAATAACGTTATCCAGATAGCTCTTCTAACCAGATGTTCAGAGGCTGAAGAAAAAAGCAAACAAAACAACCCTTCACCCTGCATTGCACTCTGTCTGCATTTGTAGTAAAGTAATGTGTTTGATATTCAACCCTAGATGCTCACTTGAGATAGGAAGCTGATAAGGAAACGATTGACATTCACAAGAAAGCTAAGACATATTAACTGGCATTGAATAAATCTGATGGCGTAATGACCCTGTAAGTAAATCTGGGGCAGGATCCTAAATGATAACGAAGAGCTGGGGCATGTGAGAGTGGTCATTGAAAGGTGCCAGGGTGCACAGGGCCAGGTTTGATGACCACATACTACAGCACTAGGAAAGTAAGTCCTGGGGAAAAGTACACAGGTGACCAAATATGTTCCAAGGTAGATAGTCTGTATGTCAATGATGACAAAAGGATGAACTGTCATTAACATTTACTTTATTAGACTATTGACCTTCTTATCTTTGTTCTTCTCTTCTAAATTTGGCAATGGAAGAATTACATTCATTAATGAGTGCATTTTTTTAAGGTACAAGTGTCTAATTACGGGATAAGAGGAAGTCATTTTGCCGAGAGTGCAGAGCAGCCTTGAGTCTGCGAATGGCGCCCTCAGACGCTGCTGTTTAATTTATAAGCTATTTATCTCCTCTCTTACACCTGGCAGAAACAATTAGCACTTGGTAATTTGTTGATCTTATCAGGTCCTAGGATTAGTTATCTTAGTTGCCACCGATATAAAGGCTATGTAAAATAAACAATTTAGAAATAGCCTGCTATTAAATCATGTTTATTTAACTGGGCCTGAATTTATTTTAGTCTGGTGGAGCCGTTGCATTTTGGTGTCACTTCCAAATCAATATATTAATTTTCCAAGGGATTTAACGTGCTCCAGAGCCTTACATTATCACAATGGAGGTCAGGATTCTTTTCAGTTTTATTTATTGATTTGAGAGAGAGAGAGAGAGAGGGAGGGAGAGGGAGAGGGAGAGAGAGGAAAGGAGAGAGAGAGAAACATTCATTTGTTGTTCCACTTATTTATGCATTCATTGGTTGATTCTTGTATGTGCCCTGACCAAGGATGGAACCCGCAACCTTGGCACATGGGAACCCGGCCAGGACAGAGTTCTTCCCAAAAGTGTCACCAGACCCTGGCTGGTGTGGCTCAGTTGGTTGACTGGTCCTGTAAACTGAAAGGTTACCTGTTTGATTCCTGGTCGGAGCACATGCCTGGGCATGGGTTCAGTCCCCAGCTGGGGCGCGTGCAAGAGGTAACCCATCCATGTTTCTCTCCCTCTCTTCCTCCTTCCCTTCCTCTCTCTCTAAAAATAAATAAATAAAATCTGTTTTTAAATCCTAATAGGCTTAAAATAAATAAATAAAAAAACGCTGAATGGGCGCATTTTCTAATTCCCATGGCGATAATGCTGTGAAGGGCCGTCAGCCTCCAGGCCCGCGCCCCCCCCCCCCCCCCCCCCCCCCCCCCCCCCCCCCCCCCCCCCCCCCCCCCCCCCCCCCCCCCCCCCCCCGGCCTGAGCTGAGGCCCTGGCTGTGCTGCAGTTCTCCCTCTCACTGACCTCGTCCTTCTGCCTTCACACCCCAGGGGGGTGACTCACAGGGCTCTCCGCAATAAACTTCTTGCATGCGAATCTGTCTTGGAGATATTTCTATGAAAACTGACCTAAGACTTGTCCATTTACACATGTCATCAATTATAATTAAAATAATCAGTTTCCTGATTTATTGCAGTATTTCTGCATAGTTGGAATCTTTAAATGATTACACCCATGCCAAGATCTATGATTTATGTAGAGAATGAATAAAAGACAGGGTCCCCATGGCAGCCAGCCTCTGGGATGGCCACACATGATTCCTGCCTTGTAGAGGGCTGATCAATAGGAAATACGGGTATAAATGTCTGACTTCTGAGACTAGTTCATAAACTATCTTGGTTTTCGCCTTGCCCTTTCTTGGATAGCTCACGCCGGGGGAAGCCAGACGACATGTCATGGAGATTCTTGAGTAGGTCTAAGGAGAAGTACACTTGGCCAGAAACTAGAGTATCGATGTGGCAGCCACGAGAGTGCCCTGCCTTAGAGGCACATCCTCAAATCCCCAGCTTCACTCAGGTCTTTATTTAGATGACGGCAGCCCAGTTAAGCTGGTCCCAAATTTCTGGCCTGTAGAAACTGTCCTAGGTACTAATGTTTATTGTTGTTTTAAGCTGCTAAATTTTGGGGTAATTTGTTATGTAGAAATTTGCAACTAATAGAACACCTAGTCATTAGGAGTTTTACAATTTAGCAGGGGAACAAAAATGGTTATAGATACATACAAATATGCAAAATAAGCCAGTGTGTGTAACATCAGATCCTGACTATTACAAGTTCTGAGAAATGGGAAGGAGGGAAGGAAGAGGTTGTGCAGTTGAAAACGAGAAACGCCACTTGGGATGCTTACAAGCGATCAGTTAGAAAGAAAAGGAGATTTAAAGAAAGGCAAGACCATGTTTTAGAATCTCTCCTTTTTGGAGAAATCAAATTTCTGAGGAGTTTACCCAAGCGTTCTTCACAAAATGCGAAATTCACTTGAAAATCAAGAATATATCTTTCGCGCTGGCTGGTGTGGCTCAGTGGATTGCGTGCCGGCCTGCAGACCAACTGGTCTCTGGTTCCATTCCCTGTCGGGGCACATGCCTGGGTTGCGGGCCGGGTCCCCATTCGGGGGTGAACAGGAGGTAACCGATTGATGTTTCTCTTGCACATTGATGTTTCTCTCCTTCTCTTTCTCCCTTCCTTCTCCTCTCTCTAAAAATAAATAAATAAAATCTTTTTAAAAAAGAATATATCTTTTATTAAATTGAAATTATTGGGGTGATATTGGTAATAAAATTATATAGGTTGCAGATGTACAATTCTATAATACATCTTCTGTGTATTGTATTGTGTTCACCATCCCAAGTCAAGTCCCCTTCCATCACCATTTATCCCTCCTTTTACCCTTTTCTGCTCCCCCCTCAGACCTTTCCCTCTGGTGATCATGCTATTGTCTGTGAGAATGTATCTTTGGAATAACATACAAGTCCACCTGCTTTTGATAAAGTAATCCAAAAACTTACCAATACACGTGAAATTTGTTATCAGTTTGCTATCAACCACCACTTATGTTGGGTGAGATATAACAGAATATTTGCTTATTAGATTGGTTTAAGTTAAAGAATAAAAAGATGTAGTTCTTGGTGGGCTAGTTTCCATACTGGAGAAATGCATGTAAGCTGACATAAAAGGAATGATTTCTATTTAGTTGAAATAAATAAATAAACAAACAAGAGCCCTCCAATCAACCAGAGGAAATTAGTACTTCTTCCCAGCCTATTGTTTTCATTTTGCTTTGATTTTTTTTTTTTAAAGCAAGTTTAAAACCATAGTGGAAGTCATGATGGTGTGAAAATGCTGGCTGGGATAAGCATGCTGGTATCTTTCCATTTTGCCTGATTCTCATTCAAGGCATCAGTTTCAAATGGTATAGAAAGTTTGCTTAAATCTAATAGAAAATCCAAGTATATGAATTAAACAGCTGGAAGAAAAAGTACTACAAATATAAAGTAAAGGATTAAGCATATAAAAAGGTACTCATCCTCACAATAATTAAATAAATACAAACCAAACTACAACGAGATGTAGTTTTGAAAACCCCATCAGGTTGGCAAAGACTAAAAAGTGTGATAATGCTCAGTCTTTGGGAGTAAGGGGAGACAGGCATGTCACAGGAGAGGCAAAGAGATGTAAGCTGGTGCAACAATTTGAGAGAACAATTTGACAACACCTAGCAAAATGTTAAATGTAGAGACCCTTTGACGTAGCAGTTCCATTCCTAAGGATTTATTCTAGATACAAATGTATCAGTGCAAGTTCAAGGATAGTCACTACGATCTTGCTAGAATAACGGGGAAATTAGAAACAGCAATTTACACAATAGATGGCTGGCTAAAGAAAGAAATACCTGATAAACAGAGAGTGCTTGCTTATTTTGTGTCAGCACTTCCTAAGAGCTGTATGTATGTGAGATTATGTGATCTGACAAGAATCCCGAGACTTGATTCTCTTCTTATGATGATACAGCCACCCAAAAGTACAGGGGTAGGTCCAGGGGAGCTGACACAAAGGCTGCTCATTAAACACAAGGGATAAAAGGAGCTTCAGAGTTGGCTAGAGAGGACAATCTCATTTATGATTAAAAAATGTGTGTATATATGTTTACATTTGTGCAGAAAATGTCTAGATGAGCTCTGGCGAACGTGGCTCAGTTGGCTGGAGCGTCATCCAGTAACCAGAAGGTCACCAGTTCAGTTCCAAGTCAGGGCACGTGCCCAGGTTGCAGGCTCGATCCCCCGATGGAGCATGTGCAGGAGGCAGCCAATCAGTGTTTCTCACATCTATGTTTCTCTCCTTTCCCCTCTCTGTCGAATGAGAATAAAATAAACCTTAAAAAAAAAAAAAAAAGAAAGACAGAAAATGTCTACATGATAAACCAGAAAGAAATAGTTAACAGTGAGATCCTCTAGATTATTGGGACTGGTGAAGCCAGAGAAGGAAGGAGAACTTTCCATTTTTTACTTAATATCTTTTTATAAATTTTATCTATCTATCTACAATGCATATATGTATATACTCTTTGCCTGGAGTCAGATCAATGCAAAGGTCACAGTTCCCAAGGCTGTCTTTACTTCTAACACCAAGTCCATGTTCAGGAGGGTTCCCAGCATCACCAGCAGGTTTGATAAATTCACTAGACGGGTTCAGAGGACGCACTGAGAGCTTTTATAGTCATGACATCGGTTGACTACAGGGAAAGGATACAGATTAAAATCAGCCAAAGGAAGAGATGCAGGGGCAGAGTTGGCGGGGGGGGGGGGGGGGTCCAGATGCGAAGCTTCCAGTGTCCGCTCCTGCAGAATTAGGGTGTTGTTACCCTCCTGGCATCTATCTGACAGTGTGTGTGGAGCGCTGCTGACCTGGGCAGCTTACCTGAGCATCAGAGTCTAGAGTTTTTAATGGGGTTTCATGATGTAGGCATGATTCACTGATGGCCTGCATGGCTGAAGCCTGAAACTGGCCAGATACTACATGACACAAAGCCCCGCCCTCAATTATAGCTGGTCTTTCTGGAGAGGCCAGTCCCCGCCCTAAGATTCAGTGTGGCCATCCTGTGCCCTGAACAAAGACAGTCCTATCAGACGTGACATACTAATCCCAGAAGCTGTGGGTGAAGGCCAGAGCAGCCCTCTCTTTCAACAAGGCTAAATTCTTTACTACACATTTTTATAATTAAACACTGGCATAGCGCCCTGGCTGATGTGGCTCAGTGGATTGAGCTCTGGCCTGTGAACCAAAGGGTCACCGGTTCGATTCTGAATCAGGGTACATGCCTGGGTTGCCAGCTAGGTCCCCAGTAGGGGGCGCATGAGAGGCAACTACACATTGATGTTTCTCTCCCTCTTCTCTTTCTCCCTCCTTTCCTCTCTGTCTAAAAATGAATAAATAAAATCTTTTTAAAAAAATACTAAAAAAGCAAACAAGCAAAACTGGAATAGCTAAGTGGTTGGTTTTCCACGTGCTCGTTGGTACGTAGTACGGTTTCTAGGTTGCGTTTTTATGTGAGAGGGTTGATTTGCACTGAGCTGGCCTGTTCATGTGCATTTTTGCTCTGCGTTTTCTTAGTTTCTATATTTGTCTATTTGACATCCCTTAGTCAGTCACAGGGCCAAAGTAATGGCCGAAGTTGTTTTACATCTCCTCTGTGAGCCAGCTTCTGTGGGTGCGTGAAAATCATAGTACAAACCCGTCGGCCAATCACGAGTCTATACCCCCAACCATCTCCTTTGTCTAATTCTCACATGCCAAGCCGGTATTCCCCTGCCCGACGCCCCCGGGGCTAGGTAGCACACACCCAGACACCACCCCTCTAGTCCGGGGCCTGCTGACACTCCTCCAACTAGCCAGGCCTAAGCTGTTTCCCCGCCTCACCTTGCCTTTCTCGTGGAAAACGGTAAAGGTGCTGGGCCACGCTTTCCCCTCACTGCTTCTGCCTGCTAATCAAAGCTGGCGTTCCCCCACGTAGCCCTGCGTCGTGTGGCATGCCCCCTCCTCCTGGCAAATGTAATAACGATATTCTCTCAATGGCATTAGCTTCTTTGTGTTGTCACGCAGTCACCTCCAAAAATTAAAATCCTGTGAAGTACAGTCGAGACAACTTTGAAGCCCCTCCTCGCAGGCCTAAGTTTCAAGAGGGCGATAGATACGGGCTGGCACAGGCCTGACTCAGACACGCTTGCTGAATTTCATAAACAAGGTTTACACCAATGGTTTTGCTCCAGTGATGCAGGAGATAAATTATGCGTCCTGCTTGATGCAGTCAGTGCTCTATAGGAAATTTGAAAATAAGTTCAATAAACCACTTGTAGAAATGCTCGTTGGCCTACACATTCTGCACTGACTGAATCCACTGCAAGCACTATTTCCTGACTTGGTCACTGCTCTATTTCACTCTCTCCGATCCGCTCTCCCACCCCCACCCCCATGCCCAGCCCCGATTCATGTAGTTAGCAAAGAAGCTTGTATCTACTGTCAATAACAACATCTGCCTTGGCCAACTTAAAACCCAAAACTCAGGATGAAGAGAATGTTGTGCTTATTCCACTTAGGCTGGTTGCATGGTTTATTTTAGGCTCTGGGCAAATGTTAGTTTTTTACTCCTTTTGCTTGTTACAGAATGCCAGGGATTTTCCTGGAGCTGGTTTGAACCCAAACACATTCATTGGACTCTCGGGCAAAGATATGGAAAACAGAAAACCTGGCGAACTGAAGGTGTCCGTTTGGTAGTTAATTCCTGAAATGATAGTGTTGTCATCTACCCATTTGACCTAGTAGTCCCCAGAATAAGCCAAATTCCTACATTTTCAGGGATACAAGGTATGAATATACAAATGGGTTGGGAAAGAGAAGGAATTGTGACAAATGTATTAAAAGCAGAACAAATTTAAGCCTCTAGTAATAAAAATAGATAACATGCTGAAGTTATAGACAAACAAGGTTAAGAGATGCCAAGCCAGCCCTGGATGGTGTGGTTCAGTAAATTGAGTGCAGGCCTGAGAACTAAAGGGTCGCTGGTTTGATTCCCAGTCAGGGTACATGCTTGGTTTGCGGGCCAGGTCCCGGGGAGGGGGGCACGTGTGAAAGGCAACAACACACTCATGTTTCTCTCCCTCTCTTTCTCCCTCCCTTCCCCTCTCTCTAAAAATAAATAAATAAAATCTTTTTAAAAAATTAAAAAAAGAAAAGAGATACCAAGCCGTAAAGAATGAAGAATACTTGGGATTTTACTAATGTAGGTGAGTTTTTACAGCAACAACAAAAAATAACATAGTGACTGCCTTAGTCAATAGTAGAGACTGTTTATTGTTGATTTCCGATAATTCCCCAAGGTTGACCCAATTAAGAACTCAAATTCTGAGCCAGGAAGGCTGAAAAACAATTTAAAGAAGAAAATGCTAAAATGACTATTTGGGAATACTGGCATTCTCTTTTCTACAGATTAGTTATTGAAAAACTATCTTATTTCTATTATTCCACTTTGCCAGGGTGCTAGAAAACCAGAAGAATGAAAACACTTTGCTTGTACTCTTGGGCCTTCAACTGTGTTTAACACAGAGCCACGGCTTAAGAGTGAGGCAGAAGATAGGGATTGTTTATGTAGAGCTGGGGTAGAGTGTTAGTTATAAATGCTCCCGAGCAAAGCAAGTTCTGTGAAGTCACATGTGTCTGAGGGCGTTTGGCTGCAAGTAATGGAATACTTAACTAAAAGTGGCTTAAACAATGAGGGCATTTAATCCTTGCACAAAACAAGACTGGAAGGAGGCTGCTCCAGGACTGGCTCACAACAGGGATGCTTCTTTGCCCATTTCTTGGCTTTCCTTTGCCATAACTCCAAATAGTTATTAAATCTATTTTCAAATAAAAAAGGATGATGTCCAGGGAGCCCTGGAATTTACCTCAAGTTTTCACAGCAGGAGGAAAAAGAGAGTGGCTACCTCCCCTTGTGTCCCTCTTTTTAATCAGGGAGGAATGTTTACCCCCATGGCTCTGTCAAGCCCCCTCCCCAGCCTCTGCGCATTTCACAGGTCAGAGCTGGGTCACCTGCCTATCCCTTGTCCCCTGGCAGGGAAGAGAGATTACAAGATGAGCTCAAACCAATAATGACTCATTTCCTGGAGCTGGGCACACTCACTCTCTGTGGAACAAAACTGAGATTTTGTTAGCAAGGAAAAGGGGGTGAAGGGGCGTGTGGGGTGGTTATGGGTAAACAACCAGCAGTGTCTGGGGTATTTGGAGGCCTTAGCCCGTGAAAGGTAAGATATTCGTCTGCAGTGCCTGGGCTGGTCATTACTATTCAAAGGATGCAGAAAAAACGAAATGCCTCCTGTTCGTTATGTTGCTTCAGCTGGGTAAAGACCTCAAACGTGGCTTTGTAGGAGTTAAGCCACAGGACAGGCTTCTTCGTTAGAAATAAAACTTGGCCAAAACCTTACGGTTTTTTAAAAATTGAATTTATTTTCAAGTGAGAAAAGGGATGGTGTCTTGAGGTCCCTGCAATTCACTCCCAAGTGACACAAATACAATACACCAAATGGCTGAAGTCACTCACACACAAAATTCAACTAAAGCAAGTAAGCTTGCCCTCACGCTGCGGTGAGAAGAGCAGCAAACTGTGGGGGGGGGGGAGGCTTTGCTGAAGGCAGAGAGAGCACTGAATTCCAAGGACGGTGCTCCTCAAGGGGGCAGAGAGATATTAGTAAACAGGGTTAGTTAATCCATGCAGGCAAGAGCCTCTAAAATTCCTTATGTGCTCTCCTGTCTACACTTTCATGGGATTTCAAAGGGTTGAAATGAAAGGCTGCAAACTCTGCATATCACCCCTGCCCCTTTATTTACAACACTTGATAGCAGCAACCATGCCTGCCATTCTCCGATGCAAATGAAGCTTTTCTGAAGACGGGTAGATAGTCGATCTAAACAGAAAGTGCTCTGACTTGGCAGGCCTCCTGAGAGCAAGAGCTGAGGAATCTTTCATAATCGTAGAAAAATAAAAGGCAGAGCTCATCAGAGGTGACCTGGAGTGCCAGTATTTCCTGGGATAAGGTAAAGAGCAGGAGCACGAGGGTCAGAAAGTGCTCATTCGCCCAGGACTGACAGTCACTGTCCATGTGGATTACGTACTGGAACCTTTCTGAAGTAACTGATGGGTGACATGGGCCCCAAGTGCTGCCACACCTGCCCATGACCTGATAACCAAAGCATTACTAATAGGACAAAAGCCACTTTCTCAGGCCCTCTTTTCCAGAGCTGGCTAGACCCCCAAGCATGCCTAATTGTTTTATGAGCCTTTATCCTCAGGACTAGAAAATTTCTGGAAGCGCCCTGAAGGCACAGAGGCGCTGGGCACGCGAAACAAGACACACTAGACCACAGCAACTAGATGACCGGACAACCAGATGACTGGCCCTGCACCCAAAGATAACATTAAAACAAGTCGCAGCCCAACTGAAACACCCTGCTCTACAACTACCCCATTACCCAATAAAAGTTCAAATCCCGAACTCCTGGAGGCTCATACATATCTCCACACCTAGCCCTTTCCTTCCGTTGGGAAGGTAAAAATAAAAACCCTTATTCTCTACACTTTCTTCTCTTTGTGAATTCTTTCACAGCCTGTGTCACCAACCACCCTCACCTTTTGGTGGCCCATCTGGGGACATTCTCTATTTCTCCCTCTCCTCCAGCCTCCTGAGACTTGCGACTAGGGGAGCAGTGGGCAACAGAAGCTTGACTAGGGCTAATCCCCTAACCCTGTCTCTGTGAGGTTTGGTGAGAGGATTCTAATCCTTCTCTGTTTGGACTCTGCGAACAGCCTCCTCCTCACCCATCTTCATGGCAAGCGATTGGTAAGTGTCTCTGAATCTTAGGACAAAAACGTCCTATCAAAAGTGATAGCTTATCCCTTTGTCTTGTCGTAATCCCCGGTTACTGGGTCTATCACTTTGCAGGGTTTCAGCTGGGAGGGACGCCTCCAACCATCTCCCTGTTGGTTCAGTCTGCTCTCGCTGCCCAGGGATGGCCGGTTCTGAGGCAGAATGTCATGTTCGGGCTGCTGTCAGGCTCAAGGACACTCAGCTCTGGCAGCAGACCACTAGGTCATTTGAGTTGGGGACGTCCTTCTCAAACCTGGCCCCCTTTCAGTTGTTCTAGTCCCTGAGATATCCTCCCCTTTTCTTTTTGTAGTTCTCACCACAGGCAATAATACTCAGTCGACCCCACTCAAGGACTCCCTATTGGGATATCTGCTTAAGAGTTTGAAGGCTCTGGGACTTACCGACCTCAAGGCCAAGTGCTTGATTTTCTGTGACGACAGAACCTGGCCTCAATACAGCCTGAGTGACCAGGAAGTCTGGCCCGTGAATGGATCTCTTAACTATAATACTATTCTCCAACTTGATATATACCATCTTTGCTCTGAGAAGTGGTCTGAAGTTCCTTACATTCAGGTGTTTTTCATACTCTCACCATCCTGATCTCTGCGCTTCCTGTCACATGTTCTTACTTACACCTACTTCTACTCCTCCACCTTCTACTCCTCCACCTTCCCAAGATTCTGACGATCTCCCCCTCTCTCAACCTCCTCCTCCATATCCCCAATCTCATGACTCTTCGGCACCCCTTCCATCTCTTCTCCCTAATTCTTCTCAGCCTTGACTCGCTGCCCCACCCTCATATTGGCTTTCTCCTGGCCACACCCTTCAGGTCATCTCTTTCAGGAGCCTCCTAAGCCTGCAATCCAGTTCCCTCTCCATGGGGTTGCTGGATCGGAGGGCATTACTCGGGTCTAGGCTCCCTTTTCAATGTCGGACCTCTCCCAAATTGAGGTCAGACTTGGCAGTTTTTCAGCAAACCCAGTTAAGTTTACAAAGGAGCTTGAATATCTCAGTCTCTCCTATGACTTCTCCTGGAGAGATTTTCATATTATCTTTCCTACCTGTACCAGTTCAGGAGAGAGACGGTATTTGGGCCAAGGCTCGGGAGTATGGAGACGACCTAAATCGGAGGCAGCCTAACACTTATGCCCCTGGTGCCATGGCCATCCCTGACCAGGACCCCAGTTGGGACTACCAGACTAACTCTCTTGACCGCAGTAAACGGGGTCACATGCTATCCTGCCCCACAGAGGGAATGAAGCAGGCCACTACTAAGCCTGGCAACTATGACAAGGTTTAGAAAATCGCTCAAGGGCCAGATGAGAACTCTGCCCTTTTCCTCTCTAGGCTCTTGGAGGCTTTTTTCCTCTACACTAACCTCGACCCTGATTCTAGGGAGGGCCAGCCTAGCCCAGCGATGCACTTCATCTCCCAGGCAGCCCCGGGCATTAGGTGCAAACTCTACAGATAGGAGAGGGCCCTCAGGCCCCACAGTCAGAGCCAGTGGATTTGGCTTTCAAAGTCGTTAACAATCGTATGAGGACAGACGAGAGGAGAACAGGGAGTGGGATCGACAACGATCCCAGGAGCAAAGAGAGGATTTCCAAAAGATGACCTCAGAAATTGAGGGGTCTCTACAGGGCGGTACTTACCCGAGGTTCCCAGTACAGCAACAGGACAGCCATCAGTGGCACCGGGGCCCCGAGCCTGCTTCAGTTTCAAACAAGAGTGTCACTGGAGCAGAGGACTCTAAGAAAAAGCAACAGCCGTGGGGATCGTCCCCACATTGCAAAAAGGGCACTGGAAGAAGGATTGCCTTCTTCTCAAGGGAAGAGATCGAACTCCCCTTCCGGAACCGGCAGGCACTCCTAGAGGGGCTCCCTCCATACCCACAGACCTCCTGGGCCTCCTCCAGACATCGGCCTGACGGGCCAGCACCGGACGAGGCTCCACTTCACACCATCGAATTGGCCCAGCCTCGGGTAACTCTCTCCATTGCAGCAAAGCTCTCAGGACTTCCATGGTGGACTCATCTCCCTCGACTGAAACCCACTGACCCGCCTAAGAACTCTCCACAGGAGGAAATGCCAGAGGACTCCACTCTTCCCTCCAATGCCTGCCAGCTGATTTCGGAACCAAGGTCCCACTCACCAAAGTCCAGCTGGAAGACACATGAGCCCTGGAAAGTATCTGACATGATCTGGTACTACCTGATAATCCCCCATCTTTTACAACTCCGTGCCAGTCCCGGTAAGAGATCTCCTCTGCCTTTGCTGGGAACCCTAGTTTCACTCCTCCTAATTATTTTTCCTTCAGGAAATGCTCTCTTGCAACACACTTACCTACAACAGTCCAGGAAGTCCTCAGTTTTCTTAAACAATATGGCTACTCAGCCGGACAAGAACTGTTGGATCCATGCCAACACCTCTCCTAAAGTGGGACTGGTAGCAGTTCCTATCCTTCCTTCAGAATGGAGCCAATTAGAGACCTACCCAGTCCCCACCTATTTCCATCCACCCAGACAGGCTGTCAATGAAACAGTCAAGCCATGGTAGACCATACATTTCTCCATCACCTATACCAACAGGCCAATTATAATCTCTGAGGACCAATATTCTCCTCCACAGATCTCTTCAGCCAAGTGCCCCTCTGCCCAACAGCTGAGACTAGACCGGGGCCATCAGTTGGATCTTTTCCCAACATATCTAAGAGCTGCAGTCACTCCTTTATCCTATCTTCTTGGACATGGGTGTCCTTAGATACTACTTCCTCAACTAGCCTTAACTACTGCTCTGCCTCTCCCTTTCACAGAATCGATGTCCCAGTCCTCCCACCAATATAACTACCACATGGAGACAAGCTAGTTATTTTGGAACTTCTATTTGCTGCCCCCCCAACCCTGCCCCAGAACAACTGCCTCTTCACATACCATAACATCTGGTTCCACATAACAAAGGACAAACTGATAACTGTACAAAGTTGTTCACTCCTCAAAATTATGCTATTGACTGGGACTCCACTACTCCTTCCTTCAGCTGGGCCTTCGATTTCCCTTCTATCCTAGCTCACACTGCATGCCTCTCCCACTGGCGGGAATGGCGCTAGCTACCACCTATGAGGGCACTGAGGTACCCAGGAAAGGATTATCCAAGCCCTACATCAATATCATGATTGATATTTGCCTGAACTCAAAAAATTGTACCTATTTCTTCTATGGGGATAAGGTCTATCTTTGTTTACCTGCTAATTGGAAGGGCACTGGAACTCTCACTTATATTTTCCCAAACTCACTCTTGTCAATGACAACATACCTCTCCCCTTATACTCCCAACCCACAAGAGTCAAAAGGGGGGCCTTAGCTACAACTATCACTTTGCATTCTAGCCGGAGTAGGAACTGGCATCAGAGGCCTTTTAAACTCTATTTTTACAGCTCAGTAACTATCCTTAAAAATAACTCAACAGATATTTGATGTAACCAACTGAATTAATACCCTACAAGCACAAATCACTTCCCTAGCAGGAGTAGTCCTACAGAATAGGCAAGCCCTAGGCTTACTCATGGTTAACCAGGGAGGGACCTATGCTATGCTTAATGAGGATTATTGTTTTTTTGTTAACCAGTCTGGAAAAATACAAAATAATCTAGGAAATATTGACTTCCGGCCAAGATGGAGGCGTAGGTAGATATACTTTTCCTCTTCGCACAACCAAAAGAGGGGCAACAACAAATTTAAAAACAAAAAACAACCAGGACTGCCAGAAAATCGAACTGTATGGAAGTCTGACAACCAACGGGTTAAAGAAGAAATATTCATCCAGACTGGTAGGAGGGGTGGAGATAGGCAGCCGGGTTGGAGAGGA
The DNA here is from genome assembly GCA_004026545.1 of Mormoops blainvillei. Lineage (NCBI taxonomy): Eukaryota > Metazoa > Chordata > Mammalia > Chiroptera > Mormoopidae > Mormoops > Mormoops blainvillei. The sequence goes on from PVJD01000165.1 coordinate 45,798, forward strand.
CAGCTACAAGGCAGCAGCTAGAGGACTAGGCAGGCAAGATGGTGGTTGGTGGACTGGGTAGTCCCACATTTCCATGTGGACAAACCGGGAGAAACAACTGGGGAGAGAGACAGACAGTGCAACCCAGGGTTCCAGTGGGGAGAAAGAAAACCTCAAAACTTCTGGCTGTAAAAACCTGTGGGGGTTGCAGCAGCAGGAGAAACTCCCAGCCTCACAGGTGAGTTTGTTGGAGAGACCCACAGGGTCCCAGAATGTACACAAACCTACCCAGCCACCCAGGAATCAGCACCAGAAGAGCCCCATTTGCTTGTGGGTAGTGAGGGAAGTGACTGAAAGCAGGGTGGGAGCTGGAGCAAGGGGCATAGCTCCCTCTCTGACCCCTCCCCCACATACAGCACCAGAACACAGCAAAGCGGGGTTGCCCCGCCTTGGTAAATACCTAAGATTCTGCCCCTTACAACATAAGAGGACCACTGAGGCAGAGAAATATGGCGCAAATGAAAGAACAGATTGAAACTTGAGAAAAAGTACAACTAAGCAATGAAGAGATAGCCAACCTATCAGATGCAGAGTTCAAAACACTGGTAATCAGAATGCTTACAAAAATGGTTGAGTATGGTCGCAAAATAGAGGACAAAGTGAAGGCTATGCAAAGTGAAATAAAGAAAAATATACAGGGAACCAAACGTGAAGGGAAGGAAATCAAGTCTTCTAAGATATCTTATGTCTCTTATCCAACAAAGCATCCAAGCTTTAGGAAATTCCTTTTGCAAACAACCTCTGGCTACAGCTCTTGCCTTTTGGGCTGTCCTGTTTCACCCAATCCCTTTTAATGACCCATACCTGCGCCCACTGGCAGGGACAACTCTACATCTGTAATCTGCAGGATGTAATTCCAGAAGAAGGGACCTTCGCCCCTCCTCCTCAGAACCAGAATAAGTCCAGGTCATTAAGAATAAATTCATCTCAAAAATCAGGGAGGGGAATAATAGGACAAAGGCCACTTTCCCAGAGCTGGCTAGACCCCCAAGCGTGACTGACCCTAATTGTTTTATGAGCCTTTATCCTCAGGACTAGAAAATTCCTGGAAGCGCCCTGAAGGCACAGAGGCTCTGGGCACTCATAAAACAAGACACACCAGACCACAATAACTGGACTACCAGACAACCAGACCCTGCACCCAAAGATGATATTAAAACAAGTCACAGTCCAACTGAAACATCCTGCTCTACAACCACCCCATTACCCAATAAAAGCCCAAAGCCCTAACCTCTGGGGACTGATGCATATCTCTACACCTAGCCCTTTCCCTCCTTTGAGAAAGCAAAAATAAAATTACTCTCTGCACTTTCTTCTCTTTGCAAATTCTTTCACAGCCTGCGTCACCGACCACCCTAACTGTTATAAACAGGCTTCCAGTGTTCTGTGCTAGCCCATGGATCCTGGGCTTAAAGAAAAACAAAAGCAAAAGGACATGTTGAAGAGGGCTGTGTGCAAGTGTCTGCCTTCCCTTCAAACCTACGCTCTTCACACACCTCTGCTTAGGGATTTGACTCAAACTTCAGAGACAACAAACTACGTATCAGCCCATGTCTTCTCTGTCTTCTCTTCTATTCCCATGAAAGAAGCATCTACAAAAGGCCAGTCCCCACACCTGTGTTCCACGTCTTACCCCCCTCACCACGTAACTTCTCAAGGTTCCTGCTTCTTCTGTTTCCTCCTTTCTCTCTTGCTTCATCAGCCTCAAACTCTTCTCTCTACAAGCATTCCTATCAGCATCCAGACACACTCTATCATTTCTCATTGCTAAAAAAACCCCAAACCAACCAACCAACCAACCAACCAACCAACCAACCAACCAACCAACCCTTTAGCCTGAATATCTCCCTCCAGCCTCCGCCCCATTTGTCTTGTCTCCTTTATAGCAAAACTTCTTAAAAGGAGTAGTCCAAACTTGCTTTGAAGTGAAACAGAGCTTGTCAACTAGCACATCTTTGTCTTCATTTTTCAACTGCTAGGCAGCCTTTGCTTTCTTTCGGAAATTGACTTCTGGCTGCTCTGACACCATAGTCTCTCGGTTTGCTCCTAACTCATCGGCTGCTTCGTTCAGCCTGTTTTGCTGACCTTGCTCCGTTCCTTGACACCTGCATCAGAATCACTTATGGGCCTTCTGTTTCTATGCTCTCTCTAGAGTCTAGGTGATTTATTCTAGTCCCCAGGTTTTAAATACAGCCATAGAGTGATGATTCTAAATTTATATTATCTGCTGCCTCAAACTTTATTCCGAGCCTCAAGACATCTTAATGTCTACCCAAAGGTATTTAAAGGGCATCTTGAACCTACATTTTAAACATTTTTAAATTGGGTTGTTTGTTTTCTTATTGTTGAGTTTTTAGAGGTTTTAAAAAAATATTTTGGGTAACAGTTCTTTATCGGATATGTCTTGCAAATATTTTCTCCCAGTCTGTGGTTTGTCTCCTTGTCTTGACAGTGTCTTTTGCAGAATGGAAGCTTTTACTTTTAAGGCAGTCCAGCTTGTCAATTCTCTCTTCTATGGATTGTGTCTTTAGTGTTGTATCTAAAATGTCATCACCGTACCCAAGATCATCTGGATTTTCTCCTTTGTTATCTTCTAGGAGCTTGATAGTTTTGTGTTTTAGATTTAGGTCTTGATACATTTTGAATTACTTTTAGTGAAAGGTGTAAGGTATGTGTCTAGATTCCTTTTTTTTTTTTTTTTTTTGCATGTGGACATCAAGCTGTTCCAGCACCATTTGTTGAAAAGACTATCTTTGCTTATTGTATTGCATTTGCTCCTTTGTCAAAGATAAGTTGACTATACATATGTGGCTATTTCTGGGCTCTATTTCTGGGTTCTCAATATGGGAACAGATTGAAATAGATCAATCTGTTCCATTGATCTATTTGTCTATTCTTTCACCAATAGCATGCTTTCTTGATTACAGTAGCTTTATATTGAGTCTTGAAGTCAGGTAGTGTCACCTACTTCAAAATAGATTCTTGATTTCTACCTCCACACACAATTTATACCTGCTGCTTCCCCATCTCAGTAAATGACACCATCATGCATCTCGTAGCTCATGCTACAAATCTAGGAGTCATTTTTTTTTGACATAAGGTATTTTTTATTCAATTAAAGTTTACACTCAATATTACTTTGTATTAGTTTCAGGTGTACAACACAGTGGTTAGACAACCATATACTTTACAAAGTGGTCCCACAGATATTTCAAGTATCCACCTGGCCCCATACATAGTCATCATGATATTATTGACGTTATTCCCCATGCTGTAATTTACATCATTGTGACTATTCTGTAACTGCCAATTTGTATTTCTTAATCCCTTCAACTTTTCTGCCCAGGCCTACAATCCCCCTTCCTTTGGCAACCATCCATCTGTTCTCTGTATTGAGTCTGTTTCAATTTTATTTTGTTCTTTAGATTCCACATAAGTGAAATCATATGGTATTTGTCTTTCTCTGTTTGTCTTATTTCATTTACCACAATACCCTCTAGGTCCATCCATGTTGTTGCAAGAAGATTTCATTCTTTTTTATGGCCAAGTAATATTCCATCATGTATACATATCATAGCTTTTTTTTTTTTTTATCTGCTCATCTATTGATGGGCACTTGGGTTGCTTTCATATCTTGGCTATTGTAAATAATGCCGTAACGAACAAGGGGGTGCATACATTCTTTTGAATTAGTCTTTTGGATTTCTTTGGATATATTCCCAGAATGGGAATCATTCTTAATTTCTCCCTTTCCTCTTCTTATCCAATCCATCGGTGTCTTCCTCTAGTAAGCAGATCAAACCAAGTTGCATTTTTCCATTTGTACTTAATCCAAGTTAAGGGTATATCTTTTCGATTGATTGATTTGAGAGAGCGAGAGTGAGAGCTGTTGTTCTACTTATTTATGCATTCATTGGTTGATTCTTCCATGTGCCCTGACCAGGGATCAAACCCACAACGTTGGCATATCAGGATGATGCTTATTTTAACCAATTGAGCTACCTAGCCAGGGCAAGAGTCAGTCTTATTGGTATGACTATAGTCTCTCCTATCGTCCTCTAGTCAATAAACCCCCTTAAGTTTTTCTTAAAACAAACAAACAAAAAATGGAAATGAGGGTTTATCAAACACTTTTAACATTTTGCTTTAAATGAAAACACAACCAGTCTGAGCAAAGTGGGTTTTTTATGAGATTTGTCGAAATCAAATGGGGATGAGATTTCAGGCTAAATTCATTGGGAGGAAAGGAAAAACCCTAGACCTGCATTGTTCACTGTAGTAGCCACTAAGCCACACGTGGCTCTTGAGTACTGGAAATATGGCTAGTCTGAATTGAGATATATTGCAGGTATAAAATACACTACAGATTTCAAAGACTTAATATGAAAGAAAAATATCTAAAATGTCTTAATGTTTAGGTTGATTACATGTTAAAATATTGAGATTTGGATTTATAGGGTTAAATAAAATTCATTATTAACATGAATTCTTTCTTTTAAAAAACATGGCTACTAGAAAAATTTAAATTACGTACGTGGCTCACATTATATTTCTATGGGACAGTGCTACCCTGGAGAGTAACACATGTCCAGCGTACTTCTCTAGCCTCTGACATTGTTGTTTGCTGCTTCCAGGGTCTCTGCCCCATCCGCCCCCTGTACGTCCACCAGCACTTTGCTTCTTTTGCTCACAGCTGGCTCTCACAAATGGGAGGACTGGGTAAGGTAGCAGATGGGTCAAGGTTCCAGGTGATCCTTAAAAATATAAATAAGATCGTATGCCTCTCTTGTTTAAAACCCTCTGGTGGCTATCCATTTAAGTTAGGATAAAATAGCCAGCACAACGTCATACATACAAAGTCCTGCGTAATTGAGAATCTTGTACTCATTACACTTTAGCCACTCTAGCCTCCCGTCTGTTCCTCAAAACACCAGGCTCCTTCCTGCCTCATAGCCCCTGCATTTGCTGTTCCTTCTGCTTGAGATGCTCATACCCTACTTCTTTTGATGGTTGGATTCTTTTCACTCCTCAATTCTTGGCTTAATGAATATATAAGTTCTTAGATATGATGTAATTCTAGATGCCTTTTTACATTGCCCTCAAATCTTTAATTCAGTTATTTAAGTGAAAAATTGTGTAACAATTAGTTATAACCCCATTTATGTAAAAATATATGTAGATGTGTACATATACACAAATACAAGTATTTGAAAGGAAGCACACCAATTGAGGTTACATTTGTGACCATACTATATATTTTGTTCTGCCACTTACTTTTTCACAAAGCAAAATAAGAAATCTTTCTATGCCAGTTCACATAGATGTACTTTTTTAAAAATTCTTTTTAATGGCTGCAGGTATTCTTTTGCATGGATGTATAATTTGTTTCACCATTTTCCTATATTGATGGATATTTAAATTGTTTCCAATTGTTTTTGCCATTACAATTGAAACCTATTATAGCAGATACAGATTTCAATTCCTTAGATCATAGAAAATGATTTACTTTCTCATCTATGGGAGTCAGTCTTTTATTAGTTTCTGAAATAATACATCCTGTTCAATTGTAGTCATCTTGTGCCTTAACACATTTTTCATATGCACTTTATGAGTTCTAGAAAAAGTCCAGCCATTATTAATATGATAATGATTTGTGCAACATTGATGTAACCAAGCAGCCAAGGGGAGTGGACTGGAATGCGCATGTGTGAACAATGACAACTTCACTGTACTAGTGGGAGCAGTAGACGCCACTGAGCATGTGTACTGTGTGGCTGTCATATTCAAAATGACTGATGGAGTAAAGCAACAAATCTGCATCAAATTGTGTTAAGCTTGAACATTCCTCTGTGGAAACTATTTGGATGATTCAGAAGGCCGCAGGTATGGGCAACTGGTGATTGGTAGCTTCATCACAACAATGCACCCACTCATGCATCTCATCTCAGGTAATTTTTTTTTTGCAAAATATCACCCAGGTGACTCATGCCCCCTACAGCCCAGATTTGGCACCTGTGACTTCTGGTTTTTCCCAAAACTAAAATCACCATTGAAAGGGAAGAGATTTCAGACAGTCGAGATTCGGGAAAATAGGACGGGGCAGCTGATGGTGATTGGGAGAACTGTGTGAGGTCCCAAGGTGCCTACTTTGAAGGAGGCTGTGTACACTATTGCTTGTAACTTGTGTCTTCTTCGATAAATATCTCTATTTTTCATATTACTGAAGGCTGGATACCTTCTGGACAGATCTCGTACATTAATGACCTTCATTATACACATGAAGAATCAAAAGTAGTGACACCTAAGTGGTAGAAGTGGTATCTGAATATAGATCTAATTAGCAGTTCTTTTCACCCTATAAAGCTGTGCTCCTAACACAGAAGGTATAAAATCCAAATAAGGTATAAAGGAATCAGTACAGAACATGTCTGTATTTGCTAGGGCAGAAAACTAAGCTGCTATGACAGAAACATACAGCTCAAATGCAGTAGCTTCAAGAACATCTGAAGGTTTATTTCTTTGTCATGCACCAGTCCGGGGGTTAGCAGCCAAGTTACTGGGTGCTCTCTTCCCCAGAGTCCTTCAGAGATGCAAGTTCCTGCCCAGCTGTTGCTCGACTGTCCCCGAGGGTACTGTCCTTGTGTGAATTATTAACAGATTCTCTAGAAGAAAAATAACTCCTGGGGGGCGCACACATCCTATTTTAAGGCCTAGATCTGGAATTGGCCTTCAATCACGTTCCACTGACAAGAACTAGTCATGTGACCTAAACCTAGCTGCAAGGAGACTAGGAACTAACTAGTCTTTGGCAGGTCAGCCAAGTACCCAGCTCTACTCTAAATCATGAAAAGAAGAATGCATTCCGGTAGGCAACTGGCATACCCTCATATGTCATTTTCTGAGTAAAGTCAACATAGAAATGATAAAATAATCTGCAAATAACCTCCTTCAAACAGATATAGTTATGATCTGGAGTGTATTATAAAATTATATTAAGAGGACTAGAAAATGTGATTGAATGTAATTAAATGAAGATGTGATCTATTCTTTGTACTCTGAGGCAAACCAAAGTGGTTTCCTTCACCAGAAAAAAATAGGCAATTTTCATGAAAATCAGGAGAGTCAAAGATCACTATTTATTCATCTTCCCCACAGTCCTGTGGCAAGAGAACTCACTGACCTTACCTGATGGGCTCTGCAGGCTTTCAAATGCGGGCCACATACCAGGCTCCTTACGAAGGATTTCTTCCCTCCTTCGTTTCTTACTCAAAATGTGAAAGCAGCTCTATCATTTATAATGAGAAAGCAGGTAGAAAAGTGCACCACTGGAACGGCATTAAAATAAGCCACTGTCTGGGAAGTGTAAATTCAGAATGAAAGGAAGAGTTGGATCTGAAAATCCCAACTAATGTGGCTGGTTTTTCCTGTTTCATTAAGAATTCTGTTGCACATTCTAGAGCTGAGAGGTCTGTGATGCTACATAGGCAGATCCTCCTATTATCTCCCATTCTTATCTGTCCTTAGAAGAAATGCCACAATTACTTGTCATTTTACTGCGACCACACAGAGGAACGACTAATAAACTGGCTTTTGATCAAGTAAATGGATGTATCCTCAATTGGGGACGTCCATTAGAAATCCTACAAGTGATTTCCTAAAGAACATTTACATTTCCACCTAATTTTACCTTCATCAAGCAACTTTTGTTCTATAATTTTGTCCTTTTTAGTGGATACAGTGCTATAACACTCCAAATTTAAATTAAAACAATTGCCAACATTTACTAAGTGCTTAGTCGGTGCTAAGCAGTTTTAGCATTTTATATGTATAAATTCATTTAACCTTCACAACAACCCTATGAAGGAGGTTCTATTGTATTGTCCCCATATTACAGCTGAGGAAACAGTGTCAGTGTAGTTAAGCAACTTGCCTAACCGGGGTCACACAACTAGGAAGTGACAGAGTCAGGATTCAAACTCTGGCTTCCTGACTCCTAAGCCTTAACCATTGTTATTTATCTATCACAAACACATTCCATTGTAAATGAAAGGACTTGCATTCTAGTTTACAAATTAGACTCTTTAAAGTTTGGAAAGTATTACACACAGCATCGGCTGATCTGAAACAAATTAAGTCTCTAGACCTGCAAAGCCAAGGACCAGATCAGATGTGTACTTTAAGAACTCTGAAGTGCAGCCTGTGTGATCAGTGAGTCCCCTTGTTTTTTATTTCCTGATTGCAATGCTGGGCTTTTCAGTGAGATACTAATTTATAAGTAGCTCAGGATATTCACAGAGCATGAGGGCGATTCAAGAACTGTCAGTTTTTATGAGGGGCCCCAAATCAGTTAGGAGACAATAGAGTCACTCAAAGGTCAAACCTAGCTCTTTTATTTTATTGCAAATGTATTTTTACTAGCTTAAAATAGATGAGACCAATTTTCCAAGCTAAAGCAGTTTGCCATTAGAGATAATCAACATTTTTGAAATCCTTGGCAAAATAAAAAAGAGCATTAAGTGCATTTAAGTAGACTAATCAGAAAAATATAAGACAGGAAAAGAAAGAATATTCTAACTCTTTGAGGGGGACAGAGTTGTTACAAAGGAGTTTTGAGAACACAAAGAGACAATTAGGGCAAAACATCAATCTGGATTTAAATGCAGGAAAATTCATTAATTACGAGTAAGACGACTTACCTTTCCAATGGAGCTGGCAAATTATAAGTGAAGAGAAGTTTCACATACAACTATGTTAATGGTAAAAGGTATCCGTAGTTTTCTTGGGGGTGGGGGTTCTGGCTCTGATCTGAGCCATGCCCAAAGTGCAAGTTATGAAGGTAATATGATAAAACTAAACTAAATGTTATCACAAACTTTTTTCAAATTTAGGCAAAAATAAATTTCTTCTTAACTACAAATTTGATTAAGATGGGAGCTACAGATAGGTGAAAAAATTCATTTATAATCCTAAAAATACGTGATTATCACCAATATTAAATACGAAGATATACACATACTCTCAGTTATCTGTATGTAAAAGTCCTTGGAATCCTCAACTTTTGTAGAATATACAATTTATACACATATTTAGAATGTTGCAGAACTTCTAATCAAGTTAAACATTTTTAGCATTTAATTTCATCCCCTAATGAATGCAGTTATCTCAAAACTAACTTCTGTCTCTTATTAATGGTTCTATTCTGCAATGTAAAATTACACAATCTTAAGGGCTTTTAAATGAGATTTCAAACTTATTTAAGAAGTCTATGCAATTTACTTCAGAGAACACTCAAAAGCAAAATATTTGACTTCTTATACTAGTACAATCCGTAACAATCTACTAATCTATACATTCCTCCAATACAGAATTTTCACAGCAAACTTGGTCAACTACACTTGCAGCTGAGCTTCATGCTTATTTAGTTCTTTAAAAAAAAATTTCACTTAGTTTTATTTTCTGCTGTTTACTAATTTTTATGTTTGCAACAGAGTATCTTACTCTGTCTAGTTCCTCCTTATCTGTGGTTTTGCTTTCTGCAGTTGCAGTTACCTGCGGTCAACTGAAGTTCAAAAATATTAAATCAAAAATTCCAGAAACAATTAAGGTTTAAATTCCACAGTTCTGAATAGCATGACGAAATCTCACACTGTCTTGTTCTGTCCCATCCAGGACACGAATCATCCCTTCATCCGGCATCACCACATTGTATATGCTACCTGCCTGTTAGTCACTCAGCAGCTGTCTCAGTTATCAGATTGGCTATGAGAGAGAGAGAGACCACATTTATATAACTTTTATTAGAGTATATTACAAAGGTTCTATTTTATTATTATTGTTAATTTCTTACTATGCCTAGTTTATTAAACTTTATCATAGGTATGTAGGTACAGGAAAAAACACAGCATATATAGCATTTGGCAGTGTCCTCAGTTTCAGGTATCCACTGAGTTTCCCGGAATATATCCCCAAGGATAAGGGGGGATGACTGCACTTGATTCTCAAAAAGAGCATACTCAAAAGCTTCTAAACTACATTAATCATTCAACTGAATCCTCTTTAAACATCCTTTCCTATGTAGAGCCAAAGCTCCTTTAAAATCACTTTTATCTTGCCTTTTGTGATATGTTAAGTTTCAATGTTAAGTTTGTGTGTTTTAATATTTCCTTATCTTTAATGTGACAAAGTAAAACAATAGAATAAAGGGCTAACCCAGGTATGAATCTGTGTTTCACTGAAATGGTCCTATAATCACAGAGAACAAAAGGACCATGGCTGGGGACAAGGGAGGTCTTGCAGGACTGTTACCATGGGAGAGAAAGGGTGGGTTCAGGGATGACAGAACTTGAAGACTATCATCATAAGAGAATAAGGCTAAGTGCCAACTGGTCTCCACATAACTAATTCATCATTATTTTCTTTCAGAATTTTCTACTACAATTTTAGAAAGTGCTTAACTTATACACACTAAAATTTCAACTGGTCTAAAATATTTTGATAGCAAGTATAAAAAAAATTTTTAATTTCCAAGGTCTAATCTTTTCAGTAATAAACGTTTACACTCACTACTGAATTTAAACAAAAATATAACCACCAGGCATGGATGGGTTAGTTTTCACAATAATTTCATAATTTCAAAGGAAAGATTAAAAGCAAACACTGTTTTCTATATGTTCAGAAGAACAGCTGCAATCCCTTAATTTTTGAAGCAGACTTTTTTTAGCATTATTTTGTTTTTGGTCACAGTCACCTATGTTATACCCTTTGTAGCATCACTGCTATCATCTTTCAATAAATGTCCATCTACAAATTAATTAACTTTCTTGAAACAAATCCCGGGTATACTATTCTTCTGATTCCCATGAAAGACTCACTTTTACGATACAATTGCAGCTGCCCCACGCTGCCAGTTACTGTCACACACACGCCTTAAATTCTGTAATCAGCAACTGCCAGGCGCCGTATCGCGCCCAGCACCCCACAGGCAGTCAATACAGACATCCCCAAACACACCCAGGCTGGTTTTGTCCGATGTTTTATTGAGTGTAGACATCTGGAGTACTGTAAAACATGCATTATCTGTAGATTCAAAAAGGAGCAAGCCACATTGTCCTCACTGTCAAATGTGTCAGGCTTGGCATACATGATGGAGATTAATGAAGTATCATGAGAGTAATATGGTTCCTGAAAAGCTTCTACAATTTGGAGTAGGGTCTTAATCACGTGAAAAGCAAAGCTGTTCACATTAGAGAACTTGCATTTCATTGGGGGTACACAGTATTTTAATTTTAAAACAAATAAAAATAATTCTGTTTGTAGAAGATTCCCCCTCCCAACTCTGTTTGTCCCTTCAGTTTTCAGAAATTTTAATTAAAAAAAAAAATCATATGCCTTTTGGAAATTGTATGTTTATCTGGTAATAACTAAAATTTATTTCTTCTTCGGTTGCTGAGGTGTATTAAATTTGAAGAAGATAATATCTCCATCTTCAACAATATAATTTCTGCCTTGTTGTCTGTACTTTCCAGCAGCCTGAAAATAGGAAACACAGAAGAAATAGATTATTGTACAACTAAATGCATAAGGCACAAAGTGTTATACTTATTGGATCATATTTTTAAAAATATAGGGAGACATACAAGTTTAAAACTAGACTCAGAGAGAAGC
>PVJD01000165.1:60000-526386 GCA_004026545.1 Mormoops blainvillei
GACACCACAGGAAAGTTAATGATGCTATTTAGTTGTAAACTGTAACTTCTCTCACTCATTTTTAAAAAACAAAATGGCTCTCATTCCACATTGAACCAATTATACCAAGATGTTTTCCCCCTCCTCTTCCTGGGGTTTCAAAAGTTCTATTAAAGTCCTGCTATTTAGTATGATCTTCCAATGATACCAATGAGAATAAATTAAACTTGAAATAAACTTTTCTGCATTCCTTTCAAATTATGAAATAGTAAACACAAAAGAGACCTCTTTAAATTCTTTAACATTTTCTATGGTAGTTTTCAAAAATAAAATTAAATTAAAGATAAAGAAGCCTTACTACAATGTCAGTTTAATCACTTGACCTATCTATCGATTAGATATGACATGCCTTCTAGATTCTGCTACGTAAAACCTAATAAAGTCAAATAAGATTAAGCCTGAAACAAAATTTATGTTATAAAAAATCATTTATTACTCATCTATAACACTGCCTTACTATTAGTGGCTACAAATCAAATTATACTTATTAGCTAAAATAAAGCACAATTTTGGACCTGCCCTCTAGTGTTGAGAAAGCAAACAAATTCCCAAAGATCTCTTTTTAAAAAAGTACAACCATGAAGTTTCAGTAATAACAGATTTTTTGTCCCCTTCTTTGGATTAATCAGAAGCATATAATACTACTTCTACTTTAGATATTCAAGTATAAAAGTATAAATTTTCACTGGTCATTAGTGAACAAATTCTTTGACATTATTTATAATTTCTTAAAACCAGTTTGTTTCAGTTTTAGAAAAACACAATCCACACATTTTAAAAATTATCTAAAAGCATGCAAACACCTATAGCACTTCAATCAGTTGATAGTACCACTAAACTCTGATACACAGCTTAAAAGATGATTATTCATTTTGATCATGAGTATCTTCCTATTAGTAAAAATTATAAAATATGAAACTAAAAAATAATTCCTTACCTTTACCGCATTTTCAGAACCTTCCTCTTTAAAATCTTCATATTTCATTACTTCAGCCATAATAAATCCTTTTTCAAAATCTGTGTGAATCTTTCCTGCAGCTTGAGGAGCCTTCGTCCCTTTCTGTGAAAAGACAGACCAGAGAAAACTAATTGCATTTAAGATGATTGATTGCAAGCATGGAGTTTCTTTTTTCTGATCTGGAGTTGGGGTCAACTTAAACTTAGTTTAACATCAGTTAAGATGTCAGATACACAATTAGTAGTACATTTTCAACACTGGGCACTATCTGTGTAGTAGATTTAGCACAGACAGATCAGTAGATATTAAAGAAGCACAGCTTTGTTTTTCCTAACAGCCATCCAGTTTTATTGATTTAGATGCAGTGGTCTGGTTTTGGCCTGGGTTTCATTTCGATTTTCTATTCTTCACAGTGGAAAAAAAAAAGGATTTTAAAGTAACTTTCAAGATGAATTACTGAGGTTTTAAAAATATAAAAAGCTTTGAAATTTTCAGCTCATCTAAAGAACATATAAAAATCAATAGACAAAGGGACATTTTAAAAATATTTTCAACAAATCATACAATGTATGTCTGGCAAATAATTTTGAAATTTTCCTAATAAAATTTTTGAGTATTTTATATTATACACCCTGTTCCTAACCACCATGTAGAAAAATTCAAGCTGATGTAGGAAAAGAAATATCTTATAATTACCCCATATGTTAAATTACAAGGACATACATCCCAGACACACACACCATGGAAAGAAATTTGAGAAATAATGGTGACCTAAACACTGCTTAATAAAGCATGTTAAAGTGATAAGAAGTCTGACACTATAAAGCACAGTTTTTACAATAAAAGATGTATTGGGTTAATATGGCTACTCACTGATGCTTACCTGACTAAATATCTCAGTACATTAAATCATGGATACTTACAATCAGTCTTAAGATAAACCAGCTTTCACATTTTCAAGCCCAGAGCACATTATCTTTCCTGTTACACATACTTAAGTTCAGAAGTTTTAAGGCTTTAAAATATATAGTACAAATGAACCCTGGCAATTTATTTACCAACTCAGATTTTCTTTGATATTATTTTGTAAATCTGTATAAAAGAATCTTGGTTAGAAATCAAGCAAACATTTTTGTTTTTTCAAAGGGGAGAGGAGATAAGAAAAAAGTGAATCTCACATTCATACAACGCATTTAACACTATGTTGAACTATCTCAACGTTCCTATCCATGTTAAATCAAATGTTACAATAAATTGCGGTAGTCAGTGAAAACAGAAATCAAAGCAGTACTAAATTAATCACGTAGCATATATTTAAAAAGATTAATAAAAGAATGAGTACGACACTGAGTAATTCTAGAAGTTCTGACATAATTTTTATGCTTGATAATACTATTTGGGACCACATATACTTCAAAATATTTTTCAGCAGTGTATTATAATATATTTACATTTAAAAAGCAAGCCATTACAGTTCAATTTCTATTGTCCTCTGGGAATAAATTAGTCATTCTCTCTGGTCCTAATCAGTATACATCGATATTTAAAATACACATCACATTTTTAAAGAAGATTGAATATATAACACTGAAAAAAATAAACACTACTTCTATGAATCCAAATTACAAAAGACATGAATTATTACACATTGAGTTTAGCTCTTTGAGCTCAACTTTGTATCTATGAAGGGCATAATGATGTCATATTGCTTTTATTGCTGAAAATGTAATCCGAGCAAAGCAAAGGAGGAAAGAACCACCCGCAACCCAAACAAACTTAGCGAATACAAAATGAAAAGCAACATCAATTTCACTGCAGACAAACCCAGTCACACAGATTAAGCAAGCACAATACTAGTGCGTCTTATCTCTGACCACAGGAGGAGGGTAGACAGATTCTACAGGATGAAGAAATTCAGACTATGTAATAGGCAGAATCAATTGTTACCTGCCTCAATCAATGCCGCTTCACTTTCACTGTTCAGCAGCTCACAAATAATTAAAGTTATCCTGGACAAAAACCTCATCTGTAATGACTAGCTAACCGCCACCATGACAAACTTCAAAGTCAGTGATATCAATCTGAATTCAATAGTGTGGAACTGGATATAGCTGATGAATAAGTATGAATCTTACCCTGATGGTCCATGCACGCACTTCATCTGGGCCTGCAGTGAAAAAGTATTCTAGTTGGAGTGCTGCAAACCCAGCCTTAATGATCTTTGGCAAAGCGCTGAAATAAAATGAAACAAATTCACTCAACATATAAGTTGATAATGCCAGAGATTTGTATAGAGCTAAAATTATTCATTTCAAGCAGAAAATGTTAAAAGGTATTAGTAAATGACCATTCATCTTTCTAATGCACTTGAAGAGATCAGAAAGCATATAACTATTTCTTAAAAAAAAAAAAAAACCCTTTAAAACTGGTTCTAATTGTATTAGTCCGAATATATCATTTAGAATTGTTTACTATAAAACATAAGTATTTGATCTATCCATACTATGGCTATTTTCTCCAATATTAATCATTTCTAGGTTGTGGGTCATGAAAGCAAAATTATTTGATAGAAATCCAATGTTTAAACAATATATTATGGTTACTCAGAAAAAATTCAGGCAACTGATTCACCCTTTCCCCTCCCCCACTGAACATGACGAAAGAGTTTTGGCGATCATTGCTTCTCAAAAATATACATAACTAATACCTATGTTATAATTAAAACACTGTACAGAGATGACAGATGACAGTTAAAAACTTAATTTAAAATAAATCTTTTCACTCTGTCTCATGGTAAAGAAAGGAGAAGATTCCCTCTTTATAATGGTAATTACTCTGTCATTTATTATTCTATCAGCGCAAGCAATTAAATTACTGCAAGGAAATAGTTGATAATAAAGTGTAGGGAAAATGAATGCTAAATTAACCTTTGTGTCATGTTCGCTTCCAGATACTTCTGTCTCTCCTCAGCACTCAATTCTTGCAACTTGAGTTCCAAGGCCCCACTAAAAGGAATGACCAAGGCACCTGGGTCATACCTGTCCACCCACTCTTTAATTTTTATCAACCTGTAGACAAAAAAGGGCACAACATTATCTTGTAGTGCATGCATGACTGTACCACATTCATTATTATCAAGTAGCACATACATATTCATAAGAATTGCACGGTTTTATGATGCCATCTTTTTGTGTATAGCTTTCCAAGGTCAAGGCATTAACAGGCAGCAATTGCTTCAGGTATACGCCGTAATATTTTACAATAATCCAGTTTTACTTTAGCACATTATCTATAGGAACTATTACACAAATATTTTAAAACTTTTAAGTTACAATAAATTTGTTCAGCATTAACACCTGTGCTGTGGAAAAACTCAATTTGAATTATTTTTCTTCCTTAACAAAGCAAATTTTTAAAAAACAAAAACAAAATTCCATTTGTATAGATATCGTACTTAAAAGTACCAGCTAATTTTGAAGAGTCTTTGATAAATACATAATTTGTTCCACCCAGATATCAATATGCCTGGTTTAATTCCTTCTCAGACCAACAAGGGTTTACATTTGTATTGGTTTTGAGGGAGATTTCTCCATATCAAAACAAACATGTCCACAAATACAGATTTTCAAATCTAGCTGATTATGTACACGCTGCTCTTATAAACCTCACTTCTGTAGGATCATGAGTAATAGAACTGCGGAGGAATTTGAATTGAAAATGGTTTGAAAAGCCAAATCAGTTACGAAATTGATACCAAGTGTTATTTAAATAGATGACTTGATTTTTTTTTTTTCCAAAGCAAGGGGTGTTCTGACAATGTAGTAGTTAGAACACAAATGAAGTATGTGTAGTGAATATATTATCCTATCACTTTGCTGGCTTCTTAATTCTTGGGCAGGTTACTGAACCTTTCTAAGCCTCAGTTTCCTCATCTATAAAAACGGATGATAATAGTACATATTATATCATAAAGAACCCCAAAAATAATGCCTGGTATGTAGTAAACAAATATAACAGTAATTACTATTATTAATTTTTACTCTTAGATAATCATAGTATGTATGCTTACAATTCTGGAATACAGTTTAATATAGAATTGAATATAGATTTCATAGAAATTTATATTAATATATACTATGCATACTTCCCATTAGTCTCCCATATTTAGACCAAGGTTTTAAAAGCTACTATGGCAAAAAACTGTGGCAGGAATCCTTTCAGGGGTGTCCAACCTTTTGGCGGCTTTGAGCCACACTGAAAAGAGTTGTCGTCTTGGGCCACACATTAAATACATAAACACGAATGAAAACTGATGAGCAAAAAAAAGGTTTTAAGTAAATTTACGATTTTGTGTTGGGCTGCATGCAGCCTGTGGGCACGGGTTGGACACTCCTGCTTGAGTTAAATAATCAATGTTAATGTCACTTTAGGGAAAAGAAATACAACAATTAAGCCACAAATTCATTAATACTCACTTATCAAAGAAAATGGTAGAGATTCAGAGTTATTAGAAAATTAAAAATAGATATGGCCTACTGAATAGGATTTAGATGGGATAAAGGACCTAAAAAAGACCAACCCAATTTGTTTTAGTATCCTTTAAAATAGGAAATCCAAATCAGATATTTTCTTATCCAAAAGTATAAAGGGAAGGTTAAGGAAAAAAGGGAATATTTACATTGATACTTCTGCCTATAATAAAATTATGAGGTTCTAAGTTACTTCATAGATCTACACTATTCAAACCAAAATGTCCATTAAAATGTAACATACATTTATTATACAAGTCAGATACAATCAAGTATGCAATTATAAAAATATCACATACCAAATAATCAATGAAAGTGAAATAAAACAAGCCCATGTAAAAAGGTAATAATAAAAATATTATATATTTTGTTTCATAAATATGGTCAACATAACTAATAAAACTAGAACTGTTACGAAACAACAAGATATGAAATAATTACTTTGGCTAAAACATCAATTCAGAATAACAATAGTTCTACCCTGTCATTTTAACAGCCTTTCCTGCAGAGGCCTCAGAGGGATTATTTGCATTCCTCAGGTGTTCTATTGTACAAGTCAGATGAATAAAGACTTACAAATCATTCCTCTACCGCCAATGTGAGACTTTGATCTGGTGAATACACCATTGTACCTTAACTATAATTGGCAAAAAACCTGACAGTGTAGAGCATCACAAGCTTAATAACAAAGGAGAATATCTCAAAGTGTTGACAGATGATCTTCATAATGCAGAAGCAGAGCTGGTACATTTTAGCAATAAATGAGCACTGAGGTCTAAAGGTCTCTAAAGTGACTGACATCAGACCTGCTATAGCCTCACTGAAAGAAAAAGGTACCGTAGCACTCTCCGTAAAGTGAGTTGGGTTCTTTGCCTGCAAGCTTCACTTTGTGACTTTCACTGTCATAGAAAACACAGGGAAGATGAAAAGTGAGTTAGGTTCTTTGGCTGTCTGCTTTACTTTTGTTACTTTTACTATCAAACAAAAGTGAGAAATGTCCCAAAGTGATTTTTAATTACATATTTGAAATAAGCCATGGGTAATTTTAAAAATATGACTCAATTTCAAGATTACTGACTGAAATATATATAATATATATGTTAGGTCTAATGGTTACAAAAGTGTGATAATGAGGCCAAGATCACAAGTTTGAACCCCATTGGGACCAGTTACCGTTTGCAGAAAAATGTCTATTCTATTGCTACAAACCATACCCCAAACTACAGTTAGTCATCTCAAAAATGTGTGCTACTGGCACATGAGGGATATGAAAAAAATCAAAGTTGAGCTCAGTATCACTACTAGAAAAACAATTTCAAGTACATTCTTTCAAAGTGACTGAATAATAATTTCTATATACAAATGCTAACAAATATGTAAAGAAAGCTACGCAATTGTTAGTGATCAAAATAATAATGCTAATGATAATATTGTCATGGAATATCAAATTATGAGTGGAGAAGAAACAGTAAAGACAATACATTCATAAAGAATTCAACTGTATAAAGACTTTCATAGGATGTACAAATTTATATGAACACATTATTGCAAGGGGTTCCATCCTTCTCTTAAGGAGCTGAAGCCACACTGATTTCCCCCAAAGTCTTATGAGTGACAAATGGAAAAAGGAACTGCCATTAGTTGTATTTTTCTCCCTGGTAATGAAGCAAAGGGACAAAGCGGGGACAATCAGTTTAAAGACTTAAAAGGTGATGCTTTGAGATACACACATTGTGATCTGTTAGGTTCTTTGGCAGAATGAGATTTTAATAATATTAAGTTAGTATTCGATTTGTAAAAGATTGTGTCTCAAATTTTCCTTTGGTTTTATAATGTGATATTCTTAGCCAGTCTTGAAATTCCAGAATCTATAATTTGATTTTCTTAGGATTAGTTTACATTGTTTGTATTTCTCTTCCCAGATACTAATTTTATTTCTAAAAATTCTGTCTGTTTCACTTTCAAATCTACCTGCTCTTTTTTGGGTAAAATTTTACTTTTGTTGAATGAATTCTTAGTTCCTTTCAGTCTTTTAAACAGGTTAATTTAAAGTTCCTTTTGGACTGCTCTAATTACTTCTGGTTTTTGTGGCACAACTCTGCCCTCCCCCTGCCCATTTATCATCTGCTAACCTCTCACATCAGTTGGTTCCTGTGTACATGCTGTGCTGTTTTTGGGTGTGTGGTCGTTCAGGACCAGCAGCTATAGTCCAAGGGAGTCTGTGTTCTCCTAGTTTGTTGAGATGTACCTACAGAATACTTCTATGGTTGTTTCTTCTAGGGAAAGACCAATGAAGGGTCTTGGGCTCTGGGTCATTTTAAGGCTTAATGTTGCGGCACTAGGTTATTGGTATTGCAAATTAATGCCCCCTAGCTCTTAGAGTGAAGTCCCAGTCTCTAATTTCCTGAGAGTGACAGTTTCCTCCCTTGTTCCCAAGGGGTGGAAGTGGGGTCATTTTTCTAGTATCTAATCATGGAAAGGATAGCTTTTTCTAGGCTTTATGAGGGAGCCTTGTTCCAGCAGCACCTGTTGCATGGGGCCTGTGCCTTAACTCTTATTATTCCTATGTGGACATGAAGGCCTCTAAGCTATATGTAAGCTCAGGTTTCCCTGAGGGCCATACACTGTTGATTCTCTACTGTCACTGAGTCCTCTGTTTTGGGCGTCTAAGGAATCCTTTTTCTTGCTTTCAAGTTGTGCAGTGTGTTCTAAAAATACCACACCATCATCAATATCACCCTTTTCTGGTTATCTTCTCTGGTGTTTCTATATATTAGAAACAAGAAGGGACTTTTTTGTATTGGCTCTGTCCACCACCTTAACTCAAAGCCCTCCATCCTAAAGTTAAACCCTTCATTTTATTGTGTTCTAATACAATACCTTTCAACATTTTTTGACCATCACCCACAGGAAGAAATTGATTTTATACTTGACTCAAACATATGGTGCACAGACATTATTTTCACATACATACCCAAACTGATACAGGTTTCACAAAACAATACTTACCTTTATAATGGGAAATAAAATAATCTCAATGGTACTATTTGATATTTTGCATAAAACTAAATTCTTACAACTTAAAATAAGCTCCTGAAATAGTTTTCTCTAATATACTTTAATAATAACTTTATTCGTTTCTACACTTCATGTCCATCTAGCCATTCAACTGCCCCTAGTTACTCAAATTCTGATTATCTGTTCTAAAACTCCTTTAAAGATGGCTCAATCCAGTACTAAAGCAAAGTTACATTATCATTTCTGATATCTTTGTTGAACATTAGAACTCTCCCAAATTCTTTTTTTGCAACATCAAAGTATATTTAAAATCTTTGAAGTTGTTACATATGGTATATTAGGTCCTTATACACACCTTATATAGTTTTGACCTAAAAAAAAATTAGCAGCGATATCTTGCTTTGACTGAATATAACTGCTGGCAAGAACCATATGTCAATATTCAGAAAATAATGTAACTTACACAAAGGAGGATCCAAAGCTGGTTTATTCAGTGACTTGATATCATTTAGTCAATGTTATTAAGGACCTGACCTTTACTAAGCTAGTCCCCCCACTCACGTTTTTCATGGTATGGATGGACCATAGATCCAGGGGGCACTGATAAACAGTGAAGTCATTTCTAGTCTCCTCCTTTACTAGAAATGAGGTTTACTCTTATTTCTATTAAAACTGTTCAGTGCCCTGCCCCCGGATGGTGTGGCTCAGTGGACTGAGCTCCAGCCTAGGAATTGAAAGGTTGCCCATTCAATTCCGGTCAGGGCACATGCCTGGGTTGCAGGCCAGGTCCCTTTTCGGGGTAGTGCGAGAGGCAACTGATCCATGTTTCTGTCCCTCTCTTCCTCCCTTCCCCCCTCCCTAAAAATAAATAAAAATAAAATCCTTAAAATAATTTCTTTAAAAACAACAACAAAAAATGAAACTGTTTAGTGTCCCAAAGAATAACTTAACCATATCACATTTCTCTTTTCCAATTTCTGAACACGCTCACTGCAAATTAATGTCAATTTACCATGTTCTAAAACAAAGCACACACACACACACACACACACACACACACACACACGAAAAAGAGAGCAAGACTTATGGAAGGTAAGGGTATCTTCTTAAAGGTGACATAAACATTTATCAGTCTACTTAGCTTACAAATGTCAATTAAACATACTGGAAACTTGCAGTGAAAGTAATAGCACAAACAGTACACCAAATGAAATATATAACATAAACAATATTCATTCAAACTCAAAAATTGGCTCTAGAAAATCCAAAATTATCAACTCTTAAAATTCTTTGTTTGAATAAAGTTATTAGAATAGGTTGATGGAAGTCAGTTGGGGAGGGGGGTGGAGAGAGAAAGAAGTAATACCAAAAAAGTAATTTTTAGTATAATTGATTAGTGTCTGGAAATCTAATCCCTCTTCTAAAAGAGATTTCCATCTTTGATGTACGTAATAAACTTCAAGTTTCAATGCTCTTGTCCGACTTCATGGGGTTATACAGAATAACAATTACAACTTTGTTTCTCAAAGTATGGACACATCACTTGGGTGCTTGTTAGAAATGTAGTACTTCATAATCTGCATTTTAATAAGATTCCTAGGTATTTCTTTATGCATGTTAAACTTTCAGAAACAATGAACTAATAAAGGACTTTGAAAATAAAGGCACATTAACTGAACGCATGAAAATCTCTAAGATAATTCTGAAGACCAACTGATAACTAAGCAGATGGTAATTACTTATCCCACTGATATGAAAGAGAATAGAAAAATTCCTGCTTACATCTCCCAGGTTCAAAAACCAGAAGCGAAAAAAGTCACTAGAATTTCAGGAAGTGTATGGAAAATATCTGATCTGAATCCCCTGTAATGTCAAAGAAGTTTCAGGTTCACAGTAAAAATAATTAATTTAGACAGAATAACCACGGTCAACAGTTTCTTACTTTGTAAGACATAATTATCCTTTTCTTATTCTAATAAGCCTCAATACCTGGAAAAACATCTGTACTACGTTAGTTTTGGAGTCTAGGTTCAAATTATAAGAAGTGATTTCAGCAGAGAGAACTTTCATGAAATCTCAATTCACAACAAGTAAAAGGGATATTACCACAAATTGTTTTCTATGAGGACCTCGCGGGACCACCGTCTGAAAAACCCCATTCATTTTGTAGTTACTATAATAAAATAGCATTTGTATACATACATAAATACATGTATTGATATATGTGTATGCATGTAAAAGAAAAGTTCTAGAGAAATGGGCATTCTTTTTGCAGCAAATAATCACTGGGTTTCAGGCTTTCTGTTTCAAGGATTAACAAGCCTTCTGACTCTAGTGGTAAGTGGAAGGTTATGAGGAAATTGAAATGATAGATGTGATGACAAGCAGACAACCTTAAAAGCAAATTAGAAAAACTGGAATATATTTATCCCAACACGTTGGGCTCACCATGACTCTGAGATTTCTTTAACTCTTACTATGCTTAAAAAAAAAAAAAAGATAATGCAAAGATAATACGTGCAATTAATCTATGTAACATGTAATCACTGTATGGCAATATTTTCTATGTTCAGCAAAAAGGCTGCCTTAAAAAATGTCTTGCAATGAATAAACAGGAGGAAACATTAGGGTGAATCCTAATTAGTTTGAGTAAATCACAGTAATCCCATTCTCCATCTGGCAAGTGGTTTGAGTGGGCATATGAACTAGTTCTGGTCATCGGGGCAAGAATCTCAAATGTTCCCTTAGGTTCTTAAAAAGAGAAGAGTCTCTGCTGTTCACTATGTCTGGATCTTAACCCTGAATTTCTAGCAGGTATTTTGTGACATAAAGAGTGGAAGTGGGGAAAGATGAGAAAAACCCTTTTTCTTGGTAATATCACAGGACACTGAATTAACCAACTCCGCAGACAAGTTACCTTGGGTCTTATTATTATGTATGGAGATTATCTTTGTTATTTGCAGCTGAAAGTATTCTGATAATCCTCATTTAAGTATATGACTGCAGCTCCTCTTAACTGGTTTAATTCCAATTTATTCTTTAAGAAACTGGTTCCTGCAGAGCTTTCCCTAAGCTTCCATATGCATAGACACTATTACCACACTACAGCCTATACTATAAATTGCCCATTTTCTTGTTTATTTCCTCCCACTATAAACTAAAACTAAAAACTTCTTGATGTCAGGAACCTGTCTTTGTTCCCTGATATATCCACATAACTCCTAGCACCACACCTGGCACATAGTGGATGCGCAAACATTTTCTGAATGAATAAGAAGGTGGAAAGACGGTTATTTAAGGCCTCTTAGCTTTAATTTACTCATTTGCAGCCCTGGTCAGTGTGGCTAAGTTGGTTGAAGTGTCGTCCTGTACACTGAAGGGTCACAGGTTCAATTCCCGATCAGGGCACATGCCTAGGTTGCAGGTTCAATCCCCAGTTGAGGGACATATGAGAGGCAACCAATCAATGTTTCTCTTTCTTTCCCCCTCTTCCTCTCTTTTTTTTAAAAAAAAGCAATGGTAGAGTGTACTTAGGTAAGGATAAAAAATTAATTTACTCATCTGCAAACTAATAAGTAGTTTTCAACCTGTTCTGGGTTCCCTAAAGCACTTCCAAGATGCTAGGAGGAGAAAGGAGAGAGAGAGAGCAAAGGAGGAAGAAATGGAGGTTCTGTGCCCTCCACTCTTGCATTTCAACCAGGGCTGCATCACTCTTATATGTTGGATTTCTGCAACATATTTCATCAAAAGAAAGAGTTCTGTTGTTTTTAACAACTCTAAAGTTTAATGATTAAATGATGCTTTTTCAGATGGCAAATTCTATCATTTTATGGCATATGCTAGAAATTGAACAAAAATAAGTGCTAAAATCTTTAGGCACTTCTTATTTCTGCTTAAATGCTACTACTCTTTACCATATATATATTTTTAAAACAGCCTCTCTTACCCTGTTTTTTGTTACTCTATTCCCTCACCTTGACTTACTTTTTTTGGTAGTATTTACGAGGTGGGGGGAACACCCCTCCAAAAAAAACGGAATTACCTTCTGTTGGGCAGGTCCCTTGTAATACAGAGTTCCCCTGCTAGGTGTGTTCTAGGAACCCATCGTTATCAGAGTACCAGCTGGCATTGTTGTGAGAAGCTGCATTAGGCTTCAGTGAATTTTTTTGAAGATGCTTTCCACGCGTTAGCCCATTTTATGATGGGTGAGTTACAAGTGCACCTGACCACATCATGCTGAGTGTTCAGTAGTTTTTGACCAAAAAACGGCATGACCCTGTGCCCCACCCTCCCTATTCACCTGCTCTTGTCCTGAGCAACTTCTTTTTTTTGTTTCCCTGCGTGAAAAAGTCCTCAAAGGGAAACATTTTGTCAATATGGAAGAGATGAAACAAAAAATGGCAGAAGCACTAAAAGGCATCAAAATCGGTGAGTTCAGAAAGTTTTGAGCGGTGGAAAAAATGCCTTGATAGGTGTATTGCATCAAATGGAGAGTATTTTGAAGGTGACTGAAATTTAAACATGTAAAAATAAATACACAATTTTTAATAAATAAATTCTGTTTTTTGGGGTCCCCCCTTGTATGATCTTAATGTTAATGTCTTCCTCCCAGCATTGCTAGACCCACTTTACCCAGTTATTAGGGCAAGGAACTTTTCAAATACTTTGTTCACTACAGTATCTCCTGCACCACTTATAACAGTACCTGGCACAAGCAGAAGCTCAGTGAATGTTGAGTGATCATCAATAAGTTGAAAGTTAATCTAAAAAAGGTTAGGTAAATGAACACTCAAAAGTACATACATATGACTCTTACAGACCCTAGCTATCTGTCTCTTCTGTCAGAGGCAACCATTAGACATCAGTAAGCCATAGCTGACTTGCCCATTGGAGATATGTATTAGCTAGAATTCTGAAGTGAAAAATCATACCAAAAGAACATGGAAGAAGTATACCTAATTCAAGTACAATTATACAAACAAAAATCCATAGTATAGTAGGATTATTTTGATACAGAAGTTAAATCTGTGGTTAGCTACTTGTAATTCAAGTTGGAATATCAAGGTTCATGGTGAATGTACCAAAATGAGCATCTCAAATGTTAAGATGTTTCCTGAATCTCAGGTTTCTTACTCCCTCAGGGCTACTAAATTATGATTTGTAGTGCATACTAAGTGGTCTCAAGTTGGGTACATTTTTGATACTTTAGAACAGTGTTTTTCAAAATACAGTTTCTGGACCAGCTGTGAATCGAGGACTCTACAAGAAAACCTAGATTTATAATCTCTGCAAGTGGGACTTGCACTCAATCCTTACAATACTTTGCACTTTGCACTCTGATGGTTGAGAGCTACTAATTTTCAATCTCTGCTATTTCTTTGAAATTCTATATTCTAGTCTTAAACAATTTCATATAGAAATATTCTGTAATTAAAGTTCTCATGAAGTATGAAACCAGTATTTATAGCTTGAGATATAAAACTCTATTAGCTGCAAGAATACTTCCCAACTAAGCTATGATCCTATAGATGAGAAGAAAATACTTTTGGCCATGGTGCCAAGGAACAAACTATCTTTCCTTCCACTTTTGTGCAAAGAGGAAGACACCAGGTTGGCACAATCCATAATCAAAATATAAACTTATAGGGAGAGTGACACATCTTGATTTAACTATCACAGATATAATTTTTAAGAGAATGTAGATAGTATCAGAAACCGGACTTCCACATCCCAATTCCTTAAGAAGATGAACAAAGTCAAAGACTACCGTCTGATATCTTGAGAGAAATGGGGGTGAAGATGCTTGGAATAAGAGAGTATATATGTGGGGGGAAAGGGAAGAGGGGGAAAGGCAGGGGAATGGGGCAGAGGGAATGAATTGCAACATGTGTCACAGCAGTAATGTATCAAAGAAACACAGTACCATAAAAACAATAAAAAACTTCAGTATTGAGCCTTTCTGATTTTAAAGGGCATATAAATGGTAAAAACTAAACTAAGATGGGAATATATTTAACAAAAGAAATGTACTCACACACAAAAACTACAAAGTATCATTGACAGAAATTTAAGACAGTTAAGTGGAAAGATGTGTGTTCACGGATATGAAGACTTAATATTGTTAAGATGGCAATATTCCCCAAATTGATCGACAGATTGAACCCAATCTATAGTAATTTCAGCTGCCTTTTGTGTATAAATTGACAAGCCCATCCTAAAATTCATATAAACATTTAAAACCCCAAATAACCAAAACAATCTTGAAAAAGAAGAAAACTGGAGGACCTACCTTTTTCTAATGCAAAACCACTATAAGACTACAGTAATCAAGACTACATAACAATGGCATAAGGCTAGACATATAGATCAATAGAACAGAATTGAGAGTTCAAAAATAAACCCCATAGATCTACAGTCAATTGATTTTTAAAAAATTTGTGTTAGAAGAAAAAATTACCATCTTAACTATCTTTAAGTGTGCAGTTCAGTAACAGTAACTATATTCACACTGTTGTACAGTGAATCTTCAGAATTTTTTTATCCTGCAAACCTGCAATTTTATACTCATTGAACATCTACCTGTTTGCCACCCCAGTTCCAGATCCTCATTTTACTTTCTGTTTCTGTAAGTTTAACTACCTGAGTCACCTTTTATAAGTACAGTCATGTAGTTTTTGCCTTTTTTTGATTGGCTTATTTCACTTAGCATAATATTCTCAAGATTTCAGCTATATTGTCACATATGACCTTCTTTTTAGGCTGAATAATATTTCTTCCTTTTTATGCTGAGTAATATTCCATTGTATGTACATGTCACATTTTATTTATCCATTTATTCACTGATGGACATTTGGGTTGTTTCATCTGCTGACTATTGCGAGCAATGCTGCGCAATGAACATGGGTATGCAGATATCTCTCAAAGATCCTGTCTTCAAATTCTTTTGGATATATATCCAAAAATAGGATTGCTGGATTATATAATAATTCTATTTTTAACTTTAAAAGGAACCGCCACACTGTTTTTCATAGTGGTTACACCATTTTTCATTCCCACCAGCACTGGCCCAGGGTTCCACTTTCTCCACATCTTTGCCAGTGCCTGTTGTTTTCTTTTACAGTGGCCATTTCAATGGGTGTGAAATGATTCATATTTCATTGTTTTGATTTGCATTTCTCTAATAATTAATGATGTTGCTTTTTCATATGCTTGCTGGTCACCTGTATATCTTCTTTGGGGAAATACTTATTCAAGTCCTTTACCCATTTTAAAAATTGGGTTTTTTTGTTACTGAGTTTATGTTATGGTCAATCAATTTTTTACAAGGGTACCAAAACAATTAAATAGGGAAAGAATAGTCAAGAAATAGTACTTAGGAAGCTGGGTAACCACAAGCAAAAATTAAAATGGGCCAAAGACTAAATGTAAAAGCTAAAACTATAAAAACTCTTAAAAGAAAAGAGATGAACATCTGCATGGCCTTGGATTGGGCAAGTTTCTTAGACATGACACCTAAGCACAAACAACCAAAGAGAAAATAAATTAGGCTTTATCAAAATTAAAAATTTTGTGCATCAAAGGCACTATCAAGAAAGTGAAATGACAATCCATAGAATGGGAAAAAATATTTGGAAATCATGTATTTGAAAGGTCCTAGTAGCCAGAATATATTAAAAAACTCAATAATAATTATAATTTATAACTCAATTATAAAAAGACAAAGACCCAATCTAAAATGGATAAAAAACTTGAACAGACATTACTCCCAGGCAGATACACAAATGGTCAATAAGCATATGAAAAGGTGCTCAGTGTCAGTAACCATCAGAGAAATGTAAATCAAAACCATAATGAGATACCATTCCATACCCACTAGGATGATTATAATGAAAAAGACGAAAGATAGTAAGTGGTGTATCCATATAATAGAATATAATGCAGCCCTAAAAAGAAATGAAGTACAGATGACTCTCAAACAACACAGGTTTGAGCTGTGTGGGTAGGCTTATACAAAGATTTTTTAATAAAACACTGTAAATGTATTTTCTCTTCCTTATAATTTCCTTAATAACATTTTCTTTCCTCTAGCTTACTTTATTATAATAATTCAGTATATAATGCATACAACATACAAAATATGTGTTAATCAACTTTATGTTATCAGTAAGGCTTCTGGTCAACATTAGGCTATTAGCAGTTAAGCTTTAGGGAGTCAACAGTTATACACACATTTTCGACTGCATCAGGGTCTGTGCCCCTAAGCCCTGCACTGCTCAAAGGTCAACAGTACTGATACATGCTATAACATGGACGAATCTTGAAAACATTATACTAAGTAGGAGAAGCCATGAAAAAAAAGCCACTTACAGTATAATTCAATTTATATGAAATCCTCAACAGATAAATCCAAAGAGACAGAAAGTAGATTAGTGGTTGCCAGGGGCTAGGTAGAAGAGGCAATGGGAAGCGACTACTAAGAGGGACAAGGTTTCCTTATGGGCTGATGGATGTTATGAAATTAGTGGTGATGCTGGCACAACATTATGAATATACTGAAACCCACTGAAATTGTGCACAGTAAGTCTTCACTTAACATTGTTGATAGGTTCTTGGAACTGTGGTGAAAACAATGTATAATGAAACCAACTTTACCAGAAGCTAATTAATATAAACAAGAGTTAAGTTCCTTCAGCATCTCATCAATGTGATGAAATGACATTAAATGAAATGACATTATTTGAGGATCTGCTATGCTTTAATAGGGAGAATTTTGTGTATGTTAATCATCTAATTTAAAAAAAAGCTAAATTGAGAATTTAAAGATAAAAAACTAAATGCTAATATTCTGTACATTATGTTCCTTTGTCTGACCTTCCTGCAGAGATAGTGATCAATAGAAAAAGAGCTTTTGAGGCTTCTGATCAAGATGACACAGGCACACATGGCTCGCCTCATCACACAACCACATCAAAATTACAACTAAAACATAGAACGACCGTCACTCAGGAATGTCAGAGATTGAGTTGAGTGGAAGGTTGACAGTTATGAAACAGAGTTGAATGGAAGTCTGATGACTATGGAATTGAAGAAACCACAGCTATCCATACTGGTAGTAGCGGTGCGGACGAAGAACAGGCTGCAGCACATCCACATGGATAAAAATTCGGGAGGGATATCTCAGGAGCAAGGAATCCCAGATGCACACCAGGCCCCCCAGCCTGGGGTTCCAGTGCCAGGAGGAGAAGTCCCCACAACTTCTGGCTGCAAATACCAGTGGGTATTGAGTTGGTGGAGGAGGCTGCTGGAGCCATAAGCAGTTCTTGGGGAAGCCACACACACACTCACCTACTCTCTCTGAGCTGCAGCCAGGGGTGGCAGCTTGAAGGGCACTAGTGGTATACAGGGAGAGACTGAAGTGTCTGGCATTGGGGCAAGCAGAAGCCATTATCCCTTTTCTGAACTCTCTCCCTAAAGATCTGGTAGGCTGGTGCCATATCTGACACTCCATCAACCTTGCTAACACTGTGTGGACCCACCTTGGAGATCCACAGA
Organism: Mormoops blainvillei; assembly: GCA_004026545.1. Taxonomy (NCBI): domain Eukaryota; kingdom Metazoa; phylum Chordata; class Mammalia; order Chiroptera; family Mormoopidae; genus Mormoops; species Mormoops blainvillei. Next base: position 78,097 of record PVJD01000165.1, read on the forward strand.
GGCTCTACCCCACCCAAACTGCTTTTCCATAAGGCTGGTCTTGGCTCCTAAATCCTATCAAACAAGCAAGAGCTGGCTTCAATGAGCCCAAGCAGCAGCCAGGTTAGAGTCACCGCTTGGCTTCACTTGGGAATCTCCATGCCCAGCATAAGTAGTAGCCATCTCACATTGCTTTACAGGTCAGGCAGGGTGTTCTGGGTAAAACACAGTTGGGGCTGACCTTGGCCTGCACCACCTGGGAAAGCCACACTGACCCTGGAAAGCCAGGGTCACTGCACCCAGTGGATGGCTACATGCCACACTGGAGCACCACCACCCTGCCCCTGTATAGCTGATCTTCCATAGAGGGCAGAGGTTGGTGGTAAGTGGTCACAGCCAGTCCCTGTGCCTTATAGGCCTGGGTAAATCCCTCCCATGCATCTGCCAACAGCAACCAAGGCCCAATTACAAAAGGAGGGTATACTCAGCCCACTTGAAGGGCGCACCTCGAGTACCCAGCTTAGGTGACAGGGGAGACTGTGCCACTTGACCCAACTGGACCCCTACTACATTAGGCCACACTACCAAGACACGGAGTCAAAGCAGCTCTACCTAATACATAGAAACAAACACAAGGAGGTTGTCAAAATGAGGAGACAAAGAAACATGGCCCAAATGAAAGAACAGATCAAAACTCCAGAAAAAGAGCTAAATGAAATGAAGATAAGCAATCTATCAGATGCACGGTTCAAAACACTGGTGATAAGGATGCTTGAGGAACTCAGTGAGGACCTCAGCAGCATAAAAAAGACCCAGTCAGAAAGGAAGGAGACACTAATTGAAATAAAGAACAACTTACAGGGAAACAACATTAGAGTGGATGAAGCTGAGAATCAAATCAATGATTTGGAATAAAAGGAAGCAAAAAACCACCACTCAGAAGAAGAGGAAAAAAAGAATAAAAAAAAAAATGACGATAGGATAAACAGCCCCTGGGACAACTCTGAGAGGGCTAACATTCGTCTCATAGGAGTGCCAGAAGGAGAAAAGAGCAAGAAATTGGAAATCTATCTGAAAAATAGTGAAAGAAAACTCCCTTAATTTGGGTGAAGGAAATAGACATGCAAGTCTGGGAAGCTCAGAGAGTCCCAATTATGATGAATGCAAAGAGGTCCTCTCCAAGACACATCATTATTAAAAGGTCAAACGCTAAAGACAGACACTCTTAAAAGTAAGAGAAAAGAAGTTAGTTACCAGAAGGCTGCCAGATGGAAGCAGGGAAGGGGATGAGGGGATTAAGAAGTACAAATAGGTAGTTACAGAATAGCCATGGGGATGTAAAGTACAGTATAGGATATGGAGTAGCCAAAGAGCTTATATGGATAACCCATGGACATGACCAATGGTGGGGGATTGCTTGAGGGAGTGGGGGATGATGGGTGGAGGGGGTAAAGGGGGAAAAATCAGGGCAACTGTAATAGCATAATCAATAAAATATAATTAAAAAAAATATTTTGGAGCAAGGCAAGTATCAATTCAATTTCTGGCTTAATTTCATACTAGCTGTAAGATACTGGGAAAACCATTTAAGCTTCCTAAACCTTTAACACAAATAAAAATACCTATCCTCACAGGTAAATGTAGTATTAAAGTGTCTAGAACGCAGGAGGCCTTCAAACGTTAGACCCCAATCTTAGTTGTTTCCTATCAGTGAGTGGGGTCATTCATTCTCAATAGTTGCTGTAGAGTTAAAAATACTGTTAGATTGCTTGTGAGTAGTAAAAAATGAGAGCTCTTTTTAAAAGTCAGGCCTGTATTCCTGGGAAGAAGTCTTGCCTAACTGACTCTCTACAAATAGATAGGGAAGTAACTAGACGGGGAAGAATTCAAGCACAATGACTGCAAATATATATATATATTAACTATGTGTACTAATAAGCACTATGCTAGATCTTGGAAATACAACTTTGAAAAAGGGGGTGTAGGGAGGAGAGGAAAAACAGGCATAATTATAAAAGAGCCTAAGTGTTATGACAGGAAAGTAATGTGTCACAGACATAATGAGGAGAGGGGTACACAATTTCAATTAAGGAAGATTTGACCTCATTAAACCTGGGAATTCTGGAAAAAGAAACCAATGCATTTAATGGGTTTTTTTTTGTTGTTGTCATTATATAACATTTTCGCAAGTTAATTTAGTTATATAGGAAAAAGCAGAAAAGGAAAGGACTTTTATTCATGATAGAGTTGAAATTTTGTGGGGCTGGTAAAAAAGTAAGAAACCCCCAAGGGAAAGATAAATATGGGTATGTATATCGGAATCCATTTGCACAGACCTCCTTTCCCAAATGGATCCTTCTTCCTGAAGCTGTTCTTAATTCAGCCTCTGGAGGGTGCTTCCAAATTCTAACACAGGAGTCCATTCCCTCATGATCTTGTTTATCCAAATCCTCTATCTATTTACCATGTGGGGTACATGTGTATTTCATAAAGGAGCAGACACAGAAGGATATAAACTGAAGGCAAATAAGTCATTGTGAAAAAGGGGAAGTCACTGGTTCTGTATCTTTGGAGAAAAGGGATTTGGGGACAAACAGGAAAAAAACAGACATTAAAAAAGAAAAACTCTTATGCAAACTTCAATAGTTGCACATAGGTACATGCAACTATTCTTATTAACACATATTTTCAGCAGTGCTAAAAGGAACCATGTCAGAAGAAAAGTGAAGTGTCTTTTCCCTGTCAGTGTACGTAATCTGTGGCAAAACTTTCAGCTGCTTCTGATAAGAACTTATTCTCCATTACAGGAATGTTTAACAAAATTTGGTGTGCACAGTCTTAAAGTGCAAATTGGCTTAATGAAATTTTTTTTTTACACAAGGAAAAGAATAATTAGGGAACATGTGAAAGTAGAATCACATCTACCAAAATTTGTAGTTGATTTCATAGCTTATACTTTGTCTTAGCAAGCAATAATAAGCCAGAGTCCACTATTTTACTGAAAAGACATTGTATGCAAAAATCAGCTTTTACAATACAAAAGTCAATTCACTTTAATGAAAAAAAAATCCTATACTTAAAGGACTCCCACATGCAATACCTTTGCAAAGGGAGGAAGTTTAGAATATGGTTAGAGAGGAAGTAGCACCAGACAGAGCCGGGACTCTGGTTACGTTATGGACCCTTCTACAGTCGCAGTTTTCTCAACTGTAAACCACCTACTTCAGAAGACTGTTGTGAAGATTCAATGAGAAAGTGCACATAACATGTTTAGTATGGTATCTAACACAAGGTAAGTGCTCACATATGTACAGGATGGGGCAAAAGTAGGTTTACAGTTGTTAGGCTGTGAAACATAGTTTATTCTTGTATTATTAATTAATTATTGTATTATTTTCCATATGCTCAACTGTAAACCTACTTTTGTCACACTATTAGCTATTATTATTTATAAAGTGAAGTACGGCTTTGTCTCTTTTTAACTCTCAATGCTCAGATCACAATTTCTTAAACAGAATTGTATTTATTTATCAGTAATCTGGCTATTAATCAGATTTACCCTGAGAAGGTAGGTCTCAGCACTACCCACAAAATAATTTATTTGAAGATATTTCTTTTCTTTATTTTCTTCCTTAAATTGTCCTGTCTGCTGTATCGAAAAATGTCAAAATTTGCTACCCATTAAAATCACTGCTGAATGACATTCCCAGTTTCTAAGAAGGAGTAAAAACTTATTTAGGGCTGCAGATAACACATATGAAACAGATTTAAAGTAAACCAGTAGGAAGCATATTTGACTTTGTTATAATTTATAAGCCAATATTACTCGAAGGAGTCAGTCTAGGAATCACTTGTTACTAGGCTCTGGGTATAAGGAGTAGCTTCTCACAACCTGCTCCCTGGCCATATTGGGAGAGACAAAACTGACTAAATATTTATTCTTTTGCTCCCATTCCCAGTTTAAAGGTTTTTCTCCACTACCCTGACACATTGCTTGCTACATTTATGTACTGTCTTAACTAAATTCACTTGAAAAGTCTATTCATTTTTTAAATGGTATATTTTTGATGAACAGAAGATATTTTTAAAAATGAAACCCATTTTTTTTCTTTTATGTTTAGTGCTTTTTGTTTCTCATCCAAGAGATCTTTGCCTATCCCAAGTTGTGAAGATACCCTCCTGTGTTTCAATGACAGACTGTGGACTGGGAAAATGGCAGAGTGAACCTGTTTAAAGCAAATCAGAAGGTCCTGAAGATGAAAAGCAGCTACAGATTCCTAGCATATTACCCTTCAACCAAGGATAAGCTAGGGCACTGCTATCTAATTCAAAAATGAAGTGGTGAGGTTTTAGTCTTGGCTGATAAGCAGTGTACCTGAAGAGAAAGGGATGAATAAGGGTCAGATTTAGAGAAAAAAGATGGAATTTAGTCATTAAGTGACTATGGTTATGAAAGAAAACTGTTAAAAGGACTTGAACATAAACCTAAAAGATTCAGAGAGTGCTAGCACTACTAACAAAGATAGGAAAACGTGAAAGTAGATTCCATTATGGGTGTATTATAGGGGGAAAAAGGAAGTTTCTGGTTTTATACTTATTAAGCTTCATAAGGATAATGGAATAACCAAATGGAAATTTCTTGTTGACAGTCAGGAGTAAAGAAACTTGAAAATGGCTAAGGGATGAAACTAAGACTATAGATCTGTGAATCATTAGCAGAGAGCAGTGCTTCTCAAAGTAACATCTATATACCAGCAGCACCTAGAAACTCACTGGACATGACAATTTTCAGGCCCCTCGGCCCCTACAGACCTACTGAATCAGAAACTCTGGAGGTGGGGCCAGCAATCTGTGTTTTAGGAAACCGTCCAGATCATTTTGATGGATGCTAAAGTTTGAGAACCACTAGCGTATAGGTTGAAGGCATTAAGCACAGAAGGCAAGTGAAAAGAAATTAAGTCATTCGATTACTGATTCCCAGGGAAGAGCCTGGCAGGCAGAGGAAAAAAAATCAGTAAAGAGAAGAGATTACAAGTGAAAGACTAATATACCTGTTACCTGAAAGCCAGGCAGAAGAGAATGTCATCAAGTTTCTAAGCACAGTTTATTCTGAAAGGGCAGAGACAGAAAAACAGAAACAGGTACACAGAATGAAGTGTTCTTTCATCTGTTTTAGACCCCTTCCTTTCCTCCTCCCCATTGGGGTAATATTGTTTTAAGGAAAAATGTTACTCAGGATATATTCTCCATACTAGTTTTCCTTTAAATAAGGGAGCTCTGAAGACAAAGTAATAAAAATATTACTATACAACCACATTTCTTTTAAAAGAAAAGGAGAAATTTATAGGCATCTTACATATGTAATTTCACATAATACTTATATAACTTTCAAGGAGAAAGTAGAGAATGGGCTGTACTGTAAAACGCAAGGAGGGTCAAAATAAGTTGTTCTAAAAGACAGGAGAAATAACGGCATGCTTACATCCTGATGGGAAACATCTACTAGGATGTCTCCTTCTACTAGGAAGGAAAAGTTGGTGATACAGGAGAGAGAAGGAACTACTGTAGTAACTGAATGGGAAAATGTGATCACATGTACAACTGAAAGGTGGTCTTTGGTTAAGTGCAAAGACCTGGGGTCAGTAAATCACTGCACATTTTTGTATGGCCCACAAGGTGAGAACTGCTTTAAAAAAAAAAAAAGTGAATCATTTTGATTTTCAAGGAGCTGGTAGACAAATATGTGGGGTACTCTGAGCATTACAGGATATTCTTGGGTCCTTTTCTTTCTAAGGAGACATGCTTTCTAACCCAATGTCCCAAATAAAAACTGTGCCATCATCCTGAGCAAAGCTTCCACTATGAGAAACTTCTAACTTGTCAGGTTTTTATATTTTAAATGACTTCTAAAAAAAAAAAAAAGACTACTTTGTGACAGTGAAATTATGTGAAATTCAAATTTCAGTGTTCAAAAATGAAATATGATTGGTACATGCCATGCCCATTTGTCTACATACTGTCTACAGTTTCCTTCAAAACGGTAGCTACAACAGAGACTGTGTGGTTGTCAGAGCCAAAAATATTTGCTATCTGACCCATTATAGAAAACATTCACTGACCTCTGGAATAGATAGTCCATCTACCTGTGCTCTAAATCTTAGATGTATCTAACCAGAATAGAATGACTTCAAATGATCTAGATATTTCTATTAATGAAGACTAAAAGTCACTGTTGAAACATAAGGGATAAATTCAACTGATATCATGCAGCCAGTTGTTCAATCAATCAACAAAATTTACTGAGTCCACTGCCAAGAATGAGATATAAAATGAGCAGAACAGGCATAGTTCTTATTCTTATGGAATTTAAATTCTTATGAGACAAAGACAAATAAGTGAGATTATATAATTTGTGGCAGGTGTTCTGAAGCAAATACACATGATGCTGTGAACAAAAGGGAGTCCGGGAAACTATGCTAGACAGGGTAGTCAGGGAAGGTGTTTCTGAGGAGGTCACAGGAGCCCACCGCGGTGTGGGGAAGGGGTGTGTAAACAGTGGGAGCAGATAAGCAAGAATGCAGAAATTTATCCATTGTGAGTAGTACATGCATGGGACACTTTGCCTGATGAATTTTCCAATGGGATTTTTACTATAAAGTACACACTATGGATTATATAATGGATTCAAATGGTTTGGGAATAGAATACAAATTTTTTAAAAATGTATCATTACTTAATTAACTGACAGTTAGAAGTGGTCCCAGGAACCCATTTCTGCTTATCAGGTATATATACACTAACAGTCTTTTTTTTTAATGGGAGAGAAATATTCTATACAATGTAAGTTTCACAGGATACTGGCAAATACAAACATGCCAAGGAAAAGTATAAATGGTAGGTATTATCTCAATCACTTGAAACAAAATAAAGCTTCCCAAATTTTCTATTCTATGAATATATCACACAAATATTTTTAAAAATCATAGAAGAATAAACAATATTAGAAATCATAATGCTCTTCAGTTATAATTCATACATTGTTAATGCAGCATAACATACCAGTTGAAGCTTGACAATGGTCAGCTATGAACTTTGGGAAAGAGTGTCATTTGGTTCTTAATTCTAAATTTCATGGTACATACCAACATAACTATTTAAAACACAACCTGTACATTTTGTGGATTTACTACGCAGTTTGTTCCATGTTAAAATAATTCTTCCATTTTCTTGATTTTGGGGCAAAAATGAACACCTTTCTACTTAAATTTAACCAGGTTAAAGGAGTACAAAATAGTATGTTCAGGAATTTTTAGATATTTATAAAATTATGCAATTCTAGATTCTTTCCCTTTATTTAAAAAAAAGGATAAAACATAATTTTCAACCATTTGAAAAGCCAGACACAGGTCTATCGAAACATAAGGTACATTCAATGCAATGATTCATAGTGTCTCTAACAGAAAGATTCAGCAGTTCTCAATCGAGACCTTTATTCCTTCTCTGAATAAATGGTGCCTGAAATTTTTATTCTTGTTCTAATGGAATTTCAATGGCCTTCACTGCAAATCTACTGGAAATTTTTGCATATTAAGTGGAAAAAATTAAATGATGTTAACCACATTTTAATGTGATTAAGGCTGACAGGGTCATTATTTCTGCTAATCACTCAGTTTAAAAAGCTCAAACAAAACTTTATAACAGACAAGGTTTTTAATTTTCTGTATATCTTGTTGAAATTAAAAAAAAAAAAACTGTAGAAGAAAAAGAAGGGAAAAAAACATACTACAGTCCTTGACAAAAACCAACGAGTAGTTCCTACAATTTGCAGATGGGTCTCATTATCCTTAATCTGGTGATGTAAAAAAAATGCAAAACAATCTTACACTGCACATGCTCCTCTGGTTTCTTTCCTTTTAAACACGAAGAGAGTAAGAAAATGTGCTTTTTAGAATTTTGAGTTCTGTATTTCCTGTTTGCTGCTAAATGGAAACAAATACAGTTTTTTTCTTTAGATCTTATAGCAAACTAAAAACAGAATTAATGCATAATACTGCCTCAAACAAGTCTTCAATGTTCTGTTTTTTAGATTAATCTATGCCATGCAACTATGATTATTTCAAATATATTAATGTAAACTAAAAATCTTCACTGATAAAAATCTCCTAGAGCGATGATAATTTCTATTAGAAGAATAGGAATTCTAATGATTAGCAGTACTTACAGATAATTTGTCTTTTCTTTTTTCTGAAGTAAATATAGTTTGTCCATTGGTCATATATATTTGAAACTTAATATTAAATTAATTACTTCAGGTTGCAGATATATTTGATGTAATTTTGGTGCTTTACTTGCAAAGAATTGTTTTTAAAAGTACAGTAAATCTTCTTAAAGCAAAAAATGAGTAGGAACCTAGCCAAGAAGACTTTGCTCATGTCTTCTCTAATTTTCTGAGCACTTCAATATCTATAAAGAATAACAGTTAAGCTAGGTATATATCCCATACAACTATACAAAAATGAATAAAGTACCTTTCTGTTGGCTGTCAACTGCTTAACCAATACCAGTTGTTGAAAATCTTTATCTTTCAGCTACTAAAATGGTAATTTCTAAAAATGATTTGAGGACCGTAATTCATTTTGACATATGAAGGTAATGTGACTATACCTAATACAGCAGTTATAGTTTTTACAGAAACAAAATTAATTAACTTTCAGAAAAATATGATAGGCAAATGATTTCTGAAGAGATACACACCTGAAGTTCCGGCAGTCTAATTCCTACTGATTCACCCCAATCTAGTAACTTAAACCAAATTCAATGACTTAAAAACAAAACATTTCAGACATAAAAAAGATTAAGCAAGTATTTTCTGTATTGTATATTTTTCTAAATCTTTATGAAACTATGATAACTGCAAATAATAGTCAAACTAACTTACTAAATTAGTAAGCTACAGGTGCAGTATCCATCCAAAAACAACCCATGATCATCCTTTTCACAGTAAATTACTCAATTACATGCAAATAAATAAATGAGTTTACCTCACTGATCACAATCTAAGCAGCTAACAAAAGCAGAGCACCTGGCCATAAACAAGTCTTTTGAAATACAATTTGGTACTAAAGTTTAAGAAATTACTGTTCCTCTTTCGTATTAAAAGTAATAACCAAACTACTTTTCACCACGAAGCTCAGCCTTTTGTGAAAAGGAGAATCTGTAGATTATATGAATATCAAGACATTCAACATTAATACTGCATTGTAGCCATAACCCTTGATGCTCATAGAAAGAATTAATATTGTTGAACTTAAAAAAAATTTTACTGTGATGCTATGCGCTGGTGCCTCAACTAATAACCCTCCAGAATTTCTGTGCTCATCTAAAAAGAGTCCCCGCTGAATGTTCTAATGCATTTTATTGTGAATCTTCAGCAAATAAAACTTCATGTATGAGCTCATGATGTGCTTTGCTGCCAGAAAGTCACAGGCTCTGTGGGAAGCTCTTTATCTTCCCAGCAGTCAGTTCTCTGAGAACATCAGTGCAGCTACTGTAGTTACCTGTAGATTACTTGTATTTTCTCACATCTGTGTCCAGCAATCTAAACCATGATGATAAAGGGTCATTAGGTTTTGAGTGAGGAAGGGGATGGACTAGACAATTTGCTCTGATAAGCTCCTTGTTGGGAGCTCCAGTTTAGAATGGGAAATGTCAGATATGTATAGTTTTACACTAAAAGGAAAAAAGAATTTCACTTTTCAGCACTTACAATTAAAAATGATGCAGTTTAATGCCCACTATAGTATACTGATTCACATTTTACTTGGGAGGTTTATAATTAAATGTATTTAAGAGAAATAATTTTCTGCTTGTAAAATGGACGTCTATGCTCTATTAGCCACAAAGAATTCAAGTACAATTACTAAGAAAACTGCTGTTTGGAGCACAGCAAAGCAATTTCCCGCAGTGGGACTTACAGTTCAATTTACCAGTTGGGCAAATATTTTGTGCTCTGTAGTGGCCTAGAGAGTTAAAAGCTATAGGTAGCATTCAAGAAGTGTTATACCTGGAGAAAAGTTTCTTTAATCCTAATGGATGGTTTAGATTTCAAAGTAAAGAGTTCCCTAAAAACTCGCTCCCCAATTAATATTATATAATTTTAAAACTAATATAAAATACAGTTGTCATAGAAATCCTGACTGACCTCTTGTCCTCCCCCAAACAGGGTTCATAATTTAGAACTCAACACTGTACTTTAATTTCATATTTGTATTGGATCCCAGATCATTATGATACTTAATCACATTTTCCTAGTAATCAGCTGATAGAATGTTACATTCTTGATTAGATTATAGAATGAGAATACTAATTACTTACTTTGGAATGGCTTAGAATAATTGTGTCAAGTTAGAGGAATGTAAAACAGAAAAAAATTTTTTAGCATCCCTCAGCTATTATGTGGTATAGCACATAGATAGAATGAAAAGAAGTGTTTTACTTTAGCGAAAGAGGAGCTTAAAAATATTTGCAAATTTGTATTCAAAATTTATGTCCTTTTTAAGGTATGTTTATTTTAGCACAATATTATGTCTCCTACCCATCTTCCTCCAAAATGAAATTTTAAGAGATAATAGTACTGGAACAAATAAAATGCTACCTTGTCTCAAAGAACAATATTAAAATTACAAAAGTATGTGACTAAAAAGCATATATATTTTAAAATAAAACATCAAATAGTAATTTGGGTTTTTTGGAAATTGTTTCAATATGGTATTCATTTGGGCCACCATTTGATGGTTTTCCAATGCTGCTGGGGAAGAAAAATAAAAACACTTATTTTAAAAGTTATTTGCTAGCACACTAAACACCAGCAAGCAATATTTTCCAACACATTAAAGATAAACCAAACAGTTAAAAACTCCCATTCTTCCTTCCAAATACATGAGTTATCTAAAATCCTTTTATGAAAGACCATAAGATTGAACATATGTCACTGCTACTAATGTAGAAACATTACTTAAAATAAAAATTATCATAAACTATAACATTTTGGTAACTAACATTAACATCCTAAGGCAATATGAAAACACAAATCCATAATAATTATTCAAATACCTAGCCACTGTAAACCTAAATCATTTCTGAAGACCTGAATGTGTCAAGAACTTTGACAATTATGACTGGAGCCAGGAAACTGTAGCAGTGCAGAATTTCTTATGAATTTCTCTAGTTACTTTTTATAAATGCTGTCTTGGATGACAGCTTAATGTGTACCACATGCAATATTTATTCTTCTTCAGTGTCAGACTGTCTAGCCATCCAAGGGAATACAAAGAATGTCACTTATTAGGATAAAAGCACAAGGAAGGTAATCAAGGACATATGTAACATCAGCCAATCATGCCCTATTTCAACATCCTATTCCATTCATAACAGTTCAACAATTATTTGCTTACTGATAACTTGCTTTCAGGCTGTTTGTGTTCACCATAATGGTGGTTTGCATTTATTTTGCTCTTTAGAATTGGACACTTGCTGTGCCATACGTGTTTGTCAAAACTTTATATCTTCTGTCAGAAATGACTTAGTGTATCAAATAATTTCTATTTGTCAGGAAGTACCAATACAACAATCACTAACCCTGGCTGTCAACAGGGCACTGAAATAAGCATAAAACAGAAAATGTGTAACTATTAAGTATTTCACAGGAAAAAAATTCTATAAATGATACACAGTAAGAAAGTTGTTATTAGCTAAGCCACATTCGCATACTTTCCCCTGCATATGGCTAAGACTGTCTAATAGCCGCTGCTGTTTCTTTTGTTTCAGTTTTTCAAGGCTGTGGAGCTGATAGAATTTCCCAATCTAATCTGCTGGTTTTTAAACTATATATCCAAAATGTCTAAGTAATACCATGTCACATTAAAACATCCATTTGGCCACCCAAACAAATTTCACTTAATAATAGATTTAAAATAATGTCCTATCATACATCATAATCATGAAATGTGTAATCATAGAAAGATAATTACTTAATCATACTTAATTAGAAAACTTTAACCAGGTATGACTTCAACAATGTATTCTAGTAACATTTAAAAGCTTTTAAGAGTACTAATTTCAAGAGCTCTAGACAACTAAGATGTTTATCTCCGATCACAGGAAAGGAGAAAAATGGTTGATATTCTCCATGTTCTCTTTCTTAGTCTCTTTTTTCCTCTTCCATCTCTATCTCAGATTTGGCCTGAAGTAAAGTTCTATGATGACTCACACTTCATACAAACTATTCTATACAATATCAAAATAAGACTCAAAAAATACTTTTAAATAATAAAAACATTAGTACAAATTTTTCTTTTCCAGTCTACATCTATGAACTGTTTTGTAACCACTGATTTTCCTACACAGTAAGTGTTAGAATGAGGCTGCTTTTAGGACTAGAGAAAAATCCATTTGGATAGAGTTGGAAAGGTTTGGGAATTAGTCTTGATTAAGGAAAAGAGAAACATACAAGATTTTCTAAGTGCTGCTATTCCATTCGAAAGTCCTGTGCTATGACAAAATCTCTTCAAATAAAAAGTTTGGTACTTATATTTCTAAACAAATTTCTAACTGCATCCCAAACTTTAATTTTTTTTTTTTGTGGGAGAGAGGAAACAAAAATACAGCAAAAGGAAGAGAAAATGTAAGTGACCATATCCTTGTAAATTTCAGAAGACAGAACATAACAATATTATAAAAAAGGAAAATATGTATATTTAGAAGAAATAGAAGAAAATTGAATTGCTAGTCTTTATTTCTTCAGATCAGGTTAAAATAAAAATTCTGAAGGTTTTCAACTTGCACTGAGAAAAAGTATAAAACATTTTATTGCATTTTGTAGTACGCTTTTTATACAACAAAAAGTTCACCATGAGTTGTCTATGTTGGTTGTATACTAGTGAAAATTACACAGAAACCCATACCTGCTGAATAGCAAACATAATTTGCAGTGATTATACAAGCAGGACTTAGACTGGTTAAGAGAATTTATTGTGTAATTACAACTGCCAGAAATATGCTTTTTTCCCATATTAGAAAAATTAAATTCCTAGATCTATTTCTACCACAGAATAATTTCATTTAGTATAAGAAAAATATTTTATTAAATTCTTATTATTCTACAAGAAAATTATTATTCTCTCCATTTGACAGGTGAGGAAACAAGGACTATAAGGAAACCACCCAAGCTATTTGAGTCCTGCTTATATATAATAAGACACTATATTTATGTTTGCTCTTTAGCTGGCATAGGTTCCTGTGTAATTTTCAACAGGATACAACTAACACAGAAAACTCTGTGCACTTTTTCCTGCATGAAAAGCATGCTATAAATGAAACAAAATGTTATTTTATTGAGCTTGTTAAGTCTTTAAAATATTTAACTAGGTTTCATCATATTTCTGAATAAATGAGTAGATATTTGCCATCCAACATTGTGACGAGGCGTAAACCAAATTAAGAACATAATAAGTGCCCCAAATTCTAGCATATAATAGATGCTCAGCAAATGGTAGCCATTATTTTGCCCAAGACTTGGATATATGTGTACAAACACACACATATATACATATGTATGTATACATAATGTTCTTTTGATTATATTGCTATGCACTAATATAGTATTTAAACAGAATATTATGCAAATTATCTGTTTGTATTTCAGCTAATAAAAGGAGATAAGCACACACACTGCACAATTCCTTACTTCCAAGAAGGTCTCAAAAACAAATCCAAGTTATTGAAAATGCAAGGAAATGAAATACATCACTATGTGGTTAAACACACACATACACACACACACACACACACACACACACACACACATACACACACGTACGCACGCACACACGCATGCAGCCCTGGCTGGTGTGGTTCAGTGGATTTAGTGCCAGCCTGCGAACCGAAGGGTTGCCAGTTCGATTCCCAGTCAAGGCACATGCCTGGGTTGTGGGTCAAGTCCCCAGTTCAGGGCGTGCGAGAGGCAATCACACATCGATGTTTCTCTCCCTCTTTCTCTCTCCTCCTCTCTCTAAAAATAAATAAATAAAAGCTTAAAAAAACCCAAACACACACAAAACAACCAAGTGGTAGGAGAAAGTACTTATTCTTAAAAATAACTAATAATATGTATTTTCTTTGGAAAAATATAGAAACTATTTTAATTGTTGTCCCTACAAAGGGCTATTAAATTGGAACATGTTTGGAAAATAGTTTTCAGAGATAAGTCCATGAAAATAAAGGTACAATTTTACTTATTTTTATTTTATTTTAGAGGGGGAGGGAAGGAGAGAAACATCAATTGGTTGCCTCTTGTGCAAGCCCCAACCAGGGACCAAACCCTCAACTCAGGCATATGCCTTCACAGGGAATCCAACTGGTAACCTGCCCCTTGGCAGAATGATGCCCATTAATTATAGCAATATTTTCCAACTGAGCTGCACTGGTCAGGGCTAAAGGTACAGTTTTAGACACAATTTTTGTATTACCTCAGTAGGCATACCGTAATCAGGTTATAGTGAATTTTTAACTTCAAGTTTCATAGTGCATGAACAGCTTAACAACAAAACTTTACCTAAATGAAGTTTATGGTGCTAGAAAATATGGCTAGTATAGTGCCTATTTCTCAGGCCTTGCATCACCAATGACCCAATGCTGATCTACTATATGCAGTAGTGCCCAACCTTTTTGGCACCAGGGACTGGTTTCATGGAAGACAAATATTTCCATGAGGGGGATGAGGGCATAGGGAAGGGGGAGGGGAGGTTGGGGACACCTGTCTATGGCACAGTAGTTGAAGAACATGAGTCTGGATTTAAACTGCTTAGGTTTGAATCTTGGCACCGTTGACTGGCTATGTAACCTTGGCCACGTTCCTCAATCTCTCTATAATTGCTTTGCCTTTCTTAAAATAATAATGGTACCTACTTTAAAAGACGTTGGGAGTCTTAAATGTAACTGGCATATAGTTAAGCATTCAGTAAGTGTTGACTGATGCTGACTGCTACCAATACAACAACACTTTAGGCATATGAGTTTTCTGTCACTGGCTTATTTCATGATATTCTCTCATTTCCCTGTTCCTTTATTCATCAACTCCCTCACTCCCAGCAGTGAAGAAATATTCTTAATAAATTTTATGGTATACTAGAAGAAAAAAAAAAGGCAAATTCTATGTATCATATTAACAATATAAAAACTGACCTGTGGTTATAGCTATGTTTTCTGGGGTATATTATGTAGTACTACTTTAGACTTGGCAACGTGATCCAATTTTTAGTTTTCGTTTCAGTAAGAGTCATTGTATTTTCTCCACCAAAATCTTTATATATTTTTAAAAATAGATGCTAAAGTGCCCGCTAAAATATATTGCTGTAACAGTATTATATAGTTAATAAAATTACAAGGCAAGACAAAAACAACAGCAGCTGAAGTTTTTTACTGTAAGAAAAGCACACAGTTGTCATCTTGAGAACTTTTTCCATGTATTAACTACAACAATTTGGTGGAGATGATATTTTCTGAGATAAAATGTGGCAGAATACTAAAATTAATTAAAGCAGTATTTTCCAAGATTTCTAAAGATTCACAAATATAGCTTGTACATTCATATGTGGAACAGGCACAAACATTTAAGTCAAATGTGTCTACTTCCACTACTTGCCTGTTACAAAAATTTGGACATATTCCATAAATTCTCCAACTGCTCTCTCTGTAAAATGGGCATGAAAGTATCTGTTTTAAAAATATTTGTAAGATGTTCATATAAGTTTCATCTATTCTATTAATATCTCACCAATTTGTAAGCTCAAAAGGGTGCCTGCCACATTAGAGTAGGAACTCAATAATACATGATGGTTTGCTACAAATGCCTCTTGGACTGCTACAGGAAAAGCTAATTTAATAAGAGGATGGTGGTAGACAAAAAAAAGAAATATGGCAAAAAGGACCCAAGATGGCAAAGGAGTGGGTGGAAGCTGCACAAACCTCCTCCCAGGACTAAACTGGAATTCCAACTAGATTATAGAAAAATCATCCTGAACACTAGCTGGAGAAAAGCCTTATAACCACGGACAGGCGGAAGAAGCCACATCACCACATAGAGACTGTAAAAGGTAATTTTTAAAAAGTACTGCACAATTTAAAAGGTAACAATTTTAAATACAAATTAGGTATGAAAAGTACTAGTGACCTTTATGTTTCAAACATCCAGATATGCTCTGAGAAAATCTTCTCAAAAATCATTTTTTTAAAAAGCTAAAAAACAATCACTAACAGACAAATGTTGGACTAAACCCTAAGATATTTTCCATTGACTATACTGCTCTTTTTAAAGAATTTCTAAAGAAAATGTGGATAATCATTGAGGATTATTGACGACTGCCCCTTAATCTTCTCCCCTCCAATAGATCACTGGTGTATAACAACAGGATATGACTCAGGAAATGCCAGGTGGGAGAGATGCACAGGGCAAGGTATGGGGAAAGGGTACAGAGCTTCTATGTCTGCTGCAGGCACTCCACGCTCCCTGGATCTCCACCAACTTGGAAGCTCCCCTCGTTATTTTAATTTAAAGCACTAAAAAGGTTGCTTTGTATCTTTTTAAAAAATTACATCTTATTGATTATGCTATTACAGTTGTCCCAATTTTTCCCCATTTGCCCCTCTACACCCAGCGCCCCCCTCTCCCTTTGGCAATCCCCACACCATTGTTCGTGTCCATGGGTTATGTGTATAGGTTCTTTGGCTACTCCATTTCCTATACTGTACTGTACATCAACATGACTATTCAGTAACTACCTGCATGCACTTCTTAATCACATCAACTCTTCACCCAATCTCCACACCCCCCTCCCATTTGGCAACCATCAAAACTCTCCGTATCCATAATTGCATCTCTGTTCTTCTTGATTGCTTAATTTGTTCTTTAAATTCAATTGTTGATAGATATGTATTTATTGCCATTTTACTGTTCACAGTTTTGATCTTCTTTTTCTTAACATTTCATATAATAATGGTTTGGTGATGATGAAATCCTTTTTCTTTTTCCTTGTCTGGGAAGCTCTTTATCTGCCCTTCCATTCTAAATGATTGTTTTGCTGGGTAGAACAATCTTAGTTTAGGTCCCTGTTTTTCATGGCTTTGAGTATTTCTTCCAATCCCTTCTAGCCTGCAAAGTTTCTTTTGAGAAATCAGTCTTATGGGAATCCCCCTGTACGTAACTAACTTCTTTTCTCTCATTGCTTTTAGGATTCTCTCATTGTCTTTAACCTGTGGCATTTTAATTATGATGTGTCTTGAAGTGGGCCTCTTTGCATCCGTCTTGTTTGGGACTCTCTGTGCTTCTGGAGCTTGCATGTCTGTTTCCTTCCCCAAATCAGGGAAATTTTCCTTCATTATTTTTTGAAATCGATTTCCAATTTCTTGCTCTCTCTTCTCCTCTGGCACCCCTATGATGTGAATGTTGGAGGGTTTGAAGTTGTCCCAGAGGTTGCTTACACTATCCTCATCTTTTTGGATATTTCTCCTTGTTCTGCGTGGTTGTTTTTGTTTCCTTATGTTCCAAAGTATTGATTTGATTCTCAGCTTCATCCACTCTATTGTTGTTTCCCTGTAAATTGTTCTTTTTTCAATTAGTGTACCCTTTGTTTCTGACTGGATCTGTTTTATGCTGTAGAGGTTTCTCATTAAGTTCCTTGAGCATCCTTATAACCAATGTTTTGAACTCTACATCTGATAAACTGCTTATCTCCAATGTGTTTAGGTTTTTTCTGGAGTTTTGATCTTTTCTTTCATTTGAGCCATGTTTCTTTGTCTCCTCATTTAGGTAGACCACACCCCACCCCGCCCCGCCCATGTTTGTTTCTATGTAATAGGTAGGGCTGCTTTGACTCCATATCTTGGTAGTGTGGTCTAATGTAGTAGGTGTCCTGTAGGGTCCAGTGGCACAGCCTCCCCTGTCACCTACTTTAGGTGTTTCTTTCCTGTGGGCTAAGTACACCTTCCTCTTGTAGTTTAGTCTTGACTGCTGTTCACAGGTCAATTGGAGGGATTTACCTAGACCAGTCAGGCGCAAGGACTGGTTGCAACCACTGACCACCAACCTCTGTCTTCCGTGGAGGATCAGCTGTGCAGGTGCAGGACGGTGCTGC
Organism: Mormoops blainvillei; assembly: GCA_004026545.1. NCBI lineage: Eukaryota > Metazoa > Chordata > Mammalia > Chiroptera > Mormoopidae > Mormoops > Mormoops blainvillei. The sequence goes on from PVJD01000165.1 coordinate 96,264, forward strand.
TTTGATGTGGTCTCTAGCTGTCCAGTGAGTGCACTGGCCCTGGGGTAACCTGGATGGTACAGGTAAAGGTCAGTCCCCACCTGTGTTTTGCCTGGGGCCATCCTTCCTCAGCTATAACGCAATCAGAGATGGTTTCTACTTGAGCTGGGCTTGGAGATTCCCAGGTAAAGCCAAGCTGTGAATATAGGCTGGTTACTGCTACTGCTGGTCCTGGGGTCACTTAGCAAGAGGTATGGGGGCTAGGGGCTCACTGAGGTGGGCTGTCGTTAGTTTGAGAGGATTTAGGAAATTGTGAAGCATGAGACAAGACCAGTCATTCATATGGAAAAGTTTGGGTGGGTCTAAGTTGGCTGGGACAGGGTCTCTCGGGATCTCCAGGGTAGGGTAAACAGTGTTAGCCAAATTGATGGAGTCTCTGATATGGCACCTGCCTCCCAGTTCTCTGTGGGGATGGCTCAGAAAGGGAACAATGGCCTCTGCCCACCTTTCTGTCTGGGAGAAAACTGTCCCCCAGCTCTTGCCCTGATGCCAGGCACTTCAGTTCCTCCCTGAATGCCACTGGTGCTTTTCAAGCTGCTACCCCAGAGTGAGTCTAAGTCTGTATGTGGGTTCTTTAAGAGGTACTGCTTGGGACTCCAGAAGTTTCTTCCACTGACTCATTCTCCACTGGTTTTTGCAGCCAGAAGTTACGGGGACATATCCTCCTGGCACTGGAACCCTGGGCTGGGAGGCCTGTTGTGGGGCTGGGATTCCTCACTCCCAAGATATCCCTCCCAAATTTTTATCCACCACATGTGGGACCAGCCTGTTCCTTGTCTCTGCCCTTTCTACCAGTCTGGATGGATGCGGTTTCTTTAATTCTGTTTGTCACACTTCCATTCAACTCGATTTCTGATGGTTTTGAGTAATGGCGGTTCTTTATTTTAGTTGTAATTTAGATATGGTTCGGCAAGGAGGCAAGCCGTGTTTACCTATGCCACCATCCTGACCGGAAATCCCCCACTTTTGTATCTTTATTAATGGAAACACAATCTTACTTATATTTCTGCTAGTTTACCCCATTCCTAAGCTCAAAGGCAGATCTCTTAATCCAATGATGAAAATATTTCATTTTAGTAAAAATTCAATTTAAGGTCAAACTAATACAGTGTCATAAGGGCCATTTTGGGATTTGCTTATGGATCCAATTAAGTAATATAAATTGAAACACTCAAGTTTTGACAGATGTAGATTGTTGTTAATCTTAGTATACATTCAATCTACTTCTCTGAGGGCATACATCAAGGGATTGTTTTTAAGGACTTATTTTTTAAAAAGCCTCACCCAAGAGTATGTTTACTGATTTATAGAGAGAGGAAGGAGGAGAGAAAGAGAAACATTGATATGAGAAGAAAACATCAACTGGCTGCTCCCCATATGCACCCCAACTAGGGATCCAACCTGCAACCTAGATATGTGCCCCAACCCAGAACTGAACCTGCAACCTTTATCAAGGAATTTTTTTTTTAAATCTTTACCTGAGGATATGTTAGAGAGGAGAGGGAGAGGGAGAGAGAGAGAGATAGATAGAGAGAGAGAGAGAGAGAGTTACTAATTTGAGAGTAAAACATCAATCAGTTGCCTCCCAAACATGTCCTGACGGGGTATTGAACTTACGACCTAGGTATGTGCCCTGACTGGGGATCGAACCCATGAACCTTTTAGTGTACAGGACAATTCTCCAACAACTGAGCCACCTGGCCAGGGCAAGGGGATTTTTAAAAGAATAATTCTTTGAGTGATATTGTGGATCAACAAGTTGCTAGACAACAATGAAAAAAAAAAAGAGATGAAATTCAAAATAAATCTATATAATTGCAAATATTACTTTAAAGGTTGCTTAAAACACATCGAAATTGAAAATATTTCTGAACTATAAGAAACTGACTATAGCAAACTAGAAAATAAATGATGGTCATTCTTAAAACCCAAAATTAAATTTTAGGACACGTTTTAGGGTATGTTTTAATATCTATTTAAGTGCAATATATGTGAATTAGAATTACAAGTTCCTTTCAAGTGGGTGTTTTCAGGTTTTCTTCTTTTTCATGCTCTGTCACACCTGACTTTGCATTTGCCGTTCCCTCTCCCTGGAACTGAGCGTTTCTGATACTCTCATGTTGTACTCCATTACTTCATAAAGGCCTCCCCTGACCACCCTAACTAAAATAGCACCCCCTTAACCTGCTTTATTTTTACTCATCATCTTAATCACTTCCTGGACTTATATTAAATGTTTATTTTTTGGTTGTCTGTAATTCCATGAGACTTTACACCTTATGAGGGTGAGGGGCTGGAACAAGGGCTTTTCCTGTTCACCACCTAGAATGATATATGATGCACAGAGAGATCCATGATTATTTGCTTAGAAAAGGAAAAAGAAAGCGCAGAACATATCTTCTCAATGAACTCATATCTTCATAAGGAACAAAAATTTGAAATTTATATCATAATGACAGTTTTTATGAAGTTAATTTCTCTTAACAAAACATTAAAAAGACAACGGAAATCAATGTGCAGTCCTGAACTTATAGGTAGGGCATACTCAAAGTTCCAAAGTTCCTAAGTCAGTTACTTTGGAACATATTTTTAAGCTGAGTTTAAAAACTGGTGATAAAAATGGTCACAGATACCAAAATATGTCTCATCCAAACTGCACTATTTCTACCACATCATGAATTAAGTAGGCTTTTGAGGGTGTTTCATGATCTAATGTTTTTGATGGGAAAATGCTTTCTAGGTTGGTTCAGAATAAGGAAATGCAATAGTTTGAATATTATAAATAGTCTGAAATATAGATATGCCAATTCTAAAAATAGGTATTATTTCCATTCTATTTTCATTCCAGCCAGAGCAATAGCTGTCCACTGCAAGGAAATATGAAACCATAGTGAGATCCAGAAAAGACTTATTTTTAAGGGATAGGGATATGAGAGACCAGGTCTTATCTCCAACCCAGTCCAGAGAAGTTGCTCATAAACGGGGTATTTGTAACCTTAGGAATACTCCGTATAGCTCCACAGTTAGGGAAAAAAAAAATCCTATATGACAAACCTACTTATGAGGGTTAAGAAAATATTCGATATTTGCATGGGCATATTTTCTTTGTGTATTTGCTATAATCCAATCCATTAAAATCATAAAATTCAAGCACTGGAAGGAAACCTTAGAGATGATTTATTATTCTTTACTGACCTTCACTGCCTCACCTTCAACGTACATCTATAAACTCAAAAAATACAGAAACTGAGATACAGGAGATCACAACGTAACTGTTTTAAAAGACTTTTTAAACAAAGCACACCGATTTGTTTTTAAATTATGCTACTGATGTAATCTAATGGAAGCCAAAGAGTGATGATAAAATCCTCTAAGTGCAAATCGTGAAGTCATAGGGCCCAATCTGAGATTGAGATAAGGCAGAGTCATGTGGAAGATGATGTATCATGGGTGTCTTACTGGTACTGCTACTACACAATAGAGATGGTTCTCAGTTGTTTGTTTTTATTTTGGACAATAACTGTTTCAAAGCATGGAATTATAGTTATAAATATATGATGGGGCACTCCAAAAAACAGAGATTATCTTCTGGAAGGTGGGCCCCTTGTAGTACAGGCTTCTCCTACTAGGTGAGTGCTCTGGGAACCCATCTTTATTAATGTACCAACTGGTACTGTTGTGAGAAGCTGCGTTCCGTTTCAGGGAATTTTTTTTTTTTTTGAAGACTTTCAACATGTTTGCCCATTTCATAATAGGTGTCTTACAAGCACATCTCCCCATGCTGTGCTGAGTGTTCAGCAGTTTGTTTGTTTGTTTGTTTTTTACCAAAAATGGCATGAACCCCGCGGCCCACCCTCTCTATTTTCTTGACCTCACCACGAGCGACCTTTTTTTTTTGGTTTCCCCAGATGAAAAAAGTCCTCAAAGAGAAACATTTTTCCAACCTGTAAGAGGTGAAACAAAAACGGCAGAAGCACTAAAAGGCACCGAAATTGATGAGTTCAAAATCAGTTTTAAGCAGTGGAAAAAAATGCCTTGATAGCTGTAGTGCATCAAGTGGAGAGTACTTTGAAGGTGACTACAGTTTAAGCATGTAAGAATAAATACTCAATGTTTTATAAATAAATTCCAGTTTTGGGGGGGATCCCTCCTCGTATAATTTACCCTAGAACAACATGGGTTTGAACTGCTCAGGTCCACTTATATGCAGATTGTTTTCAATAAATATACAGTCAGTCTTCCATATCTCTGGGTTTCCCATTCACGGATTTAACAAACTGTGGACTGAAAACAGTATTTTCGATTCGAGGCTGGTAATCCATGGATCTGGAGGCCCAAATGCATGCATTTTTCTATGCCATTTTATATAAAAGTCTTGAGTATCTGTGGATTTTGGTATCTGTTGGGGTCCGGGAACCAATCCCCTATGGATACCAAGGGATAATTACAGTTAAGTTTTTGGGCAGTCAAAAGCTCTATGCAAATTTTTACTGTGTGATGTTGGGGAGGTTGGCACCCCTAACTCCTGCATTGTTAAAGCGTCAGTTGTATACAAATGATACATTTTGCTCCTTTACCGAAATATTAGAAAGAAAAACCAAGGGAATATATCTCAGAGATGAATAAGTCCGTTTCCTGTTGTATTCTTTTTAAGTTATGTACTTAAATTTGGGGAATACTGTTTACACAGATCACATTTTTTTGTGAACATTCTGGTGTATGGTTTTCAGTACATAAAAGGCTAAATAATTAGCTTTCAGCCAAAGAATTGGTTAGCAACAAATAAGGCCTACAATACTGGAATTTCAAATTCTAAATTAGCGGTGTTCTTAACACACCAAACTTATGATAATATATACTACCTAATTTAGAAATAGACTATGCTCACGTTTCTTAGAATTCATTTTCCTTATAAAACCCATGTTATTAATGGTACATGGCATTTGGTTTAGTCTTCAAAAGTCCATTTAACTCATAATTTAGTTGAACTACTATGATATTAACTCCAAAGGTAAATCTTGTGACTGAGGAGCACAAGAGAGAAGGGCAGAGGAAGTAATACTTCTTTCCTATCCCATATAAGCAGGGCATGCTAGGCAAAACACTGAAATTGCCCAAAGTGGCACCCTCTCCTTTCCTTTTCTACATCCTTCTCCCAGAAAAAAAGCTGTTACTCAGTTCCTATATACAACATTAGGGCTCCTTCTAAACCCTTCACAAAGTCCTGCCTTACATCTCCTATTCCCAATAGTCCTAAGACTTCTTTGCTTCAAAAGTCACCTCTATTTCAACCAACTACCAGTCAAAACTTCCAGTCTATAAGAGTATCTCATCTTAAGTAATCTTTTTAGAAATAAAATCTGATTCAGGGGTCCTTAATCTCTTGGGGTACGGATTTTTAACAATATTAATAGTCCTTGAATTATTCACCAAAGTGAGTGGGGCAAAAAGCAAAGAAATTCTTTGTGCACATGAATCATCTGTAATTTGAAGAACACTATAGCTATAAGCCAAACTTTGCCTTTCATTTCCTAGATTAAATATATGTGTGCATATATGAAGAACACATGTTTTAATTTTACATGAGAGAAGTCTAGAGAATACTTGTTTTTTTTTTAAAGAGCTTTAGTCTCTGAAGCTAGAAAAAATTTTGTAAAACTTTTCATTATTATATGGAGTGAAATTCTTCAGCTACTTTAAAAAAGATGATCATCCTGCCCTGGCTGGTGTTTGAGTTTGCTGGAGCATGGTCCCGTACACTGAAAGGTTGCAAGTTTGATCCCCATACCTAGGTTGTGGGTTGGGTGCACAGAGGAGACAACCAATCAATGTTTCCTCCTCTCCTCTCCTTTCCTCTCTTCCAACCCTGCCCCCATTTCCAAAATCAACATACATATTCTCAGGTGAGGTAAAAAAAAAAAAAAAGATGAAAGTCCTGACATATTTGATAAATTATAGCACTCAATCAGTAAGTCAACAGATGGGACTAATAAAGATAACAATTGACCCCTCCCCCCAAGTATCACTTTCTCAAATTCAGTAAACCATCTTGCAAAAAGAAATTATTGTTTATAAATAATATTGTGCAAAAATGCAAATAGGCTAGGGGAAATTCCTAATACACATAACATGGTGTGTCAACAGCATTATGGTCATATAAAAAGATGTGCTTTTTTCTCTAATTATCTTTTTCATAATATGGAATCAGAAGTATGACTTGGTTTCATTATGACTAAGTGCTGTAGAGCACTAATACCTCTTGATAATATGAAATTGCTGAAAGAATAACCAAAAACTATGTAATGAAAACCTGAAATTCGTAAGTATCATTACATGTACATATATACACAAATGCAAGAGAACATTTCAAGTAAAAATATTCTCAAATGAGCAAAGAGGTCCTTTCCCCTCTTACTTCTTCCAGTCTTCCATCTCCTGTACTAAAAGGTTGTTTTGCTTTACTATATTCTTTTTTAACTCTCAAGACTCTGATCAGAGAAACTGGGAAATAACCAATTCCACAAAATCCATTTAACAGAAATTATTTAAAATCCTAATTCATAGTGCATATGATACCATTTCAAAGTTTTATTATAATACAAATTAAAAAGCAAATAATTGAAAAATATCCTGTAGCAAAAACAAGAAACTATAAAATGGAGAAAAGGTCTTTAAAATATTTTGTTTAGATTCATTTACAACTTAATTCAGTAAAATTAGGAATATCTTGCATTGGAGGTTCACTGACTTAGTCAATGCCATATCTTAAAAAAGGTAGTCACTCAGTTTAGACATGCAAAATACCCTTGATCTGCCCTATCGCTCTCCTGTATCTGTCAAAGGAGCAAATAAGCGCTGGTCCTTATAAGGAAATCATCACTAAAAAAGTATTTCATTTATTTAAAAATTACAAATTATAGCTTTTAAAATGTAATTCCACTAAAAAACCCAAAAAACTCCTTGCATGTTAAAATAAACCTATCGACATTATCTTGTAATTTCAAGTAGGTAGGAACACACTTAGAGTTAATAATGTATTCTCATAGCCTTCATGTTAGGTACTTCAAGCGGAGGTTGACATAACATCCCCCCCAAACTTTATGAATCACAAGGGATAAAAAATAGAAATCAGAACCCCAAAGAAAAACTGCATGGACATTTCAGAACTTTTACTAGGCCACGTTAGTGGATGATAATGTGAAACATTTTTAAAAACCTTATATGTGTGAATCTTGCTTATATGATAGGGTATTTCTGAAAACTTTACATGAAATTGAACCTAATTTCAAATCTACTTCAGAAGCCTGAACTAAAATAAGTAAATCATTTAAGAATAATTAATCTTCCCCATTTTATTTGTTTCAAATACATCAAATGTATAACTGATTTTTCTAAAACAGCATCTGTGCTACATTTCTATCTTCAATGAATAATCTTGTCAGAAATTCATGACTTCTTAAAATCTTTTACGGAAATAGCTTTACATTTATAGACATTTATGTACGTATCTATAGATATAGGTACATACAAAATTATGTTAAAAATTAACACACTTCCCCCTTCACACACAGTTGCTGAGATAAGTACCTGTAGTTCCTATGAATGGTTCAAGAAATGAGGAAAATAATTGGATTTATCCTACAATTCTCCCCCTAACGAGGCACATTATGTATAGCATTGCCAAACTATTTTTAGGTACTGTGCACAAAAACAGGAAAGTGGGGGTTGGGAGACTGAATTATAGTATAATAAGAATAAAACCTTTTTCTATTTAAAATTCATTTGGTGAATGTGATACATTGCCCCTAATTATACAACAACTTAAAAGATTTTGCTATTATTTGTCTACCTATCTTGAATCAATTTCAACACTCATATTAATTGACTCCACATAACATTAGCCAAAGGGTAATGTTCAGTGACCACAAGCCCACCAGGACATATGTAAATATGTGTTATATGCATACACACATACAAGAAGCCTATCTTAAATTTTAATTGTTTTCCAGTTAATAATTCCAGTTAAGGTAATATACTATAATAAACAATAAAATATAATTATCTTTCATCAATAGTTTTAAGAAAGACAGGGGGAAAGAGAACACAAAAATGAAATATAATTGGAAGCCATGTAGGTGTACAAAATACAGTTCCCCTTATCCACGGCTTTGCTTTTCATGGTTTCAGATAGCAGCAATCAATCTCCATGCAAAAATATTAAATTGAAAATTCCAGAAAAAAACAATTCATACGTTTTACAGTGTGTACCATTCTGAGTAGCATGACAAAATCTCTCACTGTCCCACTCCACCTGCCCAGAACATGAATCGTCCCTTTGTCCAGCATATCCATGATGTATACACTGCCCTGCCCATTGTCACTTAGTAGCCATCTCAGTTATCATGTCAACTCTGTTGAAAGTATCGCAAAGCTTGTGTTCCAGTAATCCTTATTCAAGTTCATAACAGCCCCAAAACTCAAGGGTAGTGATGCTGTCAATTCAGATATGCCAAAGAGAAGCTATAAAGTGCTTCCTTTAAGGGAAAAAATGAGTATGAGAGAGGGAGAGACCACATTCACATAACTTTTATTACAGTGTATTGTTATAATTGTTCCATTTTATTATTAGCTACTGTTAAGTTCTTACTGTGCCTAATTTGTAAATTAAACTTTATCATAGGGTATGTATAGGATAAAAACAGTACATGTAGGGTTTGGTACTATCTGTGGCTTCGGGCATCCAGCGGGAGTCTTGGAATGCAGCCTCCACAGATAAGGGGGGGACTACTACATCTAAAATTAGTCTGTTTCACTGATTTCATTATTGGATGGAATATATCACTAACAGAATAGCAAGGGTGCAAAGATTGAAATTTAAACCCCTAATTAAGCAATGGTTTGAGAGTTCTAATGTCCTGTACCTGCTTGACACCATGACTCAGTAGGCATCTCAAATGAAAATTAATACTGCATACAGTATAATCTTAATTATATATCAACAACTGATCATGTTTAAAAATCAAATCCTCAAATGTTCAAAAGTCACTGGCACCCACCAAAGACAAAATGCTTCTGAAAGTTTTGTTCATTCAAAGAACAGTACTTTGTAATAAGATAAAAAGGATTCTATGGATTCTCTTACTTCTTGATTACTATCATCTGATCATAACACAACTGTAACTAACTCTGCTACTATGTCAGCTTCTCTTCAGGGGCTAGGTATTAATCATAAATCAACAGAATGAATAACTCAGCCTTGTTAAAACCCGTACATAGATGTTTGACGCCATTCCAGTTTTTACATCTTTCAAAAGGTCAATACACCTACTCAGTAACACAACAGACTTTATCTTTCAAGATGCTTCCTTCTTTTCTAGAACTGAAAAATAACATTACCATTTAAATTTAAAGCGAACTTTAGTTATTAAATTGTTCATTACTTCTGAAATGGTGACCCACTAAAATAGTTTTAGTCTTTCTCTTGTGGCCCAAATCACAAACTCCTCCTCCTCTTTCTTGACCATTTAAAATAGTTTTCTAGATCTAAAAGACTTAAGAAAATATTTATTACTGCTTCCTGCAACAGTCTTAATTTGCTACAGTAGCATTACATGATAACCTTAAAAAGCAAAACCTTTTTCTTTTGCTAAAGGAACAACTAAAGCGAATGGAACTTAGATATAAACATAACCAAAAAACAAGATGCTAGCACAAATTAAAAGGATTTAGTAGTGAAAATGTATTTTAACTATTTACATCTGCTTGCAGTGTTACAAATGATGAAAACCTAGTGTTCATATCCTTCATAATAAAAATTTATTCTGCACTTTAATACAAAGACTATGTTGCATAAACAGAGGATTTAAAGCTGTAGCAGAGTGGCTGAATGAAAGGCAAATGGCAATCTTTCTGGTTCCAGTAGATGCCATTCCCTACCACACAATGTTTGCCACTCATAAATACATGACAAATACTTCCTCAATCATTTTTTACGAGCGGGGATGCACAGGGGGTAGTCAATGGCTAGCTTCAGGGAAAATAGGAACAGCAGGCGGCAGAAACTGTACAGAAAATGGCTATGTGGTAAATTCTCCTCTGGAACATCACTCAGTTACACAGTCTTTGATCTTTCAGCTGCAATTACACTAACTTCCACAAGAGCTGACCCCCCAACCCACCAAACATACACACAACCCAAACCAGATCATTAGTTATACATAAAACCTAAAACTTGGTTTTATACTTAGGATCATCCATATCTCTACATTTTTATAAATTAAAATTCGCTATTTAGACAAGTGTTTATTTTCAATTGGCTATAACCATATCATCATCACAACTGGTCTCACAAAAAACATGGGGTGTCTGGCGACAGCTAAATCACAGACTGGCGTCTCCCAAGCAGTCTGTCTACCATTAGGGTCTGGGAAATGGTATTTACTATACAATTAGAGCCAGGGAGTTCTACCTGTAATCATCCAAATACAGGTGTGAGAAGCCCCTTTGGGCAAGGAAACTGACTCATCCCTTTTCATGTAAACTTTGATGTCTGTATTGTTTCACAGAGCCTCAGGAAACCTTACCATTTATACTACAATGAGAAGATTTATTAACTGAGGTCAAGCAATAAATTTTAAAATTCCTTCCCAAAGGTAACAATTTTTAACACATTAATCATCAAATTTATAAGAATCTGAAACAAGACAGAACTAATTATTTTAAATTTATCTATTGAAAGACACTGACTAGTTGGAACTAAATTTTCATGTTAAATTTATGCTTTCTAGAATATTACCAATAAAGAGGCCAAATTCAACTTCCTACCAGGGACACAAAATGTCTTATGGCAATATCAACAGGGCATTTTTAGTTGCAGTAATTTCACAGAATTTATTCTAATGATTTATTGGAGTTAACCATCTGACATTAATTATTGTTTTGGCTTCCAGTCTATGAATGTTTATTTTTCAGTTTAAAGCTTCTCACTCTTTGATATCATATGGAAATGAGAATTTTTAATGGAAAATTGAAACCATGTGCATCTAAGTACTTAATGAAGTACAGGGAAAAACCGACCATATATTTTAGGAGAATTCAGATATTTTGCTTTGGATAGTCTTGATTTGTTAATATAACTTAATAGTACAAAATACTGAGGGTTCAGTGAGGCAAGTCAAAAAGCAAGCAAGCACTATGCCAAATGTGTACATGTCCCCATGCTATATGAACGTATGGATTTTGTGAAGTTATTAGTGAATGAAAGGAAACCTTGTACATTTTGGTTACGTGTCAAAAATGATAATCAATATACGAATGCATAGTTTTTACCTTTGCACACTTTTAAATTATTTGGAAGTGTTTGGAAGACCAGATACCTGGTCTTCTCCCTTGCCCCACAGTTTAATTATTTTTTAATTATAAAAATACTTTATAATTTATAAAGTATAATTTATACTTTATAATATATAATTTATAATACTTTATAAAATACTTTAAAAGCATTTAATTTGGATCTTTAAATTTATGTCCAACTATAATCTATAGTGGATATTTTAAAGTCACATATAATATCAACAGAGCTAGAAATGCCTAGTTTAAAAAATTTTACTGTTCCCACTACATTTATTCTCATTTTGCATAGAAAAAGAAATAATGATGTCTATTAAATTTAAAGTAAATATGTATGATTCAATATTACCTATTTTAATTGGCTTTTTTTTTCCTTAAGTTCTTTCGGTGTAAATCAATTAGGAGACTCATCTCCGAATGTAAACGCCAGGCAAAGCTTTCTAATCCATTTTAAATATTTAAATAATAAGAGGGGGAAAAAATTAAAATCCAACATAGCCGTAAGTACATATGTAGGTGTTTGTGTGTGTACAGATATATGTCTGAATACATCTGGAGAGGAAAAACTTACCATTTGTTTTTCTTTCTAATGTAGTCTTTTTCAGAAAGATTAACCAAGTAGACCATTGGTTTTGAAGTCAGAAATAAGTGTTTATTCAGCACTTCAATCTAAAGTGGGAGACATGAAAAGAACCCTTTTAAAAACGAGTAACTATTGAGTAAATCACTAAATAACTTGACAGTAAACTGTTTAAACAAGTAGCCATTTTCATAATTCTTGTTTGAAAAAGATTAGTTGTTATAAAATATCAAGGGTAGGGGAAAAGAAATAACAGGCCTGGGAATAAGCAGTTGTTGACAAAACTAAAGTTTAACTAGATATAATAATTAGTGTAAAATAATGACAACTCTAATTTGTTCTCTAAGAAATCAAAGCAAAGGCAATAATAAATGGCATATCTTTATAACTTACCTCTTTGTCATTCCAATCATGATAGAAGCGAACAGGTTTCTTTTGATCTATAACCCAGGATTTGACTTTGCACATTATGTCCTGTACACAATTGAGAAAAAAGTAAATACGAGATGAATACTAAGCATTTAGATACTAAATACTAAAATTAAAAGGGGAATTAAGTCATACAGATAATAATTTTCAGAATCTCATTTAAAAAACCAAATACTAATGAAACATTTTTGTGGTGTTAAAATATTAACATATAAAATGTGGAATACTAGCAAATTTAGTAAAAGTCTTAAAATTTTTAAGACAATTCAACTACACCAAGGATGACAAAAAGACAGTAATATTTCAACATTACCTAGTAGTGCCACTTGCAAGATAAACATGCTATTAGGAAATGGAGGGGGCAGATACTAGAGAGAGAATGAATTATAATTTTTTCCTTAAAAAGAAAACCAAATAGATGAAACTGAATCTATTATTGATAATCTACCCTCCAAAATATTACATCAACTGACCAAAACCCTTTTTATAATGAATTAATTTTTTGCCAACACCTTCTCTCTACCCACTTCTCCTGTCCCCACTTCAACAATCCCCCTCCAACCTGCCAAAGCCTCCATTACACAATGGCAAGAGAGCCCTGCACTGGTGACCTCCAACCAGCTGCATTCACTTTCAGAACATCTCTCTCTGCTGGAAATCTAAAGGCCTTTTAGTTAGCAAGCTAGTGTGCATTCAGAAGGAGTAACTGCAGGAAGAGCCCAATGTGCTTTGTTTCTCTGGCCTTTCTTCACAGAAAGATTAATCATCTGTGAAATGGAAACGGCAAACAGCAAGTGACACAAACTGAACCCTTCAAGCCTTTCCTCATCAGTTTTGTGGTTCTGAATCTAAAAGCTGCGTGTGGCAAGGTTCTCCTTACAGGCAGGTGTTAATAAAAGGCTCTAGGGTCTGAAAGGTCAAACTTAGCTCTTCCAGAAGAAGTGCATTTGAGAGTCATCTGTTTTTTGTTGTTGTTAAAGATAATTTATGGATGTTTAAAATATGCAATTTTAAAAATTTATTGTAATACACAATTATTAGTAATAGGTTTCTTGGGTTTTCATCAATGTATTTCCTTTACCATAAATCAGTTATTCTTCCGTAATTATCCACTTGTATAAATTACCTCAATATTTAGTATACCTTCCTTCCAAATCTTGCTGTTACCAACAGGAAAAATAAGGAAAAAGCCCTATATCCTTAGATCCTGATTTGAAACACTCCAGGAAAAGGACTTCCCACAGATTTTAACAAGGAAGGGGCAAGCTAAAAACTTTTAATGAAATCTAACATGTTCCGCTTAAGAATAATCACTTTTACTCTTCTATAACTGAATTTCACTCATAAATGTTTAAAAGTGGCTAATGTAACACCATTTCCTACGAGGAGAAGATCAAAGTGCTATATTACAAATGCATTATGATTAAAAAAGCCCTGTGCAGCCTTGCTATTAACTGTTCTTTAAACCCTAAAAGGCTTCCCATAGATCTCACTTGGCACTGCATATACAACCTTTGACAAGTAATGTAGACCATTTTTATTCATTGCCTAAAATTGTAGGCAATTATGTGCGTCACACTGGCCACCTGCAAATTCTGAATGCCTGCTCCAGTTGTCAGTGCAAAAAACTAATGTCGGAGGGGATTAATCTAGGGGGAGAGAGTCCTCTTTAATGGCTCCAGCAGGTGAAATGGCCCAGCTGGTTACTATGATGAGTGGCCAGAACAGCTTATGTAGAGATACGCAACAAGATTATACAAAAGAAGGAGAAAACAGTGGTACCATCTTATATTTGGTTCCATTAGTTTTGTCAATTAAAGAAAGAAAGAGAAGAAAATATACAAAAGAAAGCCAAACCAAAAATAAGGAAGAAAATTAAATTTTAATAATATAAAGTGTAAAATACTTTTGTAACTATAAACATTTTTACAAAATGAAAGGGCTTTGATAAATCCTGATCACTAGTGAAGGAATTTCAGTATTTGTCTCTCATTTTAAATTAACTAGACCATCACTTCAGACATAAAAGTTTTCTCACACATGCTTTTTGGCATTCGTGTTTTTCCCCACCCCACACCAAAATAATTTATTATAAGAGCCTCAAATTTTAAAGAGAATTATCTCACAAGGAAAGTTCAGAAGCTGCATATTTATTAAAGCCATGGTCAAATTTTTTAAGAAAAATTTATAGATTATTGCCAAGTCTTTCAAGAGTTGAAAATAAAAATACTTTGAAATTGAAAATATTTTATTTTATACCCAGTATTCTCTTACTTATCTTCACAAAATATTTAATAGCCAAGAAAAGACATCTTAGATTACTAAAAGATGTCAGTTTTACTTAAGACACACACACAAAAAGATTGATCAGAAAACATTATCTTATATAAATGACTGTATGATATAGTTGCAATGTATTTTTTTCTTAATTTAAGTAAAAATTAACTTTAATTTTAGCAAGAAATTAAAAGATATATGCTCCTTATGTGAAAAACTTCTAATCACATGAAAGAAAACATTTGGACTTGTTTGTATATAATACACTTAATGGATTGAATGAATTTTTTTTCTTATGCTTGTATATAAAATAATGGTTAGAACAGTGAAAGATTCCAGTTAGTGAATTTGGTTAACTGGAAAAAAAAAATCTAGTGCATACCTAACTTTTAACAAATTATAATACCAAAAAAACCCCATAAAATAAAAACACTTTAATGTTTGACGACTCAGAAGTTACTTTAGTGTGGGAATAAATCCTGGTTCAACCACTCAGCCGGTCTGTGACCTATTACTTCATTGGTAAAGTTCAGATGAGGATACTATGTACCTCCTGGGGGCTGCTGTGAAGATCAAACAAGATAATGCATATAAGGAGTTTTAGTGCAGATCTTGGCACAGAGTGAGTTCTCAGTCAATGTGAGTTGTTGCTATTGTTATTATGATTGCTGAAAGACTAAACACCAGGGATCTACAAAATGGTAATATATTCTCTTGGGTTTGCCTTTAAAACAAGTAAGTATACATCATCAACAACTGAACAATTGTTCAGTAGTCCTTTTTTTCAAATTTCTGAAAGTTGCCAACAATGCTGGCTTTCTTAGTGAAAAGTCAATTCAGGCTTCTAGTCTTAACATTCTACAAGAACTAGCTAGTTTTTGCTAAACTACGTTTTAACTGCAAAGAAACTTAATACAAACTTACCTTGAAAACCTTGCTCTTCTACTTTGACTCTTCTTACTGAGAGCATTTCACTTTAGAAATGTTCTATTTTTAACATATTTTATTACTGTTGTCAATAGCATCTGTAATGTATTTAGATTCGGAGAGGATGTGTGACTTGCTTAAATTGCCATAGCTGGTAAGTAGCACGGCTGAGATTCAAATTCAGGTCTAAGTGATGCGAAACTCATGTTCTGTCCTACCAGCCTGGCCTCTTGTCTTCCTTATCACGTAATTGCTCCTTATTTGCCTAGGCATTTCCAAGGTTGTTATTTAAAGTCCTCATTCTCATTCCAAGGTCATCAGAAAAAGTTAATATTCTTGCTATTTGGGTACTATCTCTAATTATAAATCCATGTATCACCAAAATAATATTTTTCTTTGTACAAAAAAACCCCCACCCCAATTATTTACTAGACTTTCCAAGGCTAATTACTAAACTTTTCCATTTGAGTATTCTTTACTTCCCATAGCAGGAATTACTCATCTATGATCCACAGATATCAGGGGTTCCCTAACCCTGAAATTGTATTTAAAGTTCTCTGTTTATATGCCTTTGAGGGATGATAACACGTATCTTCCAAATGCTTTTAAAAGGGATTTATGATCCAAAAAAAAAAAAAAAATCAAGAACAATGGTTGTGACTCTGGCAATTCTCAAACACGGTGACAACCAGGTCCATGGACTCCTAGACAGGAGGTTCAGACACTGACCTAACACTTCCTTCAGCCAGACCCTGCACTCAGTTTTCATCTATCCTGATCAACACTGTGCAGATAAAAATTCTAGTTAAAATTCTTTGTTTATGTAACATAATTCCAGTTAAAATCCTAATAGGGAAGTTTGAGAACATTACAAATTGAATATATCGTTTTTGTAAAAGAATGACTTGTTTGAGAGTAAAAAGAAAAATGTTTAGAGAGAAAAATGTGTCCCGTTTTACTGAGTATTAAAATAAACCATAAAGCTACAGTATTTAGAGCAGTGTGATACTAGCAGCAGAAAAGAGGTATAGGTTAGGAACAACTTAAAGACCCATAAATTAAAGATTTGCTAGTAAATTATGGAATATTCCTATAACAGAACAGTTTTTATCCATTAGGATGAGATAATACACATTCACATGGGAAAATGTCCAAAATATATTGCTAAGCGAAAAAAGTAGGTTCAGAACAATAGAGTAAGGGTAAGAATATGAATTTTATTATTAAACAGAGTTGGGTATGATTTCTGGCTCTGCCACTTTCTAGCTGTAACTTTGGGGCAACTACTTAACCTAAGTTTCTTTCTGTAAAATTGGGATAATAAATCCAATTCAGAATATGGTGGCTGTGAGAATTAAATGAGAAAACACATGTAAAGTAACTGCCACAGTTCTAGGTACATATAGATATTAAGTATTACTATTTATGGCAGAATACATAATGTGATTCCATTTGTGGTTTTGAAACTGTATCTGAGATCTGTCCAGAAGGTGTCCAGCCATGTGATATGAAAAATAGACACATTTATTGAAGAAGATACAAGAAACATTGTACATAGGGCAATGACACCTTAGTCCCTTTCAAAGTAGGCACCTTGGGACCTCATACAGTTCTCTCAATCACCATCAGCTGTCCCATCCCATTTTCTTGAATCTCATCAATGGTCTGAAATCTCTTCCCTTTCAAAGGTGATTTTAGTTTTAGGAAAAGCCAGAAGTTGCAGGACGTCAAATCTGGGATACAGGGGGGCTGAGTCACCCGAGTGACTTGATGTTTTGCCAAAAAACTCTGCATGAGACATGATGCATGAGTAGTTACGTTGTTGTGGTGAAGCTGCCAAGCACCAGTAGCCCTTACCCAAGGCCTTCTGAATCATCCAAATATGTTCTGCACAGGAATGCTCAAGCTTAACGCAAAATCTGGTGCAGATTCACTGTTCTACTCCCTCAGTCATTTTGAATGCCATGGCCACACAGTACACGTGCTCCCTCAATGGTGTCTACCACCCCCCACTGACCAGTACAGTGAAGTCATCATTGTTCACACATGTGCATTCCAGGCCACTCCCCTTGGTTGCCACATTACATCCATGTCATACAAACCACTCTCATTATATTAACAACGGCTGGATTTTTTCTGGACAGGCCTTGTATAATAAATATAAGTAAATGTACTCAAATAATGAAACCAGATAGATGCAATACCAAATTGTTAGCAACAGAAATCTCTAGAAGACTGTATTCCAGAGGACTCTCCTTTTCTGCCTTCTTCTTTTAAAAACTACAATGCTGTTTTTATTTATTTTTAACCAGTAAAATATCTTCTAAATTATTTTTAGAATAGGAAAAAAGAAATAAAGGTATATTCACAGGATGAGGGTAAAGGAAGGACTTCATCTATTCTGTGCTGACCATCCGTAATTCTAACATTTGATGGCTAAATGGGCAGACCTGGCAGTTTATCAAGGTGACTCACTCTTACACTATAATAATTATAGCCTCCAAACTTGATGCTTCCCTCTAGCCAAACTCACTACCCTAATACCTGAAGCTGACACTCAGATGTGCTGATCTATGTTGGGTGGGTAGCTTTAACACAGCACAGCCAACAATGCGCTCAGACTAGAAGAATGGAGGCAAGGCCTCCAGCTTAAAATAGTCTGGCTAGAAGTCCACTACCACAGCTTCTTCCTGCTCCAACACAGAATATCCTCTTTAAATATTCCAAATTGAGACAAGACCAATCTGGGTTTTCTCTCACAAAATAGATCTCCATTGTATATTCTAAATTGAGATTAAGGATCTGCCTGAATAAGAATATTAAGCATTTGTTGCTCTACTAGATCAATATAAAAAGCTGTATGGAGACCTGAGTACTGACCCTTGACTATCATCTTTCTACATGCTATTATGTACAGGGTGACTAAAACTCCCAGGAAAGAATCATGCAACAAAAGGGCGAACTAAGACAACTGGCAGCAGTGCTCTGCATTACTGTGTGCGTGTATGTAAGGGAGATGTCCTCCAAGAGTTAAAACAATAGGTTAATTCCCGCAATAACCTGGGTAGAATGTAGATTAGCAGTTTGGGTTTTCAGCTATGTGATTCACTACAGTTATGAGTGAGAACTTACATAGCAGTACTCCTGGTTATAATGTTGGCAACAGGAATGAACACCAATTCATTTTTAAAGTATAGGTCTCAGCAAACAATTTGACCAATACCAAGGAGAAGAAGGCAGTAACTTGTCCCTATGATTCCTGTAAATAAGCCTGAATGGATTTTGCCATTTTCCAAGAACGGGGGCAGGGGGGATGGGAGGGACGACAAACCTGACTTTAATAAAAATGCTACTGAATAAGAAGAGTCAGAAAGAAAGAAAAAAAAGAAAATGATCACACACACAACCCTCTTAAGGAATTATCTGGCATAACTTGGCAGAATGCAAAAAGATCGAGCATCTATGAAACAGAAGCATGAGGTCATAAAAAGAGGCCAGAGTCAGGTTAGAAAAACTGAATGAAATGTCAAAAGAGCTGACAAACTAAGAAAGATTTTTAAGGAAACCAAGATCAAAGAAGGTAAATAAAAATCCAAATTGGAGATTCAACTAATAAGGCAGAAGATAGTTAGTGGTTTGGAGGTCAAACTTGAGAAGATCTTATACTGAAATATAACACATACCCAGTGTAATATTCATTAAGTTACCTTCAGCTTGATGAAGTATCAGAGAATGAACACATGACTATAATTACAACCCTGATAACAAATAGAATATTATTAGCAATGTACTTACAATGTTCCATTCCTCTCCAGAGATAATCACTATCCTGGCTTCTTTGTATCACAAAATAACCCATTATTGGAATTTACAAAAATGGAATCGTACAGTAGCATTATTTTCTGTCCAGTTTCTTTATTCAACATTGTGAAATTCATCTATGTTGTTAGATGTAGTAGTAGCTTGTTTTTTCTTTGCCGTGTAATATTCTACTGTAGGAATATTCCACAATTTATTTATACATTCTACTGTTGATGGACACTTAGGGTATTTCTACTTTAAAGCTTTTCATGCTATTAAAACTATTATGAATAAAGCTGCTATAAAATTCTTATACACGTATTTTGGTAAATTTATGCATGAATTTTTCTTGAGTACATGCTAAAATTAGAACTGCCCGAGCACAGGTCTTGCATTTACCCAAACTTAGTATATATTCCTAATTAGTTTTCAAAGGCAGATGTACTAATTCACACTCCCATCAACACTGCCTGAGAATTTCACTTCACATTCTTTCCAACACTTGATATTGTCAGTCTTAATGTATGGTGTATGGTATCTCACTGTAGTCTGAATTTACACTTCTCTAATGATTAATGAGGCATTTCCTTTTTCATGAAGTACTTGTTCTTTTGCCCATCCAATTTTTAAATCTCTTCCTTTATGATTACTGCTTTTTGTGTCCTATTTAAAAAATACTTATCTATTCCAAGGTCATGAACACATTCTATATTATATATTATAGATGTTTTACTTTATGAGTTTCACTTTTTAGTCTATGTAAACTTTACTTTTTGTGCATAATGTGATGAGATTATATCTGCCGAGGGGCTGGGGAGGCAGTGATCTTATTTTCCAAGTTGTCCCTTCTATTGCTTTCAAGACCCTTCCTCAGCTTTGGGGATGGGGGTTACAAACTCACATTCCTTATCACTCAGAATTTGGCCCTAGCTGTTTGCCTTTGACTCCCTGACCTCCAGAGCCAGGATCATTTCTTACTGTCCCATCTATGGGCCTCATTCTGCCCAAGTTGGACCTGAGGAGTGTGGTTTTCAGGAAGAAGCTTTTTCTTAGGAGTAAAAAAGCTATCTTTACATATTTGATGAAAATAAGTTAGTTTGAGAGGGTAAACTGTATATACAAGAAAGAAGGGATTATTGGTAATGAAAACATTTTTATAAATAGAATAAAAACCACTGAATTGAATACTTTAAAAGGGTGAACTTTGTGATATGTGAATTTATCTCAATAAAGTCACCTAAAAGCAACAAAGGATGAAAAAGACAGCATGACTAAGAGCACAAGGTTTCTGAAAAGTTTGGAAGGGATAATATCCAAAGAATTGGAATAACTAGCCACAGATAGAAGGAGTGAATAAGCAGGCTTTAAATCTGGCTAGTGGAGAACACAGAATTCCTGTCTGATGGCTTTTATTTTGATCTTTGAAGTAGGAGGCAAGGTCATGTGCTGAGGGCTGGGATGGACGAAACTAGGGAGTGGGCATATAAAAGACGTTTGAGGAAGTAGAGGAGCAGTTGCGGCAGAGAGTAGGAAGGCAAATAGAAAAGCTAGATATAGCTGATGGTTCTCTTAAGGTGGATAATGAGTTTGTGGAGATATTAACATCGTATTTTTAATTTTCTCCATCTGTGATTGGTTGTCTATAGGCAAAGAGAAGCACGCAGGTGGGAATATCTAGAAAAGCATGCCTATAGCATATGCACCATAACATCAGTTCTTATGAGTTCATTCCCCTTAGGATGTATATAAAGTAGTCTGGCCTCAAATGAGTCTAATTCTCATGAGCTTTGCCCCAAACACAATAAATTCTTTTGTGTAATCCTGGAAGTCCTAAACAGCTTTGCACTTCCTAAATACTGTCCTCAAATAACAGTGAACATTGAGGACCTATAATGTGCTGATGCTCATAACATTTTACACTGTATACTAAAAACATTATTCAACAAGGTGCTTTAGTCCCAGTACTCTGCTAAAGGGATGTAACTCGGTCCAAACAGACTCCTGGCCAGAACTGGTGGGCACCTGACCTACCAAGTCATCTCATAAAACAAACAAGCAAGCAAACAAAAGTAAAACCAAAAAACTCTGCCAAAATGGGAATAAACTGAGGCAATTAGACACTTGTTTTAGAATTTGGAATTATATAATACCAAGATAATAGAATTGGAGGCTTAAACTATAAGGATACACTGAAAGAACTCAAGACAGAGTAAATTACATGATGTGATAAGCCAACTGCAAGTAAGCAAAAATCATGAAGAAGTAGAAATCAGGAACAAAAGCAATATAAAAAATAGCAGATGAAGTCTAGTGGCAGCAGAAAAAAAGAAGTAGAATTCTAGTGAAGCAGATACGAAGAGCATCTGAGTTGCAGGAATGGCAGAGCATCACCAAAGAAGAGGCACAGTGCTATGCTGGAATGATTTCCAATTTGATTCCAAAGGCCTGGCTATACTACACTTCCTGCCCTTGAATATTTTGGACTTCATTTCCCTTCTCACCTAGTATTTTAAAAATAAAAATCCATTTCTTGATATAGCTTAAGTTGACACTCTGTTCCTCATAACAAAACAAAAAAACAATTACAAAATATAGTAACTTGGGAGAGCCAAGATGGTGGCAGAGTTGGTGGAAGCTATACTCGCCTCCTCATAGGACAAAATTGGAATTATAACTAACATGTAGAACAATCATCCTGCGAAACCAACTGAAGACTGGCTAGAGAGAAGCCTTATAACCAGGGATTTACAGAAGAAGCCACATTCGGACTGGTGGGAATGGCAGAGACGCGCAAAGGGCTGGCCCCAGTCCACAGGCAGTGGTTGAGGTTCCATTAGAGTTGTATGAGGAAAGTCTAGGGTTTATGGCTCTGGGGAGAAAGCTGAAGGGTCAGCTGCCAGGATCCCTGTGCTGCCATCTCCCGTACTACAGACACCATCCTTCTTGGATGGGGCACTCAACTACATATGACACCCTGGGAAAAAGCAAGAGCCCCAACCTCTGGACTCCCTCTCGCCCCACCCTGTGGAGCTTATACCCAGCTAAGAAGTCAGCTGCCTTGGCCAGACTGTAAAGGTCTGGGCGTACTCAGGGGTATCAGTGAATGAGTTGAGCAGCTTTGGCATAGGGGCCATTCGCCCCACTTTCCCGTGAACCTAACTGGCACTTCCCCACCATGGGAGATCCGCTAGAACCACCCATCAGACTTCAAGCCACAACTCTGGGCTCTGGTTTCAGCAGACCCACCTGCCTGACTCCTAGTAGCTCCACTGAGGTCAGGGCAAAATCCAGAACAGACTGAAGTGTGTGGCTCTAGAATGGGAACCATATCCCTCCCATTCCCCAAATCCTGACCAGCAACACCCCCACGGGAGATCCACTAGCCCCATCCTCCCAACTCCTGGTTGCCCCACCCTGTTGAGCTCTGTTTCTGCCCAGAAAAATCTGGGACAGACTGAGCTGTGTGGCCCTAGAACAGGGGCTATTTTTCTCTTGTATGCCCAAACAGAGCACAGCCCTTCCCTCACATGGCCAAATCTTGGTCTGTTTGGGCTGATAAATTCTGCTGGCCTCACCATGATAATTCCCTGAGACCCACCACAACACAAAGGTTTGTGAGCACCCAGAGGGAGGCAGCTAGACTTGGTTTACCTGGGGACATTTACTGAGTGGCCTCAAATCCAGCACTGATCCAAAGTATGAACGTGTATCAATATGGTAAACACAATTTGCCCCTTCATGGTGACTCACTGTAAACTTAATCTCATGCAGCTGGAGTACACCCAGAAGTTCTTTTAATGCCCGAGCCTAACGGGCAACTGGCAGGAAGCTGGAAGGCAGATGCAGGTGAAGGTGGATCTCGGATGCCTTGGGACTTTTGCTGACCTACCCCTGGGCCCAGTGCTAGTAAAAGCTGGCCTTGGGGTGCATCTTAGTCCTTCCTGTGCACATGCACACCAGCAGAGGCAGCTACAAACAGTGGATTCCTTTGTGGCCCCAAACAGGTTGCCCAAAGCCAGTCACAGGCAGCATCCAATACTGGTCTGGACCAGAGTTCCTCCAAAGAGGCCCAGAACCAACATACTCAGTGGACAGCTTCAGGCAACATCAGAGCAGGAACCAATGAGCTTTACCTGCAGCATATCCAAAGAGAAATCTTGGTTGGTACCAAACCCAGCTGAGGTGAATTCCAATTCATGTAGTCAGCACCTGCAGAGAAGCTCGCATAATGCAGATGAGGTTGAGCCTCACAGTAAGCCAGCCTAAGGATCAATCTCATGCACAAACAGGCCAACGGCAATCACTCAATTACAAAAGGAGGGCGCACATAACCCAGAGGACATTCCTGGAGCACCCAGTTCAGGTGATTAAGGAGACTGTGCCACTGGACCCTACAGGACACCTACTACATTAGGCCGCACTACCAAGATAGAGTCATGGCAGCACTACCTAATACAGAGAAACAAACACAAAGAAGCAACCAAAAGGGGGAGACAGAGAAATAGGCCCCAGATGAAATAACAGAGAAATCTCCAGAAAAAGAGCTAAATGAAAAGAAGGCAAGCAATTTATAAGACATAGAGTTCAAAGTAATGGTTAGGGACTTCTGGTCAAGAGTGACATAGGTAAACACAGTTCAACTCCTCACATAACCACATCTAAATTACAACTAAATTATAGAACAACCATCACTTAGAACTGTAAGAAACAGAGTTGAATGTAAGTCTGACAAATATAGAATTAAAGAAACCACATTCATCAAGACTGGTAGGAGGGGCAAACATGTGGAACGAGCTGGTCCCACATCCATGTAAGGAGGATAAAAATTTGGGAGGGTTATCTCAGGAGTGAGGAATCCTAGCCCCATAACAGTCCTCCCAGCCCAAAGTTCCAGGAAGATAAATTCCCATAACTTCTGGCTGCAAAACAAGTGTGGCATGACTTGGTATAAGAAACTTCTGGAGTATCAAGCAGTTCCTCTTAAAGAACCCACACTCAGACTAACTCAGACTCACTCCCTCTGAGCTCCAGCACAGGGTTAGCAGCTTAAAAGGCACCAATGGCATACAGGGAGGAACTGAAGTGTCTGGCATCAAGGTAAGAGCTGGGGGACAGCTTTCTCCCAGACAGAAGGGCAGGCAGAGGCCATTGTCCCTTTTATGAACCCTTGCCTAACAGAGCCATAGAACTGCCATATTGAGACTCCATCGGCCTGGCTAACACTGTTTGCCCTGCCCTGAAGATCCGCTGAGACTCTGTCCCACCCAAGATGTTAACAGAGATTTTTACAAATGAATGGTTGGTCTTGGCTCATGCTTCAAAACTTAGCTGTGGCTTGCTTGATAGTACCTCTTGCAGAGTGGCTCCAGGCCTGGCACTAGCAGCAGCCAGCCTAGATTTAAAGTTGGTTCTGCCTGGGAATCTCCAAGACCAGCATAAGTAGCAGCCATCTCATTACTTTATAGCCCATGCAGGGTGGCCACAGGCAAAACACAAGTGGGGGCTTACACTGGACTGCACCATCAGGAAAATCACAGAGCCTGTGCATTCAAGTACACAGCTACAGACAATGTCAGAACACCATCACCATGCCCCCACTAGCTGATCTTCCATAGAGGGCAGAGGTTGGTGGTCAGTGGTCACAGTCAGTCCTTGCAACTGACTGGCCTGGGTAAATCCCTCCCATTGACTGGCCAACAGCAATCAAGGCTCAACTACAACAGGGTGTACTCAGCCCACACGAAGGGTGCACCTGTGCCAGTGGACCCTAGAGGACACCTACTACATTAGGCCATGCTACCAAGACAGGGAATCACAGCCACTTTACCTAATACATAGAAACAAACACACAGAGGCAACAGGGAGGCTGCCAAAAAGAGGAGACAAAGAAGCATGGCCCAAATGAAAGAACAGATCAAAACTCCAGAAAAAGAACTAAACAAAAGGGACATAAACAATCTCTCAGATGCAGAGTTCAAAACACTGGTTCTCAGGATGCTCAAGGAACTTAGTGAGGACCTGAACGGCATAAAAAAGATCCAGTCAGAATCGAAGGATTTATTAATTGAAATAAAGAACAATTTACAAGAAGCAACATTAGAGTGGATGAAGCCTAGACTCAAATCAATGACTTGGAATACAAAGAAGCAAAGAACAACCAATGAAAACAACAACAAGGAAAAAGGACCCCCTAAAATGAGGATGGTGTAAGCAACCTTTGGTACAACTTCAAGTGTTCCAAAATTTACATCATAGGGGTGCCAGAAGGAGAAAAGAAAGAGCAAGAAATTGGAAATCTACTTGAAAAAATAATGAAAGAAAGCTTCCCTAATTTGGGGAAGGAAAGAGGCATGCAAGTCCAGGAAGCACAGAGAGTGTCAAACAAGACGGAGGCAAAGAGGCCCACTCCAAGACACATCATAATTAAAATGCTAAAGATTAAAGATAAAGAGAGAATCTTAAAAGCAGCATGAGAAAAGAAGTTAGTTACCTATAGGGGAGAACCCATAAGACTGTTTGTTGACTTCTCAAAAGAAACTTGGCAGGCTAGAAGGGATTCAAAGTCATGAAAAGCAAGGACCTACAACCAAGGTTGCTCTACCCAGCAAAGCTATCATTTAGAACTGAAGGGCAGGTAAAGAGGTTCCCAGACAAGAAAAAAATAAAGGAGTTTGTCATCACCAAACCATTATGCTATGAAATATTAAAGGGATTTATTTAAGAAAAAGATCAAAACTATGAACAATAAAATGGCAATGAGTGTTGGTTGGTGTGGCTCCATGGATTGAGTGCCGGCCTGTGAACAAAGGGTTGCTGGTTCGATTCCTGGTCAGGGCACATGCCTGGGTTGCCAGCTAGGTCCCCTGTGGGGGGGGTACCTGAGAGGCAACCACACATTGATGTTTCTCTCCCTCTCTTTCCCCCTCCCTTCCCTTCTCTCTAAAAATAAATAAATAAAATCTTTAAAATAAAAAAGTAGTTAAAAAAATGGCAATGAATACGTATCTATCAACAATTGGTTTTGATGGTTGTCAGATGGGAGGGGCATTTGGGGGAATGGGTAAAGAGGTAAGGGGATTAAGTACAATGGGCAGGTATAGAATAACCATGGGATTGTAATGTACAGTATAGGAAACGGAGTAGCCAAATAACATATGCATGACCCATGGACATGCTGGGTGGAGAGGGGCAAAGGGGGTAAAATTGGGACAACTGTAATAGCATAATCAATAAAATATAACTTTTAAGATAGTAATGGTTATAAAGATGCTCAACAGAATAAAAAAGGACATAGATATAATAAAAAAGGAATAGTTAGAAATGAAGAATACAGTATCTGAAATAAAGAATACAATGGAAAGAATAAACAATAGACTGAATAGATGAACAAACAATAGATGAAGCAGGACAGAATCAAGGATTAGGAAGACAATGTGAAAGAAACACCCAATCAGAGCAGCAAAAAGAAAAAAGAATTTAAAAAACATGGATAGTTTAAGGAACCTTTGGGACAACATAAAACATAACAACATCCACATCACAGGGGTACCAGAAAGAGAAAAGACAGAGGAAGACACCAAAAACTACATAAAGAAATAATGAACAAAAAATTTCCTAACCAGGGAAGGAAAGAGACACACAAGTCCAAGAAACACAGAGAGTTCCAAACAAGATGAAACCAAAGAGGCCCACACAAAGACACATCAGAACTAAAACGTCAAAGCTTAAAGACAAGGAGAGAATCTTCAAAACCGCAAGAGACAAGTTACCTACAAGGTAGCTCCCATAGGCTGGTATCTCAATACAAAGAGTTCAGACCAGAAGGGATTGGCATTAAATATTCAAAGTGAAGAAAAGCAAGGATTTATGACCAAGACTAGTTTACACAGCAAGGTTATCATTTAAAATTGAAGGAGAAATAAAAAGCTTCCCAGACAAGAAAACATTAAAGGAATTCGTTACTACTGAACCAGTCTTACAGGAAATGTTAAAAGGCTTTCTAGAAGAAGGGGAAGGGGGAGGAGGGGGAGGTAAAAGACAGAGGAATATAGTTAAAAGAATAAAATGACAAGTAAGTATCTATCAATAATCACTTTAAATGTAAATGGCTTAAATGCTCAATCAAAAAACAAAGGGTAGTTGAATGGATAAGAAACCAAGACCCATATACATGCTGTCTACAAGAGACCCACCTCAGAATAAAAAATACACACAGACTAAGAGGGATGGAAAATTTTTTTAAAAGGTGGGGTGGCAATACTTATACCTGACAAAATAGACTTTAAGACAAAGAAAGACAAAGAAGGACACTACCTAATGATAAAGGGAGTGATACAACAAGAGGGATATAACACTTTTAAACATTTATGTATCCAACATAGGAGCACCTAAATATGTGAAACAAATCTTGATGGACATCAAGGGAGAGATTCACAGTGATACATTCATAGTAGGGATTTTAACACCCTGTTGACATTAATGGATAGATCTTCCAGACAGAAAGTCAACAAGGAAACAGCGGCCTTAAATGACACACTAGATCAGATGGATTTAATTGATATCTTCAGAGAATTTCACCCCAAAGTGGCAGAATATACATTCTTTTCAAGTGCACATGGAACAGTTTCTAGGACAGACCACATGTTAGGACACAAAACAAGTCTCAATAAATTTAAGAAGACTGAAATCATATCAAGCATCATCTTTGACCGTAATGGTATAAAACTAGGTATCAATCACAAGAAAAAAAACTGAAAAACACACAAAGACATGGAGGCTAAATAACATGTTACTAAACAATGATTGGATTAACAATGAGATCAAGGAAGAAATCAAAAGATAGCTTGAAACAAATAAAAATAAGAATGCAACCCAAAATCTATTGAACACAGAGAAAGCAGTCTTAGAGGAAAATTCACAGTACTACAGGTCTATCTCAAGAAACAAACAAACCAACCAACCCTCAAATAAACAATCTAACTTTACACACAAAGGAACATGAAAAAAACAAACAAAGCCCAAAGGGTGTGGAAGGAAGGAAATAATAAAGATCAGAGCAGAAATAAATGAAACAGAGTCTAAAAACAATACAAAAGATCAATGAATCCAAGAGCTGGTTCTTTGAAAAGATAAACAAGATTGACAAACCTATAACCAGATTCATCTAGAAAAAGAGAAGACCCAAATAAATAAAATCAGAAATGAAAGAGAAGTAACAACTGATACCAAAGAAATAAAGGATTTTAAGGAAATATTACAAACAACTAGGTACCAACAAACTGGACAATTTAGAAGAAATGGATAAATTCCTAGAAGCATACAATCTTCCAAAACTGAATCAGGAAGAATCAGAGAAACTAAATAGACATATTTCAACTAGTGAAACTGAAGCGGTAATCAAAATACTCCCAACAAACAAGAGTCCTGGACAGGATAGTTTCACAGGTGATTTTTACCAAACATTTAAAGAACACCTGTCCTTCTCAAACTATTCCAAAAAATAAAAAAAATAAAAAAATAAATGCAAGAGGAGGGAAGATTCCCAAGCTCATTTTATGAGGCCAGCATTATCTTAATTGCAAGCCAGATAGGGACACTGCAAAGAAAGAAAATTATAAGCCAATATCCCTCATGAACATAGATGTCAAAATCCTCAACAAAACAGTATTAGCAAACTGGATCCAGCAATACATATGTAGAATCTAATGAACAAAATTAACTAACAAGCAAAATAGACAGGCTCATAGAGAGCAGGTTGACAGCTGTCAGAAGTGGGGGCTTAGGAGTCTAGGTGGGGGTAGTAGTGGAGGGAATGAGCAAGAAAGGAAAAGAGAAAAAACTCATTGACACAGACAATAGTATGTTGATATGAGGGGAGAGATGTGTAGGGGGAAGTAGAGTAGGGTACTGGGGGATAAATGATGATGAAAAGAGACTTGACTTGGGGTGGTGAACACACAATACAGTCTACAGATGACATGTTGTGGAATTGTGCACCTGAAAACTGTATGATTTTGTTAACAAGTGTTACCCCAATAAATTCAATAAAAGAAAAAAATCCAACTCTTCTGAGATTCGATGACTCATTATTTTCCTCTAGCAGATCATACCTATTTGCTCATGCAATGCATTATCAAATAACAAATGAAGTGTTTCCCCTAAAACCTTAAAGAAAATGGTGATTTGCTTAAAGTAATCACTATAAACTGGAATGTAAAATATCTTATGCAGTGTTACGATGACCATTAGATTAATCCTGGTCAATTATGCTTACACCCATGCTTCTCATTCCTGTTCAAGAAAAAGGATACACTTCTTTAATCCTTTTCATTGGCCTAAGAGGATCATCGTCAAAAATTTATGATGAGAATAATTAGTATGATAGCCATTTCTCCAGGACTTATGAAGTAATCCCACCTTCCACAGTTTGACTCCCACATTAGTATTACCACATCAAATTAAACAGCTTGTCATTTTTATTTTGAAAATTTTATCACCCATTCCTAGCTTTGGCATATTGTGTATTATGTACACTCAAATAATGAACTACAATAATATCTAATCACATTCCTGGTATATGCATTTTTAAACGGTCTCCTACATTTAATAAATAGTTTTAACTTTGGGGTTCATTTCCCTATGCTTATTTTTATAAAAGAATAAAATCAAAGTAGAAAAAGCATTTAAGGGAAAGAATTCATAGCTCTACCCCGATATGATCACTTAATATTTCCTGTAGACGATTTTCAATAGATTTCTGTAACAGTGTTGTAACTATAACGTCCATGTGGTTATATACAATGTACAACAATGTTCATAACCGTATTATTCACAATAGCAAAATTATAGAAATAACCCAAATGTCCACAAAATGTGGGATGTACATATATCATTCAGCCTTACTAAAGAATGAAATTCTGATACATGCTACGACATGGACAAACCTTGAAAACATTATGCTAAATGAAATAAGCCAGATATAAAAAAAAAGACAAAAATTGTGTGATTCCACTTATATGAGGTTCCTAGAATAAGCAAATTCATAGGCAGAGAGAACAGAAATAGAGATTACCAGGACTGGGAGGAAGAGAAAAGGGGGAGTTGTTATTTAAAGGTTACAAAGTTTCAGTTTGGAAATGAGTAGTGGTAATGGTTATAAGACACTGTGAATGTACTTAATGCCACTGCATTGTATGCTTGAAAAGGTTAAAGTGGTAAATTTTACATTACATATAGTCTGCCACAACAAAAAAAAAAACTTCAAGTAGGTAATTTCTGCTTTAGGCTATGCCTTAAATGATGACTTCAGAAGCAGGGATGAAGGAGCAGCAAAAGGGTAGAGCTCTGGTAAATTAACTCATGTGAAAACAAAATGTTTAGCTCACTGTCAGGGGAGCTGAGAAAATATAAGTCGGGGAAGCCCAAATCACAAAGAAATTTGTGAGCCATGGGAGCTACGTTGGCAGTATCTTACAAAAAGATGGTGAGTACTTTAATAAAGGGAATAACATAATTAGGTCTGCATTTTATATTTGTGGAAAACAAGAAAAAATGGAGGCAAAGAAATAGTTAAACTGCAAAAATAAATTAAGCATAAATGAGGCCCAAACTAAAGAAGTTATGAAATTGAGGAAGGAAGAAACATAGGGAATATTCGGGAGATAAAATCAATAGGGTAGGACATAGATGGTCAAGGACAGAGAGGCATCAAAGATACTGGTTTTCAGTTCAGATAATTTGGTTCCATTAACTAAGTTAGAGATGATGAGGACAGAGAATATGGGGGGAAAGATGAATAACTGCAGTTCACTCTCACCAAGTACTGTTAGTATCTTGTTCTTTTAGAAGTGATCTTTTTAAGTCACATAAAAATAGTTCTGGGAGAATACATAAGAATCTAAAAAGGAGAAATAGGGAAATGGGGAGACAAAGTGGGAGAATTATGTTTTTATAGTATACTCTTTTGAATCTTTTGATTTTTACTGAAAAACATATCATTACATATTCAAATATTTTAATGATTTTTTTAAAGTTATGTAAAAATCAACTTTAAAGGCCGCCATGAAAGAATGAGAAGAAATCTGCCAATAGCTATGTTTTGGGGGACCCTAATTATTAACTCAGAGATACTGGAAAAAAAGCTCATTAATTACAATTACTGGTTGCCTTCTTAAGTTTCTTCATTAAGTAACTTAATTCTATGAATATTTTTTAAGTATGATGGTTTTCAAATAATTAAGCAATACAAAATGAATTGTTCCTTAAAGACTTCTATGTTCATTTTCCAAATTTTGTCTTTCCATATGAAATGTATACCCACTTAAATAAATTTACAATGAAACTTGATCTTAAGCCTTGGTGTTATTGTTATGGCTTGAACTGTGCCCTCCAAAAAGATAGGGTAAAGCCCTAGCCCTCAGTACTCAGAGTATGACCTTATTTAGAAAAAGGTTAAAATAAGGCTATACTGCAGTAGGGAAGACCTTAATCCAGTTATGACTGGTGTCCTTAGACTAGGAAAATGTGGACAGGGACACAGAGGGAAGCTGGTCATATGAGGATGGAGGCAGAGACTAAAGTTATACTGCCAGGAACCAAGGAACGCACCTTTGTTACCAGAAGCTGAAGAGCCAACAAAAGATTCTCCCCAAGAGGTTTGAGAGAGAGTATGTCTCTGCCAACACATTGATGTCAGACTTCTAGCCTCCAGAACTTTGAAAGAATACATTTCTATTGTTCTAAGCCATCCAGTTTGTGGTACTTGTTATGGTGGCCCTAGGAAACTAATACACTTGGCTAATTAATACCAATAGGAAATGTTTACCCCACTCTTGCCTTCTTTAGCGTCTCAGTTTTATCACAGGCTGCAAGACACAATATAAAAGGTCTTTATGTCAGAATTTATCAAACTTACTCTTAGGAGAGAAAATGATTTAGTATTAAAGAGTTGGTTCATGCCCTGGTTGGGTGGCTCAGTTGGTTGGACTATCATCCTGTGCACCAAAAGGTTTGTGGGTTTGATCCCTGGTCGGGGCATATACCTAGGTTGCAGTTTCAATCCCTCGCATGTATGGCAGGCAACTGATCTGTTTCTCGCTCTCTTTCTCTCTCCCTTCCTCTCTCTGAAATCAACAAACATATCCTCTGGTGGAAATTGAAAAACAAACAAACAAACAAAAAAAAACACGCACACACACACAAAAAAACCTAAAACTAAAAAAAAAAACAAAAAAAAAACCACCAAAAAAAAGTTTGGTTCATGCTTTATGCCAGACTATATCTACTCCAAGTTTTTCTAGCTTATTCACATTAAAATACAACATCCAAATCTAAAAAATGAAAACATCATGGAAAGAGAGGTTTGCCTTTTGAATTTCTAAGATTATTTGGTAAATACACATTTGAATTAATATTAATGAAGAATCAAGTAAATAAATATCTAGTGAAAAAAATGATCGACCTATTTTAAAAATAACTTTCAGGGAGCTATCTCTTTTATAGCCCATGATCTATGTCCAATTAAAGTCCTGATTCTGTGAGCCAAGATTACAAACATAAACTGAGGAAAAGAAGCCAATCACATTTTATACCTGTAGAGCAACTGTTAAGAGACAATAAGGAAACTTTTTTTTTAAAGAAACTCCCCTACAAGAACTAGCTGATACCATAATCACAGAGGTATCCTCTTTGTATTAGGAAAACTAAAGATAAATCAGAAGCAAGGAAAAATATTAAATACCACCAAATTAAACTTGCAATCTTGAAGAACAACCAAAAATAAAAATGATTACGACAAAAAAATTCAAATGCACAGTGGGCAAAAGTGTAGCAGAGCTTGTCAATGCCTGCCCCATACATCCCCTTTGTCCTCACAGGTCCAGCAGATGCCGACGGCTTCTTATTGTAAAAGTATCTGCAACTCTTCTTAAGCACTGTGCTCAGGCCGCACAGACATCAGGTGCCAGGGAGTTATTTACACTCCTAGGAGTAGCCCATAACGAATGACTGAAAAAACTAGTTGATAATTACCTCAGTTTCCTCACCCTTCCCAGTAGAAAAACTACAAGACACTTTCTCCATGGTAGTCCAGAGGTCCCTGGCAGGACTGAGCCCCAGATGCAAAGGTTTTTCATGACACGGTCTTGAGAAACTCATAAGGAGTTTCTCTTAATTTTTATTTATAAATTACATAGTCTACAATTTTTCAGGTTAGTGGTGATGGAATGGATCCTAAAGCCTATGACATGTCATGCATGCATCTCTTCCAGCTTCACATCTCCTACCTCACTCCTTCTGCTTTTGCTCCAGACTATCAAGAAAATCAGTAGCACAACACAGGTCTCTGTGTTCTAAGACCAAGTACCTTTGACCATAATTATTAATAGTGTGCTTAAGTTTAAACATTAATTCTCTAGTTGATTTCTTCCTTAACTATGTACAACTCCCAAATTAACTGTGAGTTTTCCAAAATTATTAAAAATAAATAAGGGCCCTGGCTGGTGTGGTTCAGTTGATCGGGCATTGTCCCACAAAGCAAAAGGTCACTGGTTTGATTCCCAGTCAGGGCACATGCCTAGGTTGCAGGTTTGGTTCCTGGTTGGAGCCCAAGTGAGAGGCAGGCAACTGATGTTTCTCTCCCTTTCTTTTTCCTTCCCTCCCCTGGTTTCTAAAAATAAATAAATAACATCTTTGAAAAATAAATAAGAAAGGAAGGGTGCAAGGAGGGAGGGAGGGAGGAAGGAAAGGGAGGTAAAAGATAATCGGTTTCTAAAAATGAGAAAATGAACAGTTAAAAAGAAAGAAAATCCTTCCTATGACAAAGAAGCATAAAAGCAAGGGCACATTTATGAAAGATGTTAATAAATAAGAAAATATATAATAAAGGCATTGCTTTTTAATGTAAAAGACAATTTGATCATATTTAAACTAAAAGCTTCAAAATTTATTTTGAAACATTTGTTGCAATATTACTAATAACTATTCATTACAATGTGATAAGAAAACACATTTGAATATTAAAGACAATGACATATTCACTCCATAAAAGATTAAAATTACCTGTCTGCTTTAATAGTACATCCCCTATGGAAGATAATCTTGTATAAATCATTTCTTCAAATCCAAAAACTCATATATTCAATCATTTTTCTAAATCCAGTAAGATTTTCACCACAAAACCACACTTCTCTAACACAAAAACTTGAAGATCTACGTAGTAACCATATAAACACTCAATATTACAGCTAAATATGGTTTTTTAAGAACACAAAAAGCTTGTCACCATGATGCTTTCTTGCCAAGAAAAAATAAAAATTCTCAACAATTTTTTAACAACAACAAAAAGATCCTTGGATTCTAAAATTCTATAATAATATCAGATATTTTATGTGGTTTATTTTAAAATTTTAAGCAAGATAAATGAATTTAAGTATCTAAAGAAGCTGTAAATTTTTACTTACATATTCAGGTTTTAGTTTTTTATCTCCTCCTCTCACAGCCACTTTTTCTAGTTTATCTATAATGGGCCCAATCATTTCCTCATCTTTAAGCTGAAGCTCTTCATGTATTATTTCTATATCTCGAATAGGATCTACACTTCCTTCAACATGAGTGATATCATCATCTTCAAAAGCACCTAAAATGAATTAAAAGGAAGCAATTCAATAAAAAAAAAAAAATCCAGAAGGTCATTATTAAAGATCCCTATAAGGTTAACAATTACACAAATTATTCTGAATTCTTGCAAGTAGGACACAGCATTTTTTCCTCTTTAGTAATATTTAAGGTACTAGCAACAAAACAGTAATTCGAGAGCCTCAACACTTCAAAAACTGATTGAAATAAAAAAAATTATGATCTTTACAGAAAGAAAATTATGCTCCAGAACTACTGGTATTTTCAGGTTTGGTACATTAAGATACTGAATTCCATGCATGAGAGCCTGAAGTTCTAAACACTATTAAGGTTTCCAAGGGAAACCGGATTTGGAGGCGGAGGGGGGCAAAATCATCTGGCAGACCTCTTCCTTGCTTCAATCTACTTTATCACTGTGGTTCTGACGGTGATTAGATAATGAACCACTCAGACACACAATTTACACAGCAGCTAATTTCATCGGCCTGATTTGAGGGTATGGTTTTTAGGGGGCTATCAAAGAAGCAGATGAAGGTGCATTTGTCATATATGAGTGACAACCATTCACACTATCTGAACAAAATGGTGCTGGCCCTTATTAGAAACACATGCTATTATCACATATTTAAAGTGCAGTTGAAGCCATAATTTCAAATTGCCAACTGGAAACATAAGGGTAAAACAACCAGATATTACTGAAGCATGTGTACTGACTTTATGCCCTTTTGAAGACATAATGTGGCAACATAATTCAACTGGGATTTACTCAAATTACCAGATAAAGAACATTATCACAAAAATAAACAAATTCTAAGAAGCATTATAAACAGAAAGCAATGATATACCCACAAACAATAAACACATTTATAAACAAATTGTTGATTTAATTAAAATTACCAATTAGATTATGCTCCCGAAATGAGATGTTTTCAAACATAAAGTATCAATTATTTTAGGTACTATAGGAATCATGAGACAGTTTGAGTTTGACAGGAGAAAACAGTGTCTATAGCTCATTCTTACATACCAAAAACCAAGGTATTTTCATTACAGGTTACAAGAAGTTTTTAAATATAATTTCCCAAAATTAAAAATTATGCTGTTTGTATCTTATTGTGGAATTATTCAGTAATAATAATAATAAAGTATAAGTATATTACTGCAATTAAAGCATAAGTATTTAAAATAATACATAAGTGTTCTTGGCATACAGCTGATATTTTATTATATCGTGCCAAATTCATATGACAAAATTAGCAAGAAATGAGGAGGTACATTATAGCTCACTAATAATAAACACATAAGACAAACTGACTTAGGTAAATTTTTTTATTTTTTTTAAAGTATAAAAGAAGTCTCCCTGGAAGGACAATATTATATATTTTTTGTCATGATCTGGATTTGAGGCATCTTACACAAATGGCACAATAAAATAGGAAAATAAAATTAAAAGTTAGCTCCTGGCAGTCTGAGCAACAAAGGAAACATGGTCCATTCAGTTATAGAAATAACTGAACTTTTTCTGACACTCAGAATGAAAAATATCCTATATAGTTGTCTTTATGTAGAGGCCAATGAGTAACTACTATAGTGTCCTCAACAACGTCCCTACAGTAAATGCATCGGCAGGTTTTAAATGGTAATTTCTTAATGACAACCCTCAATTTTAACCAAGTGGGTAACAGAAACAATAATTGCAATTCTTCTGGAAGCAAAGAAAATAAAGCTCTCTGATAATCTAAACTAATCCAAATAGAAAACCTAGAATAAAAGGGGATGAGGGGAATCACTTGTCTGTCTTATAACCTTCAAATTATTCTCTAGATTGCAGCTTCCCTGGAGTCTGCCAAGGCTTAAGCTGGGAAAGAAGTTATGGCTGGGGCATCACTAATCCATTCTCCCTGCTGTAAGAATAAAAACCCAAACCATAGACCCCACACTCTGGATTACATTGTTGTTCCTATGCCTGGAAATTTAGTATTATTAGTATCATATTCATTTGTGTGTGAGGGGCTAACATACTATAAGAACTTAAATTCATCTTTGATAATAAATGTTACCAAAAATTGAGATTAAAAATTAAGTAAAGGGAAGAATAAACTTATCCTTTAAAATTGAATGGTTTTCTTATGAAATAAGGCATAAAACAGTATAAAGCTAAACTTAGAAAATGTTATGGTCATTTGGGCAACTTACCATTTCTCAAAACTAAAAATTAGAGATTACTTTCCAAAGATATGCTCCTGGGTCATTAACAGATTTTACCATGTACTCACATTATAGCATTCCTTCCCACCTTAGCTTTTAAAGTGTAAGATTTAGTAATTAAAAGGGCTTTAAAGTCAGACAGGTTTACTGATCATAAAATCTTAGCCAAATCACTGAATCTCTAAGGATGTCACTTTTCATAGTTTTAAAATGAAAATGTTTTTACCTCAGAGAATAGACATGATTAAATCAGATACTATACATAAAGTGCTAAGCAGAGAGCTCAACACATAGAATTCTTTCAAGTAACTGGGCCATATACTAATTTTTTAAAGATGTAGTAATTAATAAATTTAGAAGAAATTCCATAGTAATACACTAAATATCATTTTATGTTACCCAATTCTTTAGAGCAAGCTAAAATAAACTTTGTGAGTTTATACTGTCCACCCCACCCCCACTCATTCTTACTAGTTTGCTAGAACATTTTTACCCTAGGCCATGGCCAAAATTATTTATTTCAATTTCCCATTAACTAAAACAATTACCATTTTTGTGATTAATATATATTTGTGATTATTATCACAATTTTCCTTTGGGGAAAACACTATACTAAGTAAAGATGACTTTAGTCATCCTGATAACTATACTATGTCATACTGAATTGCTTAGTGAGAAAGTTATTTCCATATCAATTCTGTCAGCCCTTCTATGTTAAAGAAAATCTCGGTTTGATGCTGTTGGCCTTTAATAGCTAACATTTATAAATTTGTCTTTTTAACAACAGAGCCGGCCTTAGCCTCTGTGCGTCTAAAGAGTAAAAACTTTATTAATATGTAGTTGTCATTGAATTCAGTTCTCTTATCTTCAGTGTTGGTTGAGTGATATAAATTTTCCACTTATATTAGAGGCAAAGTTTCCTTTAAATAAATTTAAATAAATTTAGTCAGAAGTATAAGATCACATTTTTTAGTAAAATCAAGGAACACTGAAAATATTAACTATGTTCACCTGGGTGGTGGGCATGTTACTGATTTTTAAAAACTTTCTGGTACTGTTCTGTATCAGATTGGGTAATGTGGTAGAGCTTGTGTGTGCAAGGGGCTGGGAGGAGGGTGCATTGATGTGTAACACTTCATTTAGCTAAGACAGGAAGGCTTCTCTGAGGAGATGGCATTGGAGCTGGCACCAGAAGGACCAGAATATGGCAGTAATGTGAAGATCTGAGGAAAGAGATTCTAAGGAGTATAAAAGTTCTAAAATGGGAACAATGCTGAAGTGTGGATGAATCACAGCAGAGGATAATAAATAGAGTTTAAATTGTAGAAGTAAGGCAGTTCACATACGTTTGTAAGACAAGGGAATTTGGATTTGTGCTAGCTGTAATGCAGAATCACCGACTGGAGAGTTTTAAAGAAAGGCGAGGCAGGGTAATAAGATTTATAATTTAAAGAGGCTACTTTGGCTACCTTTAACAAGAACAGACTCTAAGGAAGGAACAAGAGTGATGGCAGAAAGACCAAGTTAGGGAACGACTGTCATGGTGCAGATAAGAGATGACCAGATGAGTGGTAACTTGATATAAAAATGTAGCTGTAGAGAAAATAAGAAGTGTTTATGCTGGGATGGACTAGTGTAGGAAGAAAGGTCACGACTGGAGATATAAAATTAGGAGTTATCAAATGTGTTTAAAGTTATAGGTCTAGATCACATCTTGCAGAGAAACCCCAGCACTCAGATATTTGATAGGGAAGAAGGAGTTGGCAAAGGAGAGTAAAAAGGTATGACAAAGTCAGAGAAAAGGTAGGAGTAAGCTCTTATGGGAGTGAGGGAAAGAAAATGTTTCAAGAAGAAAGAAGTATTCAACTGTGTCAGATGCTGTTTAGAGGTAAGGAAAGGTTAAGTACAGAAAGGTGATCGTTGATTTTGGTAAAAAGTGGCTCTTAGGAAAACACTTTAATAGTTATATCCCTTTTCACTACTATGTATTTCTTCCATATATTAGAGATGAGAATATCTACTATGACTCAAGGACATAAACAGGGACATATTATTTTGTATAACCCAGGAGTACAAAAGAGCTGAATTTTAACATTTTTAAGTTCATTCAGGTTTTGAATATTCCTCTAAGTTGACGGTCCCCCAATCTTTTTGGCACCAGGGACCAGTATCACGGAAGTCCATTTTTCCATGGACCAGGGTGCAGGGGATGGATTTAGGAGGATTCAAGCGCATTACATTTAAGCTCACCTCTTGCTGTGTAGCCCAGTTCCTAACAGGTCTGGACTAGTACTGGTCCGCAGCCCAGGGGCTGGGGACCCCTGCTTTAAGTGGACAGACGATATAAGGTAAAAACACCATACAATTTCTCAGTCTTTGAAAGAGATGTTATTAGTTAAGAAGAAATCATAGCCACTTGCAAAGTTTTACATCCAGGTAAGTTGGCATAAGCAAACACTGAAACTAAACTTGCCACTGGCCAACAAGGCAGAGAAACATCAACGCCGTAAGTGTTGTGCTTTATCCAATATCAAAAGCAGTAAAATCAAATCACACATAAAGCTTCAGAATTCTGCAAGGTAGCTCTATGCCAAAAAGACAGTGGAGCAATGTCTTCAGAATTCTAAGGAAAGAAATTGTGACTCAAGAATTTTATATCCAGCCAATCCGTTTTTCATTGTCAGGAATAGAAATTAATGGCAAATAGATTCTGAACTTCATATACCCTAACATCCAAGACTAAAAAACCAGGAATTATGTTAATAAAACAGAACATAAGTACTGTATTATAAGCTATAAAAAGTTAGGAATAATAATATAAAAACTTGAAGATAGGGAAAGGGGAAATAAAAACGTAATTGTATTCATTTCCTCATCTTTCAGAGTAAGGAATCAATAGATGTCATACAAAGATAAAATATGTAATTAAAAAATAATTTCTCCACCTTTTAGTGTTTTCATGATTCTATAGCCAGATCATTTAAAAATATCTTTTATAAAAACAAACAAACCTACTTGAAGTTCCGTAATTTCTTCTGTATTCTTTCAAACTCAAAATAAAATTTAGTATTTTATTCAAAATAGCATATACACTATTGATCACACTTATATAAAATTGTATCTCATTCTTAATAAAACTGATCAAATATTAATGAAAATAATTATTCCTGAGCAGCAGAGCTCTTGAGCAATTTTTAAATCTTCTTTATTAGTTTTTATCTTGCTTACACTTTTATAATGCACATGCGTTGTTTATACAAGTCATTTTTAAAAGTCATTCTTTTTATTTTCTTTTAAAGATTTCATTTATTTACTTTTAGAGAGAGGGAAAGGGACAGAGAAAGGGAGGAAGAGAAATATTCAGTGTATCATATGCTCCCAACTGGGGACCTCAACTGTAACCCAGGCATGTTCTCTGACTGGGAATTGAACCAGCGACCTTTTGGTTCACAGGCTGGCACTCAATCCACTGAGCCACACCAGCCAGGGCAAAAGGCCATTCTTTTTAAAACACATCAAACAAACTTAGCTTGCAGAAAAATTTGCACAAATTTTAGGTACAATTTTGGTTTTGCAGTGGCTAGTCACAAGGAGAAAAGTACTATGTCATTAACTTTATTTTTTATCTTTCTCCCTCTCTCTCTCATATATATATATATTATTTTCAGCCACCCATATGTACCTGCTCTGTCCACTTCTTTACTTCCCATTTAAAACTTAACACACTGCAGTTTGGAATATGCCTCCACCATGCTTTCAGAAATTGGTCACAAAAAGGACACCAATGATTTGCCTTCATGAAGGTAAATCAAAGCCATTCTTCAGAAATCTTGAATGACCTCTCAGTAGGAGCTAACTTGAAAGCATTGACATAGTATCTTTCACTGCTTCTTTCTCATATTATTCTCCGGATTTTCTTCTATCTTCTCGGCCGTTTATTCTCAGGCTCTTCCTTTTCTTGCTCTAACTATCCCATAAATGTTGATATCTCTTTTAGCTCTCTTCTCTTATCCCTCTATTACACACTCATTAACAGAATTTCTAGCCCAGAACTCCCCTGAGTGGCTCCAGTATACTTTGAGGTAATAGAGAAAATGAGGCAAAAAATCTTTCTAGTTACTATATAAATTGTTTCTATTATAAAGTCTATTCACTAACTGAATAAAGGCAAAATATCAATGCTTTTGCTTAACTTGTGACTTTTAAAATTTGTGTACCTCTGTCACTGAAAGCCAGTCAGAATATAAATATTTGACTTGGTGAGACACATTCGACTATCGATATGTGCTAGAGGCTCTGTATGATATTTATTTCTTGGTATGATATCGCAGAAATGAGTTGGCTATTTTCAATTATTATAAGTAGACTGAAGATTGAGCAAGTCACTCACTCATTCATTCATTCAAAGCTTGTCTTATTCCATAAAGATCTGAGTGAGAAGGATAAATCTATATACTGTTTAGGATACTAAATCTAACTACAAAGGACTTTAGAAATAAAAATATGCTTTGGAAATTCAGGACTTTGGTGAACTGCTTTGCTACTTAAATTTAGGCTGTCTTCACTTTTCAGAAGCAAAACACCCCTAGCTAGAGGTAGAAATAGTTTTAAAACACATGATGTATGAGTTAAGTATACAAGCTGCAGAGCAGTACTTCAAAAAGCACCTGTCATGGAAACTTTGATATTCCAAATTGCATGCCTATAGAGTTTTAAGGGAATAAGACAGTGTATGTTCAAGATGGACCTAATCATGTTTTACCATCCTCTAGCACTATACAATGCAGAGATAAGGAATTCCTTGGTATATAAAGCAATGCATAAACTGCCACCCCCTCACAACACATATGCAAGCCACAATATGCCTTGCTAAATATAAGTTCCCCACTCAAAGACAGCTTGCTTATGTATCTAACAATATGATACGTCTTGGAAGAATTAAAAGCAAAAATCAAAATAGCAGGACCGTGGTCTCAATGACTGGACAATCTGGTTGGCAAAACAAATCTAATCTAATAATTAAGAACAATATTCACTGGTAAGGACTTTAAATTTAGGTTTAACTAATAACAATTAATCAGCAAGGCCTTTATATACAGAAAAAAACAGTACAGGTACAGAAGATGAATAAAGGCATGACAAATAACAGGGAAAAGCATCAGGTGCGGGGGGAAAGGCTGAAATAAAAGGTTTACTGGAGAACTGACCATCGAGAAATTGAATTGAAGCATAGTAGAAGATTTAAAAACTTCTTACATCAGGTAGGTGTGAAGGACAGGGAAGTCCAAATAACAAGGTAAGTCTGGATCTCATCTGCTGGTCAATAGGGGGTCAGCACTGGTTTTTATGTTAGCGAGCAATAAATGAGAAGTAGCACTTTAGAAAGACTAAACAGAAGTAGGGAATCAACTAAAAGAGGACTCCTGTACTTTAAATATGGTGATGAAGAAGTACACTAGAGTCCTGATGGGAGTTACAAAGGAAGGATGAATAGTGAGACCTAACTAAAGAAAACAGCGTCGACTAGTAAAAGCAATGAGTGAGTGAGTGAGTGAAAGACAGACAGACAGACAGACAGACAGACAGACAGACA
This sequence comes from Mormoops blainvillei, assembly GCA_004026545.1. Lineage (NCBI taxonomy): Eukaryota > Metazoa > Chordata > Mammalia > Chiroptera > Mormoopidae > Mormoops > Mormoops blainvillei. The sequence goes on from PVJD01000165.1 coordinate 139,100, forward strand.
GATCATGCCCAGGTTTCAGCAAAGAGATCTTTATTTGCATCTAAGGTAACATCCTCACATGTAGGATTCAGCCCTGGCTGTTGTGACTCAGTAGACTGAGTGCCGGCCTCTGAACCAAAGGGTCACCAGTTGGATTCCCAGTCAGGGTACATGCCTGGGTTGCAGGCCAGGTGCCCAGTAGGGAGCACACGAGAGGCAACTACACATTGATATTTCTCTCCCTTCCTCTCTCCCTAAAAATAAATAAATAAAATCTTTAAAAAAAAAAAAATCTCCTAAGCTACCAATTTTAATTAAAAAAAAACACAAAAAAAGCACAAATGTAGGATTCGAAGCCTAAATCAAGTATGAAATCAAATGGTATTCTATAACTAAAGTAGACATTCTAGAAAAAAAAGTATTACTTTTCAAAAAATCCTCACCCAAGGATATATTTATTTTAGACAGGGAGGGGGAAGAGAGAGAGACAGACAGACACAGAAAGACAAAGAGAAATACTGATGTGACAGAGAAACATCGATTGTCTGCCTCCTGTATGTGCCCCCAACCTAGGTGGCAATTGAACCTGCAACCTAGGTATGTGCTCTGCCCGGGAACTGAAGTTGCAACCTTTTGGTGTACAGGCCGACGCACCAACCGAGCCACACTGACCAGGACGAAAATTATTACTTTTAATATTTAAAATATTACTACAAATATACTGAATCTTATTCATGGCACCAAAACATCCTGTATGCCACATTACTTCACATTCTTTCCAGCTTGTCTTATGTGGCAAGTAATCAATGTTTTGAGCATCTATATTCTAATCCGGAGTACCACCAAAATCCCTAAAGGATTAGGGGCCACATTCCTAAAAACACTAAAAAATAAATTCTTAAGTACAATATTAGAAAAGGATATCCTGCTAAAAAATCTTAATCTTTTCAAATTTCTAATTCATTCTTCAAAGTAAAGTCCTATCTTGTGTTTGAACAATGATTCCCAACTTCCTTATGTTTCTAGAGCTCATGTAAAGAAACAGGAGGGACGAGGTTGTGGGATTCTGACAGTAGCAGCTCTGTGACCTTGGCGAGGTAGGGAGGTGTGGAGTTGGAGTGATGCGTAGTGAGCCAGAGATCTAGACACCTAAACATTAAACAGTACAGCTTCAGATCCCTGCGAAACAGATTTAAAAGTGTACAGAATTTCAGAATGACTGATACTTCTGAAGCTATTCCAAATTTTGAAGGGATGTTTGCCAGTAGATTCACAAAAGATAACAAAGAAAACCAGGAATACCTGAAACGCCCTCCTGAGTTCACTCGATTGTTGAGGAATGGAATAGCAAAGCTGGTAGGAACCAAAAAAATAGAGGTAACTACTTGCAAGATAACAGAGTTTAGAGGTAGTCACAGCAGATGGGGTGGCCAAGTGACAATCGATCCAATCAATAGCATGGATGACCCTGCGGTAACAATTACCAGCTGCACAGACAAGAACCTTACTATCCTCACCAGTATGGACACTATGGTTACAACCAACGGCCTCCCTATGGTTACCACTGATAGAAATGTCAGCAGCTTATAGTAAAACCATTTACTTTGTTAACAAGACAAACAGATGGGTATACCTTCTGTTGGTCATAATTTTATACCTGATTTTAGAAAACAGGTTAATTTTTTTAGAGCTTGAGACATTTAAGAACTCACTGGAAAGATGTGGTGGTTGCTGGGTTACGTTCCTTAACTTCTACCTCAGATTCTTCTTTGTTTCATGACTTAATAGTGCTTTGAACTATATGTATCTTTTCCTTGTTTGACCTTCAGTTCTGTCTTTGTTTTACACAGATATAAAATAGAAATTTTAAATTTTAAAAATAAATAAATAAATAAATAGGAGAGACCTAAACTTTCACTGGCAATTCACTTAACATTTATAGCTTTATTCACAACACTGGAAAATGCCGGTTCCTATTTATTTTCCATAAATGACATGACGAAAATTCTTTATTGTATGGGATGAAGAGTGGTTTAAAGAGAGAGTTAAAACTGTTTATTGCACACTCCAAATGCTCTGATTTAGAAGTGCAGTTTAAGTCCAGATTTACAGATGCACTTTAAAACTCTAGTCTTAACCTAAATTAAGCCCCTTCTCATCTCGATAGTAAAAGTGATTTGAGCAAAAACTGAACCTAATTCATAGCTGGACCTCAAGCTTATGTAATTAAAAATATCTTTATATTAAATAAAGTGTAGTTTTAACTAGTTTTGTTAAGTTAGAAAGTGGGAGAAGGGCATCTCAATTTATCCAGGAACACAGAAAAGAACTAATAAGTCATTCTGCTAACAAAATTCTGTTAAAAAGGATGCTAAATTTGCCTTAGCTTAAGTCTCTAAGCTTTCAGAGTCTGAAGCAAATGAAAAGGGTTGTATCAATAAAATTTTAATTACTTTAAGTGGATATATTTATAGACCTCTGGAAAAATAAAATATTTTGTAAACATATAAAAATGGAAATAATTGGTCTAGTAATGTAAACTGTTAATTACTTGATGCAATAACATAAATGGAATAGCATAACTAGACTTGGTGGGTTACACTTATTTACAATAACAAATCAATCAAAAGTAGCCTTTAAAGTCTTTAACCTTCATTATCCGGGGAAAAACCTATTATTTGAGATATAGAAAAAGCCCTAAAATAATCCAGTCTATGCCACAGGCTAATTGTTTAATGGTGGAATAGAAAATAGGACTATGGGTAGTCAAAGGATTTGCTTTTTCTTTGCTTCTCTTAAAGAGCTCTCCCCTCCACCTCTCTCAGATAGGCTTTAAAACTAAACCCTAGCCAAGAGGAAAAAAATTACCATCCTTCTGACATATTCAAAAATTGATCAAGGTTTTCAGAAAGTTCAGTAAAAATAAAATGCACATGTGGCTGACTTTGAGGAACCAATCTAAAATTAAAGAAATTATGATTCATGCAAGACATTTGCACAAAGTAGTTAACTTGTATGGAAGCAATCAAGCAATGCTAGAAATAAAAAACCATTCCTAATCTTGAGAGAAATATATATTTAATATAAGAGAGATAATAAAGTGGATCAGTCAGGTTCTGAGAAAACTTAAAGAAAAATTATTACTTTCTCCTACTTTGAAGCCACCATATAAATTAAAAATAATATGCTTTTAGGCTGTGACTCAAAAACAAAACATTAAGTAGAAAAGATGAGATGAACACAGAGAAAAAAGATATCAGTATAAAGACATAAAAACATTACAGTTAGAGCTTATGTTAGTGTAGTAGTAAGCAAAAAAATCTTTTGGTTATTACTGACACCACATAATGAATTAGAGGCAACATATTACAATATCATGCAATAAAATTCTTTTAAATATACAAGACACCAGAAAACTCTAACAATTACTGGTATTGTACTTATGTTGTAGATAATTAGACAACCACGCCATTAAGGAATCCTTAAAGTCAATTAAAAGTTATGAACTATAACCCAGAGTTAACACCTGTACTTAGTTATGCCCAACTGCTCAAGACTTTCACATTTTTACTTGCTGCAATATATCAACTCTTTCCAAAGAAGCAGGCAGAAAAGACGTACCCTAATAAGAACTAACGTTAATTTCTCAACAAGATTTTTACTTCTTATTCTATATAACAGATACTTTAAATGCATAAAACACAAATTTAATCAATGATATTTTGAATATCTACTTCCAATGTTGAACTAACTGCTTTTGCTGTACTTAGCCTTCTCCATAACCATCTCACTAACTTCCCAACTTCTAAAACCTCGATAAGCCAGTAGAAAAAGCCCTCTGTAAACTGGCCTTGCCCCCCACTCAACTTCCACAAATCCTCAGCTCAAGTCAAATTCTTGTACTGACCACTAAGCCCTGAAAGTTCTTCATATTCAGCTGACACTATATTTTTGCCCACTCCACTCCCTGGGTCTCACATGTAAATATCCTTTCTACTACAAGACACATCCATCCCTAAAATGCATAGTTTACTTTCCCCTCATCTACAAGGCAATTCTGGAGAAGTCTAGGTCCAACAGATCTCTATAATCCCTGAGTCATAAGAGGAGTTGGAAGACTTGTGTGGAATAAAGTACACTAAAATTGATGGTTTAATATGTTACTTAAATATGGCTCCTAAGAAATTCCATTCTTATACCTTTTTAAAGAGTAATGTTGTGCTCTGACTAGTGCAGCTCAGGGGTTTGGGCGTCATCCCACAAACTGAAAGGTCACCGTCTGGATTCTGGGTCAGGACACATGCCTGGGTTGCAGGCCAAGTCTCCGGGCTAGGGGAGTGTGAGAGGAAACCAATTGAGGTGTCTCTCCCTCTCTCTCCCTCCCTTCCCCTCTCTCTAAAAATAAATAAATAAAATCTTTATTAAAAAAAAAAGAATAAAGGGCACAAACTGAAATCAGACTATTTGGTTCAACTTTGGATTTCAGACAGTTTGATTCATCAGTTGTGTGATTACCGAATTTCTTGTGACTTACTTTCCTTGTCTGTAAAATATAGACAATAATACCTACCTCATAAGACTGTTCTGAAAATTAAAAGTGATAGCCCTGGCTGGTGTGGCTCAGTGGATTGAGTACCCACCTCACTGATGGAAAGGTCACTGATTCAATTCCCAGTCAGGGTACATGCCTGGGTTGAGGGCCAGGTCCCCAGTTGGGGGGTGTGCAAGAAGTAACCCATTGATGTTTCTCTCACACATTGAGGTTTTCCTCCCTCTCTTTCTCCCTCCTCTCTTTAAAAATAAATAAAAATAAAATCTTTCAAAAAATAAAATAAAAAGCAATAACATATGCAAACATTTTAGGATGGTGCTTAGCACATAATAAGTGCTCAAAATGTTAGCTATACTTGAAAATAAAAATCTAAAGACAAGGTACATAACAGGATTTGTCAACCTTGACACTACTAATATTTTGGGCCAGATAATTCTTTGCTGAGGGGTGCTGATTTGTGTTTTGTAGGTTTTTTAACAGAACCCATGGCCTCTACAGACTAGATGCCGGTAAGACACACGTGCATGTGTGTGCATACAGGCATACACCCTAGTTACGAAGAACAGAATGTGTCCAGACTTTGCTAAACCACCAGTGAGAACCACTGGTGTATACTAAAAGACGAACGCAGCAACCAAAAGATGTTACCATAGGTTCAAATGTACAGATGTCAATAAATGCAAAGGTTCTAACAATGAACTGAGGAGTTTAAAACTTAATCTCTTAGATTATAAAATTCCTAAGTAGATTTTCAGAGAGGCACTCTTGTGATCTTGATCTTGCTCACTTACGTACCAGACCTAATAGCTTGGAGAGAGATGGATGGTCACAAACAAAGCAGCTGTCGATTGGGTACAAGTTATATAAATTTTAAAAATGGTCAAATCTAACAAAACTTTAAATAAAACCTTTACAAAGGTTTTTGTCTAGTGGGTAGGAAGAATGATACCAAATTGAAAAGAAATGAAATGTGATCAGTCATATAATTGGAGGTGTATAATAGCTAGTTAAAGATACACATTTTAGAGACATATTTAACAAGTGCTTACTTAATGTTAATCACAAAGGGAGTTGTGCCAGGAGCTGGAAAGAGAATTTCAGAAATGAGAAAAAGCTGAATAAGATTAGTTTCTTCCTTCAAGGATGGTTTCAGTCTAATACGGAAAACTGATAAGCACATAAAAAATACAAAAAAATAAATCCAGGATGAGGGGAGGTCAGTATTCAGTACCCGGTGATAGAAAAAGATATCCTCAAGGTTTCAAACTGGAACATTAATGCTGTATAGATGGTATTTAACATTTAGATTAAGATTCATGTACAGGTTTTGATATAAGTATAAATTATTTTTTAATTCCATATTTAAGTGTACTGATGTTGTGATAAGGGATAATATTGTGTCCGCTAAAGTCTGAAACTGGTGTTCAAATGCTTGAAAAATGTAAACATGTGACAGGTATTAATCAGTCAAGTAAATGGTTGGCTATTAATTTTTTAAATAGCTTTTATAGCTTTTTATAGCAATGGATTATGACTTTTTACTTTGTTTTTCTAAAATATTTGGGGGCGATGGTGGATAGGAGGATGGAAAAGGGGAAATCCACCAAGAACACTTGGTGTTAGAAAAGAAAAATGATGGTTTGACTAAATCCACATTACACAATAGGAATCATATTCTTGGGTCCAAATGGAAAGTACTGTGCAGATATATGTCCTAAAACTTGAAAACATGACTCACAAAATAAGTACACCTTTAAATACAATAATCCACAGTTCTAAAAAGAGAGCCGAAACATGAAAGGAAGGATAAAGTCTAAAGAGATTAAGGACAGGCAAGTAACCACACCTTTGAGAGCAGATTGTGTAAGGTAGGTCACTGCATTCCCAGTAGTCTTCCAACCCAATCTACTCTAATTGGCTCAACAAAATGGGTACCAACTATCTGAAAGACTCCTAGAATTCTAGTACTATCCTAAAGTCTTCAAGATCTAGTCATAACCATAAATAGTTAAGCCAGAGCAAACAGTCACCACCAGGTGGTGCCAAATCAAAGCCAGTCCCAGAATGGATTTGGCTAGGCCTGCACCTTGCACCTTGCCACACCCCGCACCCCCTGCAGCAAGCTGTGCAGGTTCACCCATCGTTTCATTCATTTCATTCATCTAGCAATAAAGTGACCTCATATTTTATGCAACCTGAAACTTTTGGACCCATGTAGCATATTAAAGCAAAGGAGGAGAGGTTTCTGTAATATACATGGGGGGAGGGGCGGCAAATGCTTGGGTTTATTGACTAGTCACAGAAGAATTTCTAAAAAATGTTTTTGCTTCATGCCATACTTCATTAATATAAACTCAGATAAAGTCTTAAAAATAATCAGGAAATCATAAACAAGAATGCAGTGTATAAAAAGCTCTGAACAATCAAGCAAGACTTTAAATAATTAAATATAAACACAAGTAATGCCTCTAGGCTTTCCCACATGGCTCTACTAATGAACCATGATCTTCAACAGGAATGAAAGGATGTAACATCAATGTTCCCCTTAAATAAAGTTAAAGAATCCTATAGCTCTTTTGTCTTTAGTATAAAACATGCAGGCTATAGTAATAAAGATGAATCTTCACAACCTTTCCCCAACGTAAAAAAAATGTTTTTAATTTCTCTAAATTCCTGTAATAACCTCAAATTTTTCAGTAAAAGACTCATGGAAAACTTACCCCTCTCCATCTCCATCCTATCCTCACCACCACCACCAGATTTTAGCACTGCTTATATGTTATACCTGTCAAGATCTGATGACTGTATGTTATGTATTCATCTGAACAGAACCACTACACTTAGTTACAGGCTATCATCAACCAATTCATTCTCTTGCTAAAATCAAGTCATCCAATTACTCCTTGACTAATCAAGGCTGTTTTGGCTTTTTCTTTTTTCAAAAGGTACTCAACAGCATAAACAGTTCACTTACAAGAAATGGAAAGGGGCTAATCAGCAGAATTATTGTTTTGCTGCTACAATTTGCAGTATTTAAATTTAGTTGCTGATTGGACTGAAAGTTTTATGATATAGCATATGAAACTAGTTTAATACAACTGTGAAGCTGTGAAGCTATATTGTCTTGCCATGGCTATATTGGTCTGCTTTGTAGGATAGACAATTAACTAATTTATTTAAAATAAATATATGTTAAACATAAGTTTTAGTACACTTTCCCTCATACATTGGTTTTATACGCAAAAGCAACAAGCTATTAACGCCTAAGCATTATTTCTAAAGTCAGCAACTGTGTGCACATATACACGTGCTTGTTAAATGTGTATAAAAACTACAATTGTTTGGTGCTTGGTTTTTGTTTTTTGTTTTTTTTCTAAAGATTTTATTTATTTATTTTTTAGAAAGAGGAGAAGGGAGAGAGAAAGGGAAAGATGGATAGGTTGCCTATGGCACACACCCAGCTGGGAACCTACTTGCAACCCAGGCATGTGCCCTAACCAGAAATTGAACCGTCAACCTTTCGGTTTGTGGGACAACACCCAATCCACTGAGCCACACCAGTCAGGGAATGGGTTTTTAATCTACATTTATTTTGGCTTCTAAGCAACAATAAACTAAAAAGAAATTATTTATTTGGTTATTATTTAAGTAAATAAGAATTATCCAAAATGAATACATGTTTTAAATAAATATGTGACCCGCCCCCCCAAGTAATAAAACAGTGGACACTACATTTCTAAAATGGGTAGTATTTCAATTACAAGAATAATTCTGGGTGCACACAAATTGTAAAATAAGATTATTATACATCAGTATTGTTACTCTTATCTGTGCAGTCTGTGAGAGGATATTTAACAAGATGACTAAATACTAAAATCTAAACATTAAACTAAAACCTTGAATTTTGTTTATTCACTAAAAAATAAGAAAGAATTCATGTCAACACCTTGAAGATGGGACAAGTCTTCTAATTTGTTAAATATGAAAATACATTAACAAAGAGGACAAACTTTATAGGAGGAAGACATAAATGCTTTTATATTAAAATGAAAAGTTTGGCTTTTTAAAAACCTTAAAAACATAACTGAATTCTTTATACATTAAAATGATGCTGTCACTAGCTATCAACAAGAACTTATGGAAAAAAGAACATAACAAACACATATAAATAATATTAAAACAATTTTGGAATCTTCTGTCTCTCTGTGCACATACTTTATATAAGAAATACTCTACAGGCATATGTTTTGCAAGCTAAGGTCCACCTAGAAATAAAATTCTGTTCAGAATTCTAAAATTGTACTCCCATAAAATGCCTGATAGGACCATTTGACATAAACAAACATTTCAGAAAAGCCTTAATTTCACAAATGCAGTGAAAAGCTATATAAATGCTAGTACATTTCAAACCAACTATGTTTAATTTCCAAACTAATGTGCTACCATTTAAATAATTTTTTAAAAATGATTCATTCTGGTTATCTATGCTGAAATTTAAGAAAGCAAATAAATTAAAAACTAAAAATACATTAACAACAGGGAACCAATATTTTTTAAAGATGATTGTTTCTCAGAGTAGGCACACCTGCCAATATATTAAAATAAGTAAAATCAACTACAAAAGTGATAAATCAAATGCCATGGTAGACTTGACTTCTTGAGACAGCATTTTCAGCCGTCTTTTGTGGCTTTGTTTGGCGCCATAGTCCTTTAAGTTTTGTCTTCATAAAGCCCTAACTAGTTGTAATCATTTGCAGCCTAATTGTGGACATTTATCTGCTTTTCTTATGCATAGAACATAGCTATTAAAGCTGAATGGTGATGGTGTGAAGTATAGGTTAAATTGGGTGAAATTAAAGCAAATTACTCCGGGATGTGGAAATCTGAAAATAGAAACCACCAATGATTTGCAACCCTCTTGATGATCAGCTTCACAGAACCCTAAACGACAAGAAAACTTACATATTTTAAAGTTAACTAGGTTTTTAAAAAAATAATATGTATAAATGTATTTTTAACTACATGAGCTTCTTAGTTATGGTGGAAAGATTATTTGTTTAACTCAGCTGCAATGTTAAAAAGAGCTCTCAGGTCTCTATTTTAAATCGTACAGTTCATTCTTAAATAAGATTTTCTTTCCATCATACAGTTTTTTACCTATAGGAGTCCATCCATCTATAGCAAACACAATAGTATACACATCATAAATTAACTTGCTAGCTAAATTTTAACCCTGAATAAAAGTATTAATACTGGAGATAATCTAACAGACATTATAGTAATAAAAGCAAATTAAAAATGTAAACCAATGTATTATATCTATGCTTTATATGTGTGTGTCATAGGTAAGTCTGCATGTGACTTGCACACAGAAAAAAAACAGAGGCCTAGCACTAACAAAAAACATTAAAATACAAGAGTTTTATTTTCATTTACCTAAAATCTTACTGCTTGATCCACAGATTTGGATAAAGACAATAAAAACATATCCATTTGCATTTTGCTAGACCGCAATTTAAACCAGCTTACCCTAAAGCTAGAAAATTTTTCTAGCAATGAAACTGACATTCTTCTGTTAACTGAACACAATGTAGAAGGCATATTTTGGTATCTGGGGAAAGATGAAATTATATGATATGGCCCACACCTTCAAGGAGCTTATAGTCTAGTTGGAGAAATAAGACAAGCATATGTAACTAAATCATGGCTACATGAAATTGTACCTAAAAGAACAGCTCCAGATCTCAAAGAAAAGAAAGGAAAAGCGAAATGGTGGAAGTAAGGGAGTAAAATCACAGAGGATATGGATCTTAGAGAATACTACTTTGCTAGAGGTACAACAAAGACAAGGGTGAAATGCACAAGGTACATTTAGGGCACAAAGAACAAATCCATCTGAGGAAAAGTTAGAACAGAAAAGAGAACACTGAAAAACATATTAATGCTTGACAATAAAAAGACTTGACTACTAGCCAGAAAATGAAATTTCCAAGGAAGGCATGAATGTTTTACAAGAAGTAGTAACATAAGTAAATGCTATGACTCACAAGCAGTAACACAACTAATTTCTCAATGTCTATATATCACCAGCAAAGCTGATATGCCAAAGATGTGGTCCTCTGGAATATTAGCAATATCCCTATACCCTAGGGGTTTATCCTTTTCTTGCCTCATACCAGCCTATAAAGGTTCTGCTTCTTACTTAATAACTGAATCCTTATGTATTCATTATCTTTCTGTTTCAGAGTCAGCATAGTACAAAATGTAATACTCACTATAATATTCAGCTACTGGTAGATTTTTATTTGTGTATATTTTTAAACCATAGCAAAAATACTCCTAAATAATAATGCAATGTTAATAAAACTTAAGTAGGAAATTTTACAAAATGCAGTTTTTTTCTGCTTTGTTTTCACAAAATATGCCTATTTCACAAAAATAGGCATATTTTTCCCTCTATAGCATAGGACACAAATGCTTGGACATAGTCACTATGGGACATAAGAATGGTTGAGAACCACTGCTCTTGAAGGAAGAAACTGGAGGAAAAAGAGACCAGAACACTGATTTTCAAAAATATCCCAAAGTGGAGATGATTCCTAGCCCTCTCCTTGATTCTGGTTCACTAGAGTACTACTTGGAATTTAAACAAAATGTATCTGATGCAGGTGATCCCAGGATTACACTTGATCAGCAGAAAGAGAGCCCCAGCAAGAACGTGTTCCTAAGGTCAGTGATAATGCATAAGAACCTGAACTAAAGAAGTGATGAACAGAATGAGGTACGAAAGGAAGAGAAGAGTACATGCAGAGAAGGCCAACAGAATTTGATGACTGAGTATAGCGATTATACATATAAAGTAAATCATAATTACCTCTAAACAAAAGTATGGGTGCCTACTTAGAAAGCTGATAAAAAATTTAAATACGAGAAGACTTTTAACCTAGAAAAAAAAATTTTCATTCAGAGAACAGACTTCATTTAACCAAATAAACAAAGACTGTTTAAAAAAAAAACTACTATATAAAACTTTTAAAACATGGCATTTAATAAAGTTTTGGGCTTACACTATGCCTTTTTTTCTCCCAGGCAGACACACTTAAAATCTGCACTAACCAATACAGAGCACTATGAGGGGGCTCTGTATCACTCTGCTTTATATTTGATAATCCCGCAAAGTAAAAGATCAGTTTCACTTCCATCAACAATAAACTTCACCACATACTTAATGAAAAGGAAACATTTTTATTATGACTCTAGTTATGAAATTTCATCAGAATTATACTGCTTTAACTCATAATAAAGGGATGTTTTAAACGAGTATTATGAGGTAGTACCATGAAAAAAATGATACTGTAGTTCTCAGTAAAGAAAATCAAAGTAAATAGGTTCCCCAAAATTTTTTAATGTAAAATTTAACAGGTATTTTCCTCTCCACTCCAAATTAACAGAATTGCAAATAATATTCAAGTCTGACATTGGAACGTATACATTTGGTGTCAGCTTCCCAACCCCCTTTTAGACCTTCTTCAACTTTCCCCCATCCCTGATTACTTCTTAGGGCTTTAAATACTTTCAGTTTAGATTATTCCACCTGCCCACGGTGAGTGGTCAAAGATTAAGCATGGTCCAAGTAATCTCAAAACCTTTTATTGGAAGGCCAGACCAAAGTCACTCTTCCCTGATGGATGTAAACTGGAAACCACATGGCCAGTGAGATGCTGGAAGCCATCTTAGGATAAAGTTGATCAAGGTAGTGAGCAGACATAGAAAGAAATTAAGTCTATAGGGATAGTTCTCAATCAGTGGATCAAGTACTACCTGGAACTACATATTTTATCTGCTCAACAGTACAAGGTGATAGATTATTTTTATGCCATTTCAAAATAGAATTCTATTGGAAACTGGAAATATTATAACAAAGAAAAAAATTATGCTTCCTACCATAAGTAAAACATTGTAATAATGAGTATCTATCACCACATATTTTAAAATTAATGCATCCAATTGGTATAAGGTATCATGGAAAGAGTATACTCAGGCCAAAGGCCCTGGTTCCAGAAATTATCAGTTCTGCCATTAACTTGCCTAAGGACTTTAGCAAACAACAATCTTTCTGACTCCTAGATATTTCATCTCCAAACAGAGATATTATCTACTGAAAAAACTGTGTAGCAAAATCTTTGATGCAAAGAAGGTACAGAACAAGTGTTGATGCTGGCCCCTTTTCTGGAGACTCCATGCCAAGGAAATTCTTGCTCTCTTTCATCTAACCATAGTCTGTTCAGTTCAAGTTTCATTTTTTTTCTTAAACATAAATGATTAATTTAAATGATGCTTAAGCCCTTATCGATCATATGCAAAAATACCACCTATAAAAGAAACTAGCGTGGGCTATGGTAAGCAAGGGCAGAAGTGGTGTAAGGTGAATTTAAAGAGAGGTAGACCATGGTAGTAAATGTAGATGTTATATTCCATAAGAAAAGAAAGCCTTTAAAGAAGAGGCACGATCTAATTTACATTTTAAAAGACCATGCTATCGCTGAGGAAGTTATTAATTTCTTTTTACTTCTATTCTCTGGAATATTACATGGCCATATAAAAAAAAGGGAAAAATTAGAAAAAACAAAAATCAATCATTAAATAAATAAAAAGAGAAAAGGAAGGAACTATATATTGACCTGAAACAATGTGCATGATATATTATTAGGTAAAGAATAAGTAAATGGCCCTGGCTGGTGTAGCCCAGTGGACTGAGCTCCGGCTTGCGAACCAAAGGGTCACTGGTTCGATCTCCCAGTCTGGGCACATGCTTATGTTGTGTGCCCAGACTGGGAGACAACGTCCCCAGAAGGTAGTGTGCTAGAGGCAGCCACACACTGATGTTTCTTCTCCCTCTCTGCTTCCCTTACCCTCTCTCTAAAAATAAATATATAAAATCTTTAAAAAAAAAAGAATAAATGACAACATAACATATTACATAATATAATCCATTTTTGAGAAATAAAAAAGAACCAATAAAAATATTTGAAAAAAGAAATTGTATTAGTCTGACAAATTAAATAATTTCAGTAACAGAGCAAAGAGAAATGTACTTTTTAAGTTACTGAAAATGTTTTTCTTATTTTCACTGTCTAGCAAATTATCACTCATAGCTCAAATGTTACTTCCTAATATTTCATCAGAATTATACTGCTTTAACTCATAACAAAGGGATGTTTTAAACCAGTATTATGAGGTAGTATCATAAAAAATGATATTGAACTTCTCAGTAAAATAATCAAAGTAAATAGGGTCCTAAAAATTTTTTAGGAAGTTAAAAAATTACTTACCAGGAGATAATAAACCTAAGTTTTCTTTCTTCTTTTTTTACAAACCTGATGAATGTTTTACTTTTGATCCAACTTTTGGAATTTCAATTCACAAACTAAAAATAAGCCAATGTAACTTACAGGTGGAACCTAAATTTGCTCTTATGGAGCAGAAAGATAACAAAGCCTCTGAGAAGCAGTTTCCTGTGCGGACTAAACACAGCTCTATCACTCTTTGTTATGAATTTGTAGACACAACAGAGGACTAGGAAGCTCCAACAAGAACCCAACTGTGGGAGTGGCAGTTCCAGTTCACATACCTGGAAAACTCAATCTGAACATGAAGGAAAAAAATCTTAAAGAAACAAAATAATTTACTTGAATGGTGTTCTGGTCCCCAAAAGGAAAGTTGTTTTTATTGCTTCCACTGCAGTGTAACAGTAATCTATCATTTTGCTAAGTATCTCCACCTATATAATTTTAAATATCTTCAAATTCTGTTCTGTAATAATAAGTCTATTACAAAATTTCTGTCAGTGATAATCACCAGTACTATTTTTAAAATAATGGGGCATAAAGATGTGGTAAAATGTACTTGTACTGTTGATTTATCTATCTACTGCTTTAATTTATGGCCTCAATTACCCTGCTAAGAGCTATTAAATTGGACCTTCTTTAAGGGAAAATATATTTTAAAGTTCTCTTCTCCTATTGTGAATGTTTAGTTAAGAATTCACTTAATATGTCATCTTTTATAATACTGTCCTAATAATTGTTATGCAAGATAAGATTACTTACATTAAAAAGTATCAACAATCATGTCTTTTTTTTTTGGTGTATTTTATTGATTATGTTACTACAGTTGTCTCATTTTTCTTTGTCCCGTTTATCCCCTCCGTTCTGTATCCCATCCCATCATCCCCACCAAAACATTTTCCTGCCACCACTTTCCCCAGCCCCACCCCTCCCCACGGCTTAAAGAATCTTGAGTCTATTTTTAAAAAGAGGAAAAAACCCAGAAGTCAATTTCTTCCATCAGTAAATATAAACGTGTTACAATTTAGTCACTAACACACTGACTCAATCTTCTACATCTTCAATTCACCAAGAAGGCTATATGAGAGAGAGCACAGTACAAGTTCAGAATCTTTAGAAATGTAATCCTTATAATTATCAATTATTCATTCGACAGAATTTTATTATATAATCAAGGTGTGATGCTAATATATTAACACTAAGGATAAAATATAATAATCAATTTAAGACTATGATTATAAATATTTTGGTAACAAGTTGAATTTAACTATAAATCTCAAATACCTTCTTCTTAAGGTTCAAAACCCACTGCCTTAATATGCACGCTATCACTATAGGAAATAACATAGCGGTGTACAATACAACTCTGATAAAAAAATTGTATTCCAGTTTTGGTGTGCTACTGAGTTGCTGGGTTGTGACTATAAAATTTACACTCGGGGGGGCTTCCATTTTCAATAATGGCATGATAAGATCCCACTGGAAAACTACCACTTGCCAATCAAGTGAGAAAATACAATACAATGGAACAAGAACAAGATAATAAAAGCAGCTATCTAAAGGCACTGCAGAACAAAGACAGGCTGGTTGAAAACAATGGTTAAAGGAGGGGAGTTATAAGGAGTTCCTCTTTTGAAGATTTTCAGCCGGGGCCAAGTGCTGGCAGCACAGCACAAAACCCAGATAAGCTATCTAGAGTAGGGAACCAGAAAATGAATGCCAGAGAAACTAAGGCAAAGAAAGAGTGCAAAGGGACAGTAAAGTGCAAGGAAAAATAGAGGAAATTACCAAATTCAGTACAAAGACTTCTTTGACTGATGCCAGAACCATGCATGCACAGGGCAGACTCAAAGTAGACAAGTTAGACAAAATACCTGAGGTGAAACTAGAGCTGCCAACTAAGAAATGGAGTTTGCAGATCAAGTCCAATTGCCTACTAATAAAAAAGAAACAATACATATCAGAAAAACAACAGGAGACTCCAGAATCACAGTTTAACATTCATAATGTCCAGGATACAATCCAAAGTTACCTAAGAAAATCAAACATATTGTTAAGAGAAAAGAAAACAAGACAGAGCTGAGATGCCCAGATGTTAGAAGTAGCTGAAGAAAATGTTTAAGTGACTATTAAAACTTTTTAAGATTTTTTATTTATTTTTAGACAGAGGGGAAAGGAGGAAGAAAGAGAGGGAAAGAAACATCAGTGTGTGGTTGTCTCTCACGTGCCCCCCTACTGGGGAACTGGTCTGCAACCCAGGCATGTGCCCTAACTGGGCGATCGAACCTGAGACACTTTGGTTCGCAGGCCGACGCTCAATCCACTGAACTACACAGCCGGGGCTATTAAAACTTTTCAATAAATAAAAACGAATTACACATACAATGAACAGAAAGATAAGCATTTCCAGCAGAGACAGAAATAGTTAAAAAAGAAAAAAGAAAGAAAAATGAAGAAAATTTATAGCTGAAAAACATAAAACTGTGTGGAAATAAGAAATAAAGTAAAAAAAGAACTGTGTAAAGAGTAAGTTAACTTCTATATAAATCAATACAAATTATCTAGTTTGAACAACCCCCCCAAAATAAGACTGAACAAAAATGGAACAGTCAGAGGGACCTATTAGACAATATAAAACGGTCCAACATGCATGTAACTGGAATCCCAGGAGAAGAGGGGAAAGAGATGGGAGAGAAAAAACTATCCAAAGATTTAATGAATAAAACTGAACTGTAATTATTGAAAGAGAAATTTACAGAATGAAGAAGCTCAATAAGCAACAAGAATAAACTTAAAGAAGTCCATGCAGAGATATACTCAGTGGCAGGTACAATAGCAGAGGTAAAACACAAATGTCAAACAGTTGTTGAATTCAAGGCCTGAGGACCACCGTGATTTTTATTTCTATCACAGTTCTCAAAACATTGTTCTGTGATCCCTCCCCTCCACACACATAGAAAGAGATAATGTTGGGGTTGATCTGAAGATGGCTGGCCAATTGCTCTGCTCTGTACAGATGGGTCTAAAGCCAGAAGCAAGTCATGCCCTGAAAACTGTGAACAGTAAATACTCAGGAATGCAAAATCTGGCAGGTCCTCCGCCCAAGTCTGAATCAAAGTTAGCCCAGGCAATTGGGAACTTCATTCTTGATCACTCTCCAAAAATGTAAAAGCATAGGCTTTTTGACTATCAGAACCTATCACTATACTGATCAGACCCTAAGTCAAACAAAGAAAGTCCCAACACATATAAACACATACCTACGCGTAAACACATGTGTCCTCAGGTAATAGGGTCAAATGGGTTTGGCCACAGCAAGGACATGACCATTTTTGGAAGTGCTGGCTTTCTACCTTTGGACCCAGCTGAACAGTGGTGGCTACTTTCAATTTCTGGATAATGAAGGGGACCAAAGTTTTGCCGACCTAAAGCTGCCTTTGATTTTTAGCTGGTTATTAAATAAAAGAATCAGAAAGAACCATTGACTCTTTCTCCTTTTCTGCCTAAAAAATTCATATGGAAAAAACTTGCTTCGGGATAGGAACCTTAACACAAGCACATAAGAATTAGACAGGAAGACTCAAGCAAGTAGGAGCACGTTTACTACATTCCCACTATGTCCCGCTGTACCTGAGTCATCTAGCAAGAATTTGACTGTGGTGTGTTCTACTCTTCCTCAACTACCTGCGACTTGCTTATTCTCACTTCTGAAATCTAAGACACTCCCTCCACTCACACCTACTTTTGCTCCTTGGTCCAAAATGTCATATATACATAGTACTGCCTAATTGTCTTTGGAATTTTCATGCTTACGCAAATTCCCCATGCACATGTATTAAAATTCTGATTGTCTCCTGTTAAAAAAAAAAAGTGAAGAGCCAGTCTTAAAAGAAGCAAAAGAAAAAATGCTTCAATTAATGTCTGACTTATCAGAAACTAAGAAGGCCAGAAGAGAGTACATTTTTAAAGTGCACAGAGAAAAACCAAAAACCTGCCAACCGAGAATTTTATATACAGCAAAATATTACTAAAGAACAGAGTTGAAACAAAGATATTTTCAGATGAAAGAAAACTAAGGAAATTCATTGCCAACAGGCCTGCACTATAATTAATGCTAAAGAAAAGTTTTGAAATTTAAGCGATATACTAATAGATAGAACCTCAGGCTCTCGGAATAAGAGTAAAGAACATCAGGAATGGCAAATATCTGAGTAACTACAAGACCATTTTCGTTCCTTTATGCCTCTTGATTTCTTTATAATACAAATAAATGTTTAAAGCAAAAGTTTTTCTGGGATGTAGTAACTGCCAAAGAAAATGTATACTTTAAAATGGTTAATTTTGTTAGGTGACAGCTCAATTTTGAAAATTTTGGGGTTTATATATATATGGTATTACATACTACAAATACAGCATAAAGGACTGGAAGGGGATGTGGGCTTATACTTCAGGTATTATAGGTTTTATATTTTATTGGAAGTGACACAATATAAGGTATATAAACTATAAGTAACTTAAAGACATCTATATACTACCTGTTGAAAGAATGTATACTGTAATTACTAAAGCAACCAAAAAAGAAAAAGTGAGGAAGTCTAGTTAAAAGCCAAGGTGAATACCTTTTAAAAAATCCTAAGATATCATCAAGAGACAACCACCCCATCCAACTTGCAGGTCCATCCTAGCTGTTTCCAGTGTCCTTTCCATACAAAGGGCCTATCTTGGCTTATTCTGCAGACTTTCCTAAAATATCTCAAAGATTCACAAATCTGCCCTGGCTGGTGTGGCTCAGTTGGTCGGACATTGTCCTATAAAATGAAAGGTCAAGAGTTCAATTCCAGTAAGGGCACATGACTAGGTTGCAGGTTCAGTCCCCAGTCAGGGCACATGCAAGAGGCAACCAGTCAATGTTTCTCTCTCACATGGATGATTCTCTCCCTCTCTTTATCCCTGCCTTCCCCTTTCCTTTCTCTGATGTTTCTCTTGCACATGACGTTTCTCCCCATCTGTTTCCCTCCCTTCCCCTCTCTCTAAAATGAATGAATGAATGAATGAATATCTTTAAAATCAGAAGCATGTCATCATGTGAGAATTAAAAACAAAACAAAACAAAACAAAACAAAACAAAACAAAACAAAACAAAACGGAAACCCCAAACAAGCACCATCCAACCTCGCTGTGCTCCTTACCCCTTGCTAAACTGCCCCAAGCACAGGGTTAGTGGCAGTTAATCTTGGTTCTCCGACGGGCCTCTCCTTGGCACCAGTAGGCCCAGAAAAAGTAGCAGTCATCTGCAGATCGCTTTGTCGTTCATGTTGAATGGCCCTAGAGAGAGCACAGGTGGTGGCTGACCTTGTCCTGCACATCCCGGGAGGTCCCAAAGCCAGTGCACCTAGCGGACAGTTTCAGACAACAATGGAGCACCATCCATGCACCACCATCACTAACACAATCAATGGGCTGACTTGGCAGGCACAACAGCCCCGCTGAAACAGTCATGCTCCATAGGGTCAGTCCCAAAACAACAGTTACTCCTATCGGCCTGGGGGTAAATCCTTCCCACTGACTTGACAATAGCAATTAAGGCTCAATTATAACAGGAAGGTGCATACAGCCCACATGAAAGGTGGTGACACACCTGGAGTACCGGTTCGGGTGATTAGGACGGCTGTGCCACTGGACCCTACCAGATACCTGCTACATATAGTCTCTCTTCTAAGACCAGGAGACATAGCAGCTCTACCTAATACACAGAAACTAGCACAGGGAGACAGCCAAAATGAGCAGACAAAAAACATGCCCTAAATGAAAGTACAGAACAAAACTCCTGAGAAAAGGACTAAAGAAAATGGAGAGATGCAATCTACCAGATGCGGTTAAAAACACTGGTTATAAGGATATGCCTCTCAAGAGCCCCCTACTGAGGGCCTGGCCCACAACCCAGGCATGTGCCCTGACTGGGAATCGAACCAGTTACCCTTTGGCTCACAGGCCAGTGCTCAATCCATTGAGCCACACCAGCCAGGGCATTTTTTTTTTTAACTTAAGGTAAAAGTAGATAAGCTTAATGAGAACTTCAACAAAAAGATAGTAAACATAAAAATGGGGATAGAACACATAAAAAATAAGTGGTCAGAAATGAAGATTACAATAATTGTAATGAAAAAAACAGGGAATCAACAGTGTAGTAGATAACACAGAGGATCAAATCAGAGATTTGGTAGATAAGGAAGCAGAAGACACCCAATCAGAGTAGCAAAAAGGAAAAAGAATCCAAGAAAATGAGGATAGTTTAAGGAGCTTCTGGGACAACTTAAAGCATACCAAAATTTACATCAAAGGGGTGCCAGGAGGAGAAAAGAGAGGGCAAAGAATTGAAAACCTACGTGGGAAAAAAATGATGGAAAAATTCCCTAACCTGGAAAAGGAAACAGACGTATAAGCCCAGGAAGCTAATACAGTCCAAACACCAAAAAACATAATTAAATTGTCAAGGATAAAGACAAAGAGAATCTTAAAAGCAGCAAGAGAAAAGCAGTTAGTCACCTACAAGGGAGCTCCCTTAAGACTCTCAGCTGAATTAACAGAAACTTTGCAGGTCAGAGGGGCTGACAAGAAATAGTCAATGTGATGAAAGGTAAGGACCTACAACCAAGATTACCCAGCAAAGCTATCATTTAGAATTGAAGGACAGGTGAAGAGCTTCCCAGATGAGAAAAAGCTAAAGGAATTCATCACTGCCAAACCAGAACTACAAGAAATGGTAAAGGGTATTCTTTGATGAAAAGAAAAATATCAAAATGAATAATAAAATGGCAATAAATATATATCTATCAATAATTATTTAAAATGCAAATGGAGTAAATGCTCCAAACATAAGACATAGGGAGACTGAATGGATAACAAAACAAGATCCCTACATATTCTGTCTACAAGAGACTCACTTCAAACGTAAAGACACACACAGACTAAAAGTAAAGGAATGGAAAAAGATACTGTAAAAATTTAAATGAGGGGAAAAAAAAAGCTGGGAGGGATAGCAATATTTATAGCAGACAAAATAGACTTTAAAACAAAGGGTATAACAAGAGACAAAGAAGGACCTAGCAATTCGACTTCTAGGTATTTATCTGAAGAAAACCAAAACACTAAATTGAAAAAGACATATGTTCATTGCAGCATTATTTACAATAGCCAAGATATGGAAGCAACCTAAGTGTCCCTCAAGAGATGAATGGAAACAGAAGAGTGAAACATATATATATATAAGGGAATATGGCTCAGCCATAAAAAAAGAATGAAATCTTTCTATCTGCAATAATGTGAATGGACCTAGAGAGTATTGCACTGAGTGAAATAATTCAGATAGAGAAAAACAAATGCCAGGTGACTTCATTTATATGCGAAATGTAAAAAAAACAAAAAACAAAAAAACCAAAATAAATGAAAAAGCAAAACAGAAACAGACTCATAGATACAGATTTTGATGGTTGCTAGTGGGAAGAGGTTGGGGAATGGGTGGAAAAGATGAAAGAATTAAGAACTACAAATTGGTAGTAACAGAATAGTCATGGGGGTGTGAGGTACAGTATAGGAATATAGTCAATAATACAAGGTGGGGTAAAAGTAGGTTTACAGTTGTGAGTACATGAAACACAGTTATTTCCTGTATTATTATCTACTAATTATTGTATTATTTTCCATACCAGCAACTGTAAACCTACTTTTGCTCTACACTGTATTGTAATAACTATATATTGTGTCAGATAGGTACTAGATTTATTGGAGTGATCACTTCATAAGTTATATAAATTTCTAATCACTGGATTGTACACCAGAAAGTAATCTAATATTCTATGTCAACTGTAATTGAAAAATAAAATCTTGTTTTCAAAACAAGAAAATGAAATTGTCAAATAATAAAAAAAATGAATAGAAAGTGAAACAGAGGAACAAAACAGAGAAGTTTCCATAAAGCCATCAGCTGATTTCTCAAAAGAAACTTTGCAGGCTAGAAGAGATTGGCAAAAAATATTCAAAGTCATGAAAAGCAGCGACCTAGAGCCAAGACTGCTCTCCCAGCAAAGCAATCATTTAGAATAGAAGGACAGAGAAAGAGCTTCCCAGACAAGAAAATACTAAAGGAGTTCAACATCACCAAATCATTATTATATGAAATGTTAACTGATTTATTTAAGAAAAAGAACAAAACTATGAACAATAAAATGGCAATAAACACATATCTATCAACAATTGAATCTAAAAAACTAAGCAAACAAGAGGAACAGAGACAGAATCATGTATAAGAAGACCATTTTGATGGTTGTGAGATGGGTAGTGCACGTCGGGGAATGAGTGGACAGGTAAGGGGATTAAGAAGTACAAATTGGTAGTTACAGAATAGCCATGGGGATGTAAAGTACAGTATAGGAAATGGAGTAGCCAAAGAACCTATATGCATGACCCACAGACATGAGCAAAGGTGTGGGGATTGCCTGAGGGAGTGAGGGTTGCTGGGTGTAGAGGGGCAAAGGGGGAAAAACTGGGACAACTGTAATAGCATGATCAATAAAGAATAATTAAAAATAAAATCAATAAACATAACCTGGGGTGAGGGTGAATAGAATAGGATAGGATAGGATAGGATAGGATAGGATAGAATAGAATAGAATAGAATAGAATAGAATAGAATAGAATAGAATAGAATAGAATAGAATAGAAGTTGTTAAAAAATACAAGTTATAGGTGGAAGCTTTCAAACTTTTTCTCTTCAGCAGAAAAGTTACTTTTCAAATAAGTATGTGCAAAGGAGTCCAAATATAAAAAAGAGAGAACAGCCGAGTTATTCTTGTTGAATCGAGGTGGCGATCTGAGGTTCATCTACATGCCCCTCCCTCCTGTGGGGCCCTCAGTTACCTCCATCATATCTTATGAAAGCTCGCAGAGACAGTGTTTGAGAGAGCACTTTAGATGAAAATTTATTAGCCTGGAAAGATATTCATAGTCTGTTACATTAAAAAGCAGGTTTGCGCAAAGGGAAAAAATTGGGACAACTGTATAGCATGAACAGTAAAATTAAATAAATGAATGAATAAATAAATAAAGCAGTTTGCAAAAAATGTTAGCGAATCAAATGAAACATAATGTAAAAGAGATTATTCATGAAAAAGTGTATTTGCCTTGGATGGGCTATCAGCCAAAAATCAGCCTATGTAATTCACAATGTTAATATCATAAAGAAGAAAAACCATATGATCATTTCAATAAATGAAAATGAAATGTATTTGAAAAATTCAATACCTAGTCAGGATAAAAGTCCTCAGTCAATTAGGAATACAAAATAACTTCTTCAACCTGATTAAGTGCATATAAAAATAGCTTATATTATCATTTATAGTAGCAAAAAAAGTATATATTTTGGGATAATTTTAATAAATATGTAAAAGACCTGTATACTGTAATCTACAAAATATTGTTGAGATAAGACCTACACAAATTGAGAGATTTACATGGTAGCTGCTGCCATTGGTAGTTTCAAAACAAAGTCAAAAATCAGTAAAATTTCAGTAGTCTTCTATTTTTTATTTGTAAAAATTAACCTGCTTGTTCTAAAATTTATACAGAAGCCCTAGAAAAGCCAATACGACCTTGAAAAAGAATAAAACTAGAATATTTATACTATCTGATTTCAAGACTTGCTTAGGCTACAGTAATCAAGACAGTGTGGTTCTGGAAGAATAGCCAAAAAGACCAAAGGAAGAGCACATAGTCCAGAAATAGACCTACACTTGACCCTGGAATGTGGTAAATTGACTTTTGACAAGGTGCCAAGTTAATTCAATGAGAGAAAAGATGCTCTTTCCCCAAATGATTCTGAAACAACTAGTATGTGTACGGGAGAAAATTAACTTTAATTCCTTATCTCATGCTATATGCAAAATTAACTAGAAATCAATAACAGACTGAAAGAGTTACATTATTACTTTAACAAATGAAAAGCTTTGTGACACTAAATTGGGTAAAAATTTCTTTTAAAGAGCACAAAATTCATTGAACCATTGGGGAAAATGATAAAATGAACATCACAATGAAAAACTTTGCTCTTTGAAAAACATAATAAGGAAAACAAAAAGGAAAGCCATCTCTGGGAGAAATTTTGATAACATGTATTTGATAAAGAACTTGTACCCAGAATATATAAAGAATTTTTAGCGCTAAAAAAGTCAAACAATCCAATTAAATATAGGCAAAAGACTTGAATACTTAACCGAAGAAGATATACATACAGAAGGTAAATAAGCACGTGAAAAGATGCCCATCACTAGTCATCTGGAAAATAGATATTAAAGCCACAGTGAGGAACCCTCTAGAATGTTTAAAGTTTAAAATGATAATATCAAGTGTTGGAGAGGATGTGGAGTACCTGGAACTTACATATTGCTAGTGAGAAATCAAAATATTACAGCCATTTTGGAAAACAGTATATGACAGTGTCTTATAAAGCTAAATACACACTTGCCATACTCCTCAGTAATCCCACTTCTAAGTATTTATCAAAAAAAAAAAAAAAGAGAGAGAGAAAGAGAGCAAGAGAGAGGAAGGAAGGAAGGAAGGGAGGGAGGGAGGGAGGCAGGAAGGAAGGAAGGAACATTCACACAAAGACTTGTATACAACTATTCTTCAGTAAAACTGGAAACCTGAAATTCAAATGTTCTATCAACTAATAAATGGATAAGCAAATTGTGATACATCCATATTAGTAAAGGCTACAAGGCAATAAGAAGGGACAAATTATTAACACACACAGTTATGGATGAATCTCAAAAACATTATGCTAGGTAAAAAAAAAAATGTTGATGCAGTATGATACTCTATGAAATTCTAAAAATGACAAAGCTATCAATGATAGAAGGCAGGTTAGTGGTTGCCAGAGGACTAGGTTGCGGGAGGGGATAGACCAGAAAAGAATATGAGTAAGCATTTTTGGATGATTAAAATACTGTATTTATAGATTGTGACAGTGCATATATAATTATAAAGAAAATTCATCAAACTGTATGTTAAAATTGGGTGACTCTACTGCATGCAAATTATAGCTCAACAATATTTGAAAGAAACTTCATATCAGAGAAACTTGATATATAAAACTCTCTGACAAGTTTCATACTTGATTGCTGAGGCTTAACATTATAGGTTCTCAGAAAATTAAGTAAGATTGAATTTCACCTATTTTGAAATCTTAATATCAGAGAACAACAGTTTACAATGATTTGCCAACAATTCATTTCAAATTTCAAAAATCATTCTGGTCTCAGGTTTCTAGAAAAAAAGTGAAAGGTGATAATAATGTAAGTTAGTAAAAATAGTAGAAAAAAATTATTAAATACATCAATTTATAATATGTTGTCACAAATAATGAATAATGAAAATTTGGAGGGGAGCAATTTGCTACAGGAGGAACAACATGCTACTCCTAATGATTTATTAACTTTTCCAGATTCCCTTCTCTATATTTTGGAGCTTTTCTAAACACCTTCTCATGTGCCCTGTAGCTATGCAAAAAAGCTCTTCACATAGTACTTAAGATACTAAAAGCTGAAAATTTCACCAAGGTAAGGCCCTAGTCCTAGAGAGAGAAAAAACTTCTTATCACAAAAAGATGGGGGGGGGTGTATTAAAACAATGAAAACAAAGCATGTTTTTGCAACAAACATTTTCAAAAGAAACCATTTTGTTTCATATGTCAAACTCATCAATGCAAAATTTTGTTTTTCAAAAGCTTTCTTCAATAAAGCAGTTTATTTCTGTGCTATTTAGTTCACTTGTATTTTTACAAGCACCAGGCTGAGCAAACCATGATTGAGAGAAGCCATCTTATGCACATTGCTGTTGTCCCACATCATTCAGAACAAACCTTTTTAGATCGTTAACTACCACAGGAGTGCTGATTACACAGGCACCAGCAATTTCCTAACCAATGACCACCTGAACAATGATGTGTTCAGCTTCTCAGACCCTGCAGCCTTTCAAAGGTGAATCATTTCACAGTTTGGAACTAGATCTCCATAGCAACTTCCCTTTGAGGGTTTTAGAATCACCATCCAGTAATTCTATGATCATCAAGCTCAACCATTCCCAATGGTTCTTTTCACAGCAGATGGAAAAGGAAGCCTTGAAATTTTACAGTCTATTTCAAGTAATTCATCTGGCAGCCTATTAGAATTCAAAATATTTCGACCTTCAATCACAAAGCATGTTATCTGAAGCTGTGGTGATCTCAAGTCAAGACAAGCAGACGTTTTAGTCTAATCATCCATGATGAGAAGAGACTGACAAAAACTCTTAATTCAACCACCATCAAAATGCTTATTTTAACTGCATGAAAAGTCTTTCAACAGGCAATGAAAGCACACCATGTACCATTTTATCACAACCTCCTGTTCAAGGAAAATATGAATTCTGAATATTGACATGGATCTCTGTGCTTCTTAGGCTGTTTGGAACAAATATGTTTCTTAAAAGTCAGCATATATCGCATTTAAGTGCACTGTTATTCTCTGCTTGCAAAAGCCAGAAACCATAAGCAAATGGCAATAGGTTTTTGACAAAGTCAGTTTAATAAAATCAAGTACATTTGGATCACTTAAATTTTGGGCAACCCCTGACATGCTTAATCAGAAAATAACAATTCCTCAGGAAGTAGATACCAATTAAAAGGGAAAGGCAGACCTTAAACAAAAACTTAACTTAAAAAAAGTCACTGATTATTTTCTAATGGTTTCAAAATATACTAGCCCTCTTTCTTTAAAATGTTGGGTTCAATCACACTAAACACTGTACATTTCAAACTGCTAATAAATGCACTTCAGAAGTTTTTATCCAAACCCTTGCATACTTGAAAATTCAACTATGTGCAATAATTCATTAAATAAATAATTTTCAGAATTACACATATAAACCAAATATAGATATTTCAGTATTTACAGATGTTTAGTGGCATATTACTAATCAAATCAAAACACAGTTCCCAATGAAGAGCTAAACTAACCTTAAGAATAAACTAAACACTGGTAAAATAATACAACTACAATCTATAAATCACTAAATCAATTCAAAGCAGATGATAATTTTTTTTAAATATCAGAACATAAATATTAAGTATTTTTGCATAACCTCAAATATATAATGGAACATGGAAATATACATGGTTTTTCTAAATAAGACCACCTAGTGTCTTTATATAGTTAATTACTGTTGAACTAAGCCAATTTTAATTTATGAATCCGCCTCCTTCCACAAAGGAACACTATAAACAAACAGCAGTTACAAAGCCTCAGTGCTTTGGAAAAATTAAGATTTAATCATTTCATGAGCAAGAAAAATTTTAATACTTACTCAACATCCTTAAGACAAAATTACAGAGACAAAGACATACACTTCATATGCTCAAACTGCTACCTTCTGTGTAAATTGTGCCAGCTAATTTAAACTATCTTTATTTGAACCTATAAAATAAATATCTTTCCAGTCAAATACATTTATTTTATTTCCTGCTTAGTATATTTAACCTAGTTAATGTAGTTTGATATTTAACCTAGGATTCATGCTTGGTTTAAATATCTAATCACAAAAAGAGAAGATAGCAAAATTATTGTATGTTGTAGAATCAGTTCCCTCAAACTGGTACAAACTAGAAAAACTCCTGACTTCTGAAAACTAGTACAAGTTTTTAAAGGAAAAATAATCAATTTAACATTTTTTCAAAGACAGCATCATTAAACTTTCCTTTTAGGGAATATCCCTTAGTTTCAAATTTTCTACTTCCACCAGGAAGTATAGAGGAGTAGGCTAAGAAAGAAGCCTTAACATTAAGCCCTACTTGACTTATTTTGAATTTGTTTAGTTTATGATCTGAGCTACATAACAAATTTAAAAAATAATGTTTATATTAAAAGAAAAATAAAAAATCATATGTATATATTTATTCATTCATACAGTTTCCATTTTTAACTGTAAGTATAATAGTATTTAAAAAGAAATAACAGGGTCCTAGTGGGGTAGAACAGTAGGTTAGAATGTCTCCTGATACACTAGGGTTGTGGGTTCACTCTCCAGTCAGGGCACGTAAAAGCAGCAACCAAAGAACGCTTACATAAGTGGAACAAACAAATCGATGTTTCTCTCTCTCTCTTTCATACTTAAAAAAAAAAATCAATTTAAGAGAGGGAGGGAGAGAGAGAGAGAGAGAGAGAGAGAGAGAGAGAGAGAGAGAGAAAACAGGCCCAAAATGGAGTCGCTTGTGCTAGGCCCCATATTAGCAAACCAAGATTTAAGACTTAACCTAATTGCAGTTTCAGCTTCCCAGGAATGCAACTTTACCATTCAACGTGGAATTAACTGGTCAGGGCTAGAGAGATAATCTGCCCAAAGGACCCTTCTGTTTCCTTTAGGAGGACAACCTTGCCTGACACAATACATTCTTGCTAATAACTTTATTTTTTTCCTGCCCCCTTTCCACCTTTAAACATATCTCCTTTTCTATACTAGGTGGATCTTCTGTCCATTTGCTATATGGAATGCTGCCCAATTTATGAACTGTTTAATAAAGCCAATTAGACCTTTAAATTTCACTTAGTTGACATTTTGTTACTTAACAATAGTTTATTTTACTCATATTTAGGGGCCTAAAACACAACCAAAGGAATCAGAAAAAAGACTAGTGAAACTCTCACTAACACACCCAAATTCTCAAAGTGCAATTTAATGGCTGCAGTTTGATATCAATGCAAAAAAATTCTGGCTATTAGTACATCAAAGTTTAAATAAACAAAAACCTTCTCAAAATAGGTATTCATGAACATTTTTCATAAAATCTGAGTTCAGTTTATTAAATATTCCAAACTTTATGCCCACATGTTGGATACTCGAATGTATAGTATCTTTGTTGGCCTATTAGGCTATTTAATGTGTACCCTATCTTAACTTAGGAATATTTAAAATTCTTCACCATCAATAATTATGAAGACTATAAATATTTTTACTCAATTATCTGTAAAACAGAAAGAGGCTCATATGGGATGGCCTGACAATATATAGGTTATACAGACATTTGTATTGGTAACATTATAGTAAGTTTCCTAAAACGACATCTCCCTTGGAATACAAAGCAGATTCACTTGACTACTTCTGAGTTATGAATTCTATCATTTGTCTTCATTCTCTCATTTGACTGTGATCTGTTTAAGGACACAGTCAACATTAGTAACATTAGCAAATGTTATGCATTTACTAATCCAGCCCTTAAGGCTTTACATCTGAAATTGTAGGTACTTAATAAATGTTTGCTATTAATTAGGTAGTAGTGATGGCTATAATTCAAAACCTCCATGTTCCTGAAACATTCTGGACTGGTATCTAAGCTTCCTTTTTACTTGCCAGAGAGAACCAGAAATGGAAAAAGATTAATTTACTAAGAAAGCTTACTGAAAGAGAAAATATCTTGATATCTTTATTTTTTACTTTTATCTTGCCCTTCCTTCCCAAAATGTACAAGAAAACAGCTCCTAACAATAAGCTAATACAGCCCCAGCTGGTACAGCTCAGTGGATTGGGCGTTGGCCTGCAAACCAAAGGGTGGCTGGTTCGATTCTCCAGTCAGGACATATGCCTGGGTTGTGGGCCAGGTCCCCAGTAGGGGGAGCGCAAGAAGCAACCACACATTGATGTTTCTCTTCCTCTTTCTCTCTCCCTTCCCCTCTGTCTTTAAAAAAAGAAAAGAAAAGAAAAGAAAGAAAGAAAAGCTAATACATAGCTACTGAGTTTAGCAGCCCAGGGTAAAGTTGAGTTTATTTTATAACATATAAGCAAGCAACATACTGTATGTGAAATACATTGAAAACAGCAGTTACTAGCTAATTAACAATAGTAGAAACATATTTCTCAATAAAGGAAAATATCTAAAGATTCCATAATAAATATACTTTGTTTTAAATAAGTCATATGGCCACAACTTTACATTCAGTATAACACTACAATAATTATTAAATGTGTCCATTTTTATTCTTATCAATAGCTATGCCTACATTTTGACTATAAAATACTGGGAATGTAAGTAAAACCAGACTACTCAGCTTTAGGTCCAGCATCAGAATTTCAGCCATATAATCAGAATACAAATGTGCATGTATGTGTGTGAATGCTCTGTTTCTTCAATATAGCAAAAGTGTAGTTACCACAGTACTTGACCTCTGACTGGGGCAGCAATCTAAAAGAAAACACCTCTAGTAAATGTGCTATTCCTCAGATAAGACAGCAGGATGTAGTATAATGGCTAAAACCTCTTTCCTAAAGACAGTAATACTGTTTCTGTGATATTTTAAGTCTCCAATACTCTGTGAACACAAAACGTCAGGTGGACCCTTTTCTATTACAGTATCCAGCTCTAAGAGAATATTAAAGTATGAAATCACAAGTTACACTAGAATTCTGGCATACATCATTTGATCCTGGCAATCTGGAAAAAGAATAAATAACTAAAATGGTAAAAGTACAGTACTTAAGAGTTTTTTGTAATAAGTGCTAAAGCCTTAAAAATAAACAAATACTAACAGTATGTTTTGGTTAAGGAAGCAGCTTACCAATAAGTAACGAAAGCTTTTAAAATGTGTAAACCCTTTGACTCAGTGATTTCTTCTTTTAGAAATTTAGCTTCAGGGGGAAAAATCTGGCAGGTGGACAACAGTGCATATAAGGTATGGACAAGGAGGTCTGGGGCATCACTCAACCACTCATTCAACAAATATTGAGGAGTATCCATGTGCCTGCTGCCGTAGAAGTTGCATATTAGTAAGGAAAAACTGGTAATAAGAGATAATTGGTTAATATTTAACTAGACAAAATGATGAAAAAGGAGCAACTGACAAGGAGGTCACTGGTGACTTAGGCAATAGCACTCTTAAAAGCTCTTTTAGTAGCAAAGCCTCACTGGAATTAAAAAAAAATAAAGAAAGAAGAGTGGAATATGAAGAAGTGGAGATAGTATAAATAGCCTCTTTTCAATTTTGAGAACAGAGAAAAAAAGCAGCAGCTGAAGGGGGTCATTAAACCATGTTTGCATGGTCATGAGAAGAAATCAATAGGAAGGAAACGTGATACAGGAAAGAGAGGGTATGACAGCAGGATCACAGTCCTATGAGAGAGGGAAGCAAATTTAATGTACGAGTGAAGGGGTTGGCCTTGGCAGGGACAATTCACCTGTTACATGAAGAAGAAAGGCAGAGTATATGACACAGGTGGATATAAAATGAAAGAACTCAAAAACACAGGCCTCGTTGGCTTTGGGGCCCTTGAATTTGCTGTTGCCTTTGTGCCCAAATACCTACTTAATCTGATCCCTTATCTCCTTCAGTTCTTTACTCAACTGTTAACTTCTCAGTGAATTCTTCCCCCGTATGTTTACAATTGCACCCTAACACTCACAATCCTCCTTTCGTACTTTATTTTTCCTAGTACCTATTACCATCAAATACACAATATATTTTACTTTTAAAACATTTTATTGTCTATAACAAATCTCTAAAGATACCATTAAAGAACACTCTGACATTTCTTTAATAAAATGGGACACTACTTCAACAACAACAACAAAATCAATCTTTGCTAATATGACTACATCTGCACGTAACTTACTCTCAGGAAAACTGTAGCAAGTTTATTTCACCATTGTCAGTTCTGAGGAAATAATACACACACACACACATATCTAGGCTGAAAGTTTTTTTGGTTTTTTTTCATTCAGCACTGTTAAAATGTAATTCCACTCTCTTTGGGCTCCCATAGTTTAGGATGAAAAATCAGCCATAGCAAAATTCCTAGCTTTGTTCTTTTTATGTAATGTTTCTTTTTTCTCTGGGTGCCTTTGAGATTTACTCTTTGACCTTTGTTGTCAGCAGTCTGAATATTGTGTGTGTGAGAGAGAATTATGTATGCAGGTTGTTAGTCTCTGAGCTTCTTGGATCTATGGTTTTGCATCTCCCTGATTTTAGAAAATTCTCAGTAATTACTTCTTTCACCCTATTCTCTGTTTAACTTCTGATATTTCAATTATGTGTATGTTTAGACCTTTTGATGTTTTCCTACTGGTCTTGGGTATTATTTTAATTTTTTTTTTTAGTTTTCTTCTCTTTGTATTTAAGTTTTGGTACTTTCAACTGAACTATCTTAAAGATCACTGATTCTTTCCTCAGCTGTCTGGGATCTGCTAATGGGATTAGTGAAGGCATTATTTATCTGCTGCTGTTTTTTAATTACATCACTCCGCGTGACTCTTATTTTTATCCATCTCTGTTGAAATTACCCATCTGATCATACATGTTATCCACCTTTTCTTGTAGAGCTTTCAACATATTGATCATGGTTATCTTAAATTTCCTGTCCCAACAACTGCGTAGCATGTGAGGTTAGTTTCAATGTCTGCTTTTTCCCCCAGGTGTTTTTTTCTTAACATTTTGTGTGCCTTGTGATTTTTTGTTGAAGGCGGAACATCTTGTGTAGGACAGCAAAGAATGAGGAAAACCATTTTCATGCCTGAAAAGGGCAAGTTTTTTTCTTCTCCTAGGCCGGAGCGGGGTGGGGTGGGGGCTAAATTATTTAGTTAGGAGTTTAGCTGGATTTGAGTTTAGTGCCATTGTTACTCTCAGTGTACCACAGACTTGAAATTTCTGTAGAGATATCCTGTATTTAGGACAGGAGACCGGTTTATCATAGTAATATCTAGTCTTTTTTGTGTTACATTCCTTTCTTTGCACCGTGTCTCTCTGTCTCTTCTTTTTCCTCTCCTGTACTTAACCCAGCAGTATTCTGCTGCTACTTGTTACTACAAACTTCTTAGCTTGGTGGCAGGGAATAGCTGGGGAAAGGGCATCCTCTGCTGTCCTGCGCAACGCCCAGCCTTAGTCATGCACTGTGTCTCTGGATCTTGGGGGTGTAGCTTTTTCAGTTCTCCAGCCTCCGGATCTAACCCCATAGTTGCAGGCTCAGTATATTCCTTAAGAGTAGATATACCCCTCCCCTCACTTTCTTCTCTCAGCTGCAATGAATTTCATCAATGTTCCTAAAGCATTGCCTCCTATTCGACCACTCCCCCTTAGATTAAGGCTTTTGTTATGTACTAGAAGAGAGAAGGATCCAGACACTGCTGTTCTGTTCCATAGGGTGTGTGCCTACTGGATACTTCTTAGGACTCATCCCTCCCTATCTCCCATCTCTTGGGGTTCTTACCCCACACACTGGGGTTAATGGGAAAAGAGCACACAAGGGGGTACAGGGTTCTCCAATTTCTATTTTCCTCATAGATTTTGCGTGTCCTTGCCAGCCTGTACATGGCCTTCACTAATTTGCCCACAATTCTAGCTGACCTCTTCTTACTGGTGCCCAGCTGAGTCTGCCTCAGGTGAGTGAGTGTTTGTGTCTATACTTTCCCTGTAGGCATCGTTGGTCTTCACATTTTGAAGTTAGGTTCTTTTTCATCGTAAGGGTGGGAGTGACACTCCTTCCAACTCCCTATATCCCAGGGCGGAAACTGAAAGACCTGAAAACTTTTTTCCGCCCTCTTTTGGAATAAAAATATTTCCTGATGACTGTCCTATATTTCCAAGATTTAAAAATCCCAATGTGTGAATTAACATGTGCCCAATTCTTATCCAACCCACCTGCCAACCCTATTACACTTTTTTTTTCTAGTTAAAAAGATTGTTTCATTGGTTAAGTATAAACTTTCTATGGACAAGGGGAAGACTTCTGTGTTAGATCATACCCTTTATAGAGAATTAAATTTGATCATAAGAATTTATCTTCTGTGGCTTGTTGATTATAAAGAATAAAATACACGTACGTGTACCACAAATCTCTGTATGTCATTATCATCATCTGGTACACTACAATGTGCTTTTGGTTAGGAGTTTGTGTAAAACAGATAAACATGCATACATATCTTCCTTCCTTTGGCCTTCTCCACCTCTGGTTATAATTTTAAAACTACAGGAATGTTACAGTTCAGAAAGGACCCAAAATATAGGCTTCTGTTTTAATTAAATATCCCATCTGAATCCTGCTGTGCTTCAAGTTCCATTTGGATGTCTCTCCTGTTGTAACAGCAGTATTTGCAAGAAAATTTCCTCTGCTGAGCATCAATGACTCATAATATAAAATCCTACCATAATCATTTTAAGACATGCAAAAGTAAAAGTTTATATATTTATTGCTATCCTTTAATTACTATTATGCTAAAAAATGTAATTTTTTAATTCAGGTATCACAGATACAAATTTTCTAGTTGCATGCATGAAAAAAAGTTTTTCTCAGTATGTTGTCTTCATATAGTAACTAATCCAAAATAGAAAACTATCCTTCAACCAACTGAAGTCTCAGGGACAGATACACTAATTAGAAATTTCAAGAGCACAACTTAGGCTGTCTGAAAGGCTTTCTGAGTCAGACGTTCCATCTTGTGATTCATCTAATCATTTATTTATATACTAATGTCCACTATCTCATATCACTCACATCAGAAAAACGAAGTGGTGAAAAAAAAACCCAAACCCTCCAAATTCTGTTCCTGCAAATATAAAGTTCCCACTTAGATTCAATTGTTTCTGGAAAAAAAAAAAAACAACGAAGTCTTATTTGTCAGTTTTCTGTTTTTGACCCACAGAATTCATGTAGATTTTGTGTATACAAACAATTGTCAAAGCATAGCAAGCCAATTATATTGCAGAGATATACCACTGGCTACCTTAGAAAATGTACTTATGCTATACTTTACCTTTTATTTACTATTAAAATAAATACCTAATAGTGACATTCCTAAAGCTTTTTACAAAGTACAAGATAATTTGCTTTAAGTGAGTAATTTTATTCCATTAGTTCTGAAATCCGTTCACTAAAAAAATTATCTGAAAACACCTGTCAATTTAAATAATGTCAATATGTTAGTGTTATTAACTTATTTAAATAAATTATAACCAGGGTTACTTAACAAGACACCAAAGGGAAAATATTCAGATTATTTAGAATCCATTGGTAAAGTTCTTTAAGAATTCAGATTGCCATGTAGAGTTAATGTTACACCGTAAGCATAAAAGAAGTTATCTAACAGTCTAAATATTTATTCTAGTATCAATCTTAAGTCTTAATCAGTTATACTTTGTTCATTTTGAACAGAAGAAAAGGAATTAAAATGACTGCAAAAGCCTTTTAACTGGGAATTTAAAAATTAGAACAATACTATTAAAGTTATCATGAATGTATCATATTAGGAGCATTAAACTTCATTTGAAAATCAAATCATATAATTGAAGGATTTTCCACACAGAGGGTTTCCTACATTTTATCTCTTAATGTAGTATTTATTAAAGACAAATTTTAAAATTGAGAAAAACCTTTAATAATATAATCACCTCCTTATTTGCTATGAAAATGAAGAGAAAATTTTTATGAAACTGTCATGTTAAATAGTAGTCAATAGCTGCATACAATCAGTGAACAAATTCAGTTCAAGGCGAAAAGAACTACATCTCCATTTAGTAGTTGGTTGCAATTTAGATTATTCTAGCGTGTAATACTTTAATTGTATAAAAACAAAGCTGATGTCACAAATACAAAAGAACTTCTTGCAAAGCAAGTACCACAAGTAATCTCTATGCTGCCACTGATGGCTGACAAGTGATGAGCACTTTGTTCAAATGTATACACTATGCGCATAAGACAACAGGTGGTTTTTAAAAGAAAACACTGAAAAGAAGCTCTTAAAATTTTGACAATCAACATTTTACAGTGTCTTGTCAGAATATCTACTTTGATCTTTGAATAGCTAAAACATGTCTTGTATAGGGAAATATATTATGCTTGACATTAAAAAAAGGAGAAGCTGTACTAGAAAACTAGGATTAACGCTGGGCTGAAAATGTTTATATGAGACAATGTATTAATGTAATGCCAATGTGTTGATATTTCCGATGTATTTCAAGGTTTAATAATTTAGGTTAAAATACTTTCAAAATTTAAAAAATATCCTTATTAATTAACACCTGGGTACTGTTTCAGTGCTGGGGGAAAAAATCTCCCCATAAAACCAAACAAAGAAACAAACACCCAAGTGCTTTAGGCCTTATTAGCTATGTTAGAGGTGTTTTCTCTTTGATGCAAATAACTGAAACAGATGGCAGTGTCCAAAATGACTAGCACTTCCCACTACCACCACCACCTCAACCTAAACTTTTAATAAAGCACTAGAATGTATGTTGTTTTTGATGTTGTTTTTAAAAGAATGATGCAAAGTCAGAATAAAATAAAACTTCAAAAGGTTGAGACACAGGCATTCACTACCCCATCTCCTGCTTCAGTGAACTAATCACAGGGGAAAAAAAATTTGATTAGGAATAGATAACTATTAAATATTCCTATATTAAAAAAAAATCCTTATTTGTCTAAAATGACTTTAACTGTTCTAGGTCAAAAGGCAACAACTGGGGATGAAGAAGGGTATACTTAATCCACTAAGTAATGACGAACAATGAATACACAAGTGTGCCCTACAACTTTCCTTACAGTCACATTAATACACGTAAGGAATACTGAATTATCTCTATGAAATATTAAATTACCTCTAAAACTCACATTACAACTGTTTACTTCTGTGTTATATGCAGGGTTGGCAAGAGTAGGCTTACAGTAATATGTGAAAGAGTTTATTCTTGTATTATTATTTATTAATGTCTGTGTTATTTTCCCTACAAACTGTAAACTTACTTTTGCCCACCCTTGTATGTAATATCCAATTGATTTACACACTCTAGCCAAATATTCATTTGTAAGCAAGATGCTCAAAAAATGCAGTATCTATTATTTGGTTTTTCCAAATGATTGTAGCTGAGGGCTCTGCACGTTTGCAGTAAAATTTTGTATGCAACGTTTATAAAACAAAAATGGTCAAGTTAAATAATAAATTACTTTCATTTACCTGGAATATCAGAACTTCAACAAATCCAGGTTGTATTAACAGAGGACGAGAGAACTGGGAGATTCATAAAGATGAACAAAGACTGGTGGGCATTTTCAAAGAATTTGAAGCAGTGGTTCTCAAAGTATGGTTCATGGACCCCGGCAGACTGCAGGTCAAAACATTATTTCATAACAATTCTAAGACGTTACTTGTCTTACTGTGTTAACATTTGCAGTCACAGTACAAAATCAATGGGAAAAACTGTCAGGATCTTAGCATGGA
Organism: Mormoops blainvillei; assembly: GCA_004026545.1. Classification (NCBI taxonomy): domain Eukaryota; kingdom Metazoa; phylum Chordata; class Mammalia; order Chiroptera; family Mormoopidae; genus Mormoops; species Mormoops blainvillei. Next base: position 176,259 of record PVJD01000165.1, read on the forward strand.
TCAAGGTAGTGACGACAAACTATACTAATCATTATTGTCTACACACACACACACACACACACACACACACACACACACACCAACAACAACAACAATCAAGTTTCACTTAAGAATGTCCTCAAGGGGACAGCAAAATTTATCAATTTTATTAAACCTCAACCTTTGGGTATAGATCTTTTTATATGCTGGGTGAGGAGACAGAAGTACACACAAAACACTTCTGCTGCACACCGAAGTACAATGGTTGTCAAGAAAAGGCATCTGAATTGCAAGGTGAACTAGTCACCCTTTTTGTGGAACACCATTTCTACTTGAAAAAATGACTGACATTCAAACTACAGTTACTTAATCTTTGGTATCTGGCAGCCATTTTATTGTAAATGATAAAATTCAGGTTTATTGAAAATTTTTATTTTTGAAAACTTACATCTGCCAGCAGGAGCATGACAGCTTCCCAATATTTACAGATTTTTCTTACAAGAGCTGTGGTGTTAACAGATGTGATTTTAGAATATTGCATAATGAAATGTGTACACACTTAGATCTGCATCACTTGCTCTGAATCAGTATTTTCCAAATGATTAAATGCAAGCAGGGGTAGGAAAAGCCATTCAAAGTATAAGACAGACCAACAGACTTTAAGGTAAAAGTTCAAAAGGCCCATTGCTAAAGTTGCAGATTCTACATTCCATTAACTTTTAAGAAACTTCTATTTGTTGAGTTTTGAGATAGTATCAAACAATATTCACAATTATTGAAAGGTTATTAAAATATTCTTCCTTTTTCCAACCACATATCTGTGTGAAGCCAGATTTCTTCATATACCTCAACCAAAACAAAATATTGCAAAATATTAAATGCACAAATATGATAATCCAGCTACCTTCTTTTATGCGCTGTTAGATTTGTAAAATATAAAACAGTCTTATAATTCTTATTAATAGTTTTGTTTTAGAAAGTATAACTATTTTCCAAAAATATGTATTATGTTAATGTTTAATGGGTTTATCAGTGCTATTTTAAAAAACACATTAAGATATAATTTTAAGAATCTTAGTTTTAATTTCTAATATGGTAAATATTGCTATTAACCTACATAAGCACAAGTTTTAGGGAGCCCTTAAAAAATTTTAAGAATATAAAAGAACCTTGAGACCAAAAAGTTTGAGAACTGCTGCTTTAGAGGTTCTTAACCCCAACTCCTTTTAAGATATTTTTCCACCTCTCCACATGGAGCTAGGTGGCTGAAAAGTTGAATTCTTTTTCATAAAAATGATTTCTGTATGGGGCTATAAAGATAGTTGAGTGAGAAAGACTATAGCAGTTAGAAAAAGAGACCAGAGCTCTTTGGACATTTGGTTATTTCCAGATCTAGAGCAGGACATGGAGAAGCGAAATCAGGAACATCCTTCACATCATACCAAATAGCATAAACCTATCAAAGACCACTACAGTAGTATCAAGAGTTCAGAAGCCAACTCTAACAGGCTCCCTTAGCCAAAAATGGAACAACTTGAACATCAGTAACGATGATAAGTGCAATGAACTGGAACATAAAAAGTGCTTAAGTCTATGATTTTATAATGATCAAAAAGCATGCCAATGAATCAACTCATTGTGCCAACTTTATCCTAGGAAAACATCAATATAATCCCTTTTTAATCCAATCCACATACCCAAGAGAGGGGAAAAAGTCTAAGTCCGCAAAGTATTTCGACGTAATGTTTATTTGGTAAAAATAAGCTCCTGTACTCTTTAAATACAATTTTCAAAATTCTAGATTAAAAAACTGACATACTGATGCTAATTAACACTAAGCAACTGTATTTTCCTTACCATACATAAGTTGCTTTCAAAGACGCCTACACAAAACATCTATCTTTAACAATCAAACAAAATCACAACTTCTCTAAACATGACCTCTCTTCCCTTCTGAACTGTATCCCTAGAAATGCTAGTGAACATCACAGTAATTACCACAAGTACGTTAGGTTCAAAAGAGAATATGAAGATTTCCTCGAAGTAACTGGGTTCCTAAGGTAAAGGTGACTCTAAAGATTTAAAATATGCAACATGAATGTTATAATCCATGAACTAAAAATGCATACAACATATCAGATAATGGTTTTAAAAGGAAGGGCTTTAGGTCAAAGAGCCCAGGTTCAACTCCCAGTACTGCCATTTACTTAACCTGAGTGAGACACTTAACCTCTCTATTTCTGTAGTATGAAAAACAGGAATAGTAGTACATACTTCATGTAAATCTTATGAAAAGTTAAATGTGGTAACAGATTCTTTGGTATATGGCCTGTAATATATTAATCCTCAAGAAATAAAGCTTCTGGTAGTAGTACTTCTTATTATTCATCTCATGTAAAGGGAAAGAAAAGAAGGTAGGAAAATGTTGGGCAGAACAGTTCCTTTCACCAACTGTCAACAGACAGTATCATCAGTCCAGTAAAGGGTTATTGGTGAGCAGAGGGGCGGGGGGTGGGGGAGAAGGACAGAGGGAGAAAGGGTGAGGGAGGAAGGAAGAGGAGGAGAGGGAGAGAAGGGAACAAGGAGACGGCAGAGAGAGGAGGAAAGGGGGAAAGGGGAGGGGGAGGGGAAGGTCAGGAGAGAAGGAAAGGGGGAGAGGGGGAGAGGGAGCCCTGACCAGTGTGGCTCCATGGGTTGGGCATCATTCGGAAAAAACAAAAGGTCTCTGCTTTGATTCCCGATCAGGGCACACACCTGTGTTGTGATTCAATCCCCCCCCCCCCAGACTAGAGGTAACTGATGGATGTTTCTTTCTCCATCGATGTATCTCTCCCTTTTTCATTCCCTTCCCCTTCTCTAAAAATAAATAAACAAAATCTTTTTAAAAAAACAAAATAAAGATGAAACATATCAAAAATAATTACATTTTTTAAAAAAAGAAAGAGACATTGATTGGTTGGTTGCCTCACAATCAGTTGCCTCCTGTACCATAAGTGCTCCAATCAGGGATTGAACCCACAACCTTTTGGTATAGGAAGTAACGCTCCAACCAACTGTACCACCCAGCCAGGGCCTTCCTCAGTTGTTTAAAGTAAAACACTAACCCTTGGTCAGACGTTGACCCCTAACGTAACACTTTCTATTGTTTTTAAAATCATACTCAAAATTATTATTATTTCATTTATATTGGTTTAATCCATGTCAAATGTAGTTTACAAAGGGAAAGGGTAAGGGTTTAGAACATACAGACACAGCATCATACCATGGGGCCCCGGGGAGGGGCAGGGAGACAACACTTCTTCCTGGGAACAGCAGCTCAGCTCTAATCCCAGGAACGGTTCTTAGCAGAAGGTTCTTAGCAGAAGGCTTAATAGCAGCACTCTCATCCAACCCCAATCTCCTCCCCGCTGTAGCTCGGTTCCCATTTCTGTGCCTGCCCCCTCCCCAAATCCTTATAAAGAGCCCCAGGAGCTAAGACTAAAGAGAGGATCATGTCCTTTGGGCCATGTGCCCCATGTCTGGGAGAAGAAATACAGTATACACCACTGAACACTCAGCACATGGGAGAGAGAAGGGATACCAAGGGAGAGAGAGAGGCAGGCACCGCAAGAGGTAGATGGGCTGAGCCCCTAGCCAGCCCTGAAAGAGGAACTCCTCCCAGATGTTCTCAAAAAAAGAAGCAAATCATACGACCAAAGAGGAGGTGAGGGGAGCAGGTGAGGAGTTATCCCATTTATACAGAACACTGTAAATATATACGACCTATATTACATGAGCTTCAGTCTGGTTTTTGCATGTCTGTCTGTCTCTCAGTTAGTCTGGGGGCAGGATCTCAGGAGTCTTGCCCTACTACCCACCTTACCTACACCTACCTGCCCCACCATGGGAACAGAACCTGGAACAGGAACGATCCCTAATTTTAGTAGGAGCCAGTGGGAAGGGCCTGGGCCTCAACCTCCACTCTGGCTCCGGAGGCCTGTGTGTGTGTGTGCGCACATGGCACATGCACATGTATGTACATGGGGAACCTGTGTGCAAGTATGTATAAGGGATAGGGTCACATCACAGAGGCTGGCAGGTGGGCCTGCTTGAGGCAAGGTCTGCCCCAGGTGGCTAGCTCACAAGTAGATTCTCCACAGGTCTCCCGGCACTGATAGTGTTGAACTGAGAACACAGCTTCTTGGGACCCATGGTCTGCAGCCCGCAGTCCTTGCAGTGCACATGCCGACACAGGATGGACATTACGGGCATCGAGTATAAGTCCATGCAGATGATGCATTTATAACAGTTCCCACGGGACAGCTGCTGTTCAAGTTCCCTGACCTGAGTCTTCAGGGTTTTAAACATGGTCAAAGCTGAATCTTCAGTTATTTTCTCAATGTCACTATTCTTGCAGGTCTTCTGCACGGCCTCCTGCTTGCTGTTCTCCCTGTTGTTGGTAGATGGCATCTCATCACTGGTCCATGCAGAGTCAGTGTGGGATGTGTGTGCTGGGAGGGCCAACGTCTTGGAAAGGTAATGCTCCACATGCCTACTCATCTCCTGCTCCAATATTGCCAGAAGTTGCTGGCACAGGGGACATACATGCCCTTCATCTTGCTTCCTCCATTTCATTTTCCCAATTGGAGCATTCAGGTAGATGTGCCAGTTGGCTCGCACTTGCAGGAAGGTTTCCTCCCTCCCCCAGCCCATGGCCCCAAGCCCCAGGCATAGATGCCTGGGGCTGGTCTAACGACCTGTTGACTGCCACACGGTGCCATCCCAGGCCTGGCTTCCAGCGCTCTGGGTCCCTCATGTTGGCCGTAGTTCTCAAAAGTATTTTAATTAGAGTTCTTTCCAAACATGTCACCCACAATACACAAATCAGAATTTAGCTGTATATACAAAGATAGAAAAAACAAGTTAGGAAAGTGGGTGGATTATGTGTAATCCCTGCATTTTCACACTAATGCTTTAGTAATTAAACTATGAACAATAAATTTAGTTGGGGGGGAGTGGATAAGTAAGAACACCATTCACAGAAAGCTATAAATTAATGTCTAATCCATAGTTTCAGTTCTACCCATCTGACGACCTGACATGAGAGAGGAAACCTTCACAACTGGCCCGAAGAGAAGGTGGATACAATTGCTGTCCGTTTCATCTCATGTTCCAGGGAAGAGGAACAAAACCACCTTCCCCTGAGCCCAACTCCTTACCTATGTGAAGTGCAAAATATCTAAAGGTCTGGTGGTACAATGGGTTTAGGTACTATGGCAGGAGCTGAGTGACTCAAGTCCAGACCAGCCAAGCAGTGCTCCTTCCATCCCACAGAGGGACCAAGGACAGAAAAGACAGGTTTGGAGTGGAGAAGATGGACAAGGAAGGGGACATCACAGACTTGGACGAGCAAATTCAAGGCTCAGGGCCAGTCAAGGAACTCTGAGGGGACACCATGACTTCATCAATGCAGAGAAAAGGAAACATGGTTCTGAAGGACCAGGGCTGCTGCACAGCTTGTAGCCCTTAGAAGAAGCCCTGCCTTTCCTTCAAATGCCTGGGCTGGCAGGTGACACTACCAACCCGTAAGCTCAAAATTACAAGTCACTGATATATGAAAACTGTACCTGGGATATAATGGGTGGTTTAAGGGTGTCAGTGTAGAATTTGCAAAAGGACAAGTTACAAAGAAATGAAGGCTCATTGTAATAAAACACAAGTGCTCATCTGATTTCATTCACACAAGTTAAGTATAGCAATGTAAGCACTGGTTTTCAAAACCAAATGAGTCTCAATACTTACATTTTTAACTTAACATAATGACAGTGTTTTGACAACTAAGAAGAATATAGTTTAAAAATTTGATGCCTAAAGATCAAGAGATTCTCCAGGACCTTAGAAGTTGGCCTAACATCCCTGAGTAATTTCAACTCATTAGCGAGAGAAGAGTTTTAGAAAGAATCCATATAGTTGCTATTTTGAGCAAAGACAGGAAACGAGACCTCTGAAACATCTCAGAAAAGACATTCAAGAAAAAAATGAGAATGCCTCATGCACCTAAAGTAGATATAGACCACTATGAATATGAGGGTATGTTCTAGCAATTAAGTTGTAAATAGTAGATTAAATAGCTTCATACAATATTACAATGCAAAGTAGAGAAGGAACTGTTTCCTACTGCTGCAACATTTTCCACAGTAAACAGAGTTGGTTATTAGAATGCATTGTATATGTAGATGAGAACCACAGCATAATTACTTAACCCATTGAATTTGTATCGAAGAAACAAAGAAAACATATGTTTTTTGGTCAGATTGTTTACTGCAATCCAATACTAGATTAATTTAATAAATACTGCTGAAAAAGAAAATTACAGGACCCAAAGAAAAAAAAACTCCGTTATTTTAGGATACAATCAAAGACAGCTTTATATTGGCAATTTGTGTCTATGTAAAAATGTGTGACTCATTTTAAACTTTTAAAGGACGTGCTTATGAGAGGGGGAGGTGGGCTCTTGAAAACAGTAATTTATGTTTGTGGTAATTAAAGGTGATTTACAAAACATATAAACACCCAACTTAACCTAAGGGGGGTGGCAATTAAATGAAGGTATTTTTACCTTCTCATTTAGCAGTTCAATAAAGTTGTAGTGCCTTGAGGGCTACAATTCCATATAAACTAGAAAGGCAACTTAAAACCTATTTTCTTCCACCAGTGCTACCTTCATTTCTTTTTAGCAAACACAGGCAACAAAACTAAAGAAGCTCTCTGGAATCTTACTGTTAAAGCTCTAAGCAATTTAGACATAAATTCAAACAGATACAGAGGGACAGTAATATAAAACAGAATGAAGACACATCTGTCATTAATAACAAAGGAGAAGGAGTAAGGGCTTTTATTGTCCTGGCCAAAAATTCTAACCATCTGCATACAAATCATCTCTACATAGATTGTCTTAGTTCCATGTTGGTAAGAACTTGTCTGCCCAGTTTAATTAAGAAGGGTGAAGGCCAAGATATAAGTAAAATCAGTGAACAGCTTAAAATCATATTGGGAGGCTCCGGGGTATTTTCTAAGAATTATAAAACTGGACAGGTCTTTCAAAATAAAGAGAAATGACATCAAAATCAAACAGTGCTATCAACAGTTATCCCAAAAGCTGAAATGCTCTACTTACTGAAGTAGACTCCTTTTTTTTTTGGGGGGGGGGGGAGAATAAAGATTGAAAAGCAAATTCAAATAGTAACTAAACTCGTCCATGTAATCAGGAGAAGAAAATAAGCATATATCCTTTATACTGAAGGAAGGAAGGAAGGAAGGAAGGGAGGAAGGAAGGAGGAGAGAAAGAGGGAGGGAGGGAGAAAGGGAGAAAGGAAGGAAGGAAGGAAAAGGGCGAGGGGGGAGAGGGAGGAAAACAGACAAACAATTACTTCTGGAGACTGGGAACAAGGAAAACCACAAAATTTTATTATGAACACCTGAATTATTTCCTATTTTGTTTGTAATAGCCTATATCATTTAAAAATTTTTATATAAGATTATTTATGTATTTATTTATTTTTAAACAGAGGAGAAGGGAAGGAGAGAGGGAGGGAAACATCAGTGTGTGGTTGCCTCTTGCGCGCCCCCTATTGGGGACCTGGCCTCTAACCCAGGCATGTGCCCTGACTGGGAATCAAACTGGCAACCCTTTGGTTCACAGGCCAATGCTCAATACACTGAGCCACACCGTCCAGGGTCTAAAATTTTTTAAATATAATGAATATTTTTAAAGTAACAACATCTGTTTGGCCATTTATAATCAAAAGGTACAGTGAAATCTCATAAAACCTAAGCTGTCTATTCATAAGCTATGAAGGGAAGGGATGTAAACAAATAATTGCAATTTTATATGTACTATGAAATGACACTCATTTTTTCTAAAGCACAAGTTTTCGTACCCTAATTGCATATAATTCAATCTAGTATAAAAGAACAGTTTTTCATATCAAGTAGATGGCTACTAATTATATTTCAAACAACACAGGACTGGAATCACGAACAAAGGTTTCCCTTTGCTTTGACAAATCAACAAAAAAACTGTTTAGGTGAATTTGCATTATGCATATTAAAACAATTGGTATAAAGACAATAAAATTGCTGAGAACAATTTAAAAGACTGCTTCTTTCCCTAACATCATTCTTACTCTTGGGATGAAAAATCCAGATGAAATTAAATACGAAATTCTCAATGAAAGTCCCTCAATCTTCCAATCAAAGTCCAACTTAGGTTAAGTAACCAAATTCTGGTTCTTCCTGGCAAGGACCAAGATAAGGCACCCTTAATCAGGCAACCAGGGTAAAAAGAGGAAGCTGGATAATAAATATCCCCTCACCAAGAACAGAAAGAATGAGGAACACATAATTTCACATGAAGAAATTAGTTATTAGGATAAAGAGGTATAAGGGCAGTCTTGCCACCCCTGCAGCCTTCCCTCCTCCCCTCAATGCACACATGCATGCAAGCTTGCTAAGGTATCTTAGAAATGCAACTACCAGGCCACACAAACACAACGCTGTGGAAGCAATCAGGGAAGTAATTTCTTTAACAACAGAACCCACTATGTACTTACGAGGGGGGATCCAAGAAAACCCCTGGAATTTATTTATAAAAAATTGTGTATTTATTCTAACATGTTTAAACTTCAGTCACCTTCAAAGTACTCTCCATTGGATGCAATACACCTATCGAGACGTTTTTTCTACTGCTCAAAACAGTTTTTGAACTCATCAATTTTGTTGCCTTTTAGTGCTTCTGCCATTTTTTGTTCCACCTCTTCCACACCAGCAAAACATTTCCCTTTGAGGACTTTCTTCATCGGGGAAATAAAAGAAAAGTCGCTCAGGGTAAGATCAGCTGAATAGAGAGGGTGGGGCACAGGAGGGGGTGGGGGCTGATGCCATTTCTTTGATCAAAAACTGCTGAACACTCAAGCACAGTGTGGGCAGGTGTGCTCGTAAATCACCCATCATGAAATGGTCAAACACGTTGAAAGAGTCTTCAAAAAATTCACTCTCAGGTTGGCTCAAATAAATTCTCATAAGACTTCTGAGACTCCCAGTCAAGATGACAGCAAAGGTAAACACAGCTTGCCTCCTTGCACAACCACATCAAAATTACAACTAAAATATAGGACAATCATCACTCAGAACAATCAGAAATCGACTTGAATGGAAGTCTGACAACTACAAAATTACAGAAACCACTTCCATCCAGATTGGTAGGAGGGGCAGAGACACAAAGCAGGCTGGTGCCGCATCCACCTGTGATGGATAAAAATTCGGGAGGGATAACTCAGGAGTGAGGGGTCCCAACCCCATACCAGGAACCCCAGCCAAGGGTTCCAGTGCCAGGAAGATATTCCCCATAACTTCTGGCTGCAAAAAGATGCAGGGATTAAGTTGGTGGAAGACACTTCTGGAGTTCCATGCATTTGCCCTTAAAGAACCCACACACACACATACTCAGACTCACTCCCTCTGAGCTCCGGCACCAGGGTAGCAGCTTGAAAGGCACCAGTGACATACAGGGAGGAAGTGAAGTGTCTGGCATTAATGCGTGAGCTGGGGAACAGCTTTCTCCCACACAGAAGGTGGGCAGAGGCCATTGTCCCTTTTCTGAACCCTCCCCACACACAGCCACAGAGCCAGCAGGCAGGCACGAGCCATATCTGAGACTCCACCAACCCGGCTAACACTGTTTGCCCCTCCCTGGAGATCCCCTGAGGCTTTGTCCCCACCAACTTTCCAGCCCACCCAATTTGTTAACAGTGGTTTTTCCATATGAATGGCTGGTCTTAGCTCATTCTACGCTTTATAACTTCCCAAATCCTACTATCAAACAAGCACCAGTTGGCCTCAGTAGGTCCCCGGCCCCAGTACCTCATGCTAAGTGGTTCTGGGCCTGGCACTAGCAGCAGCCAGCCTAGAGTCACAGCTTGGTTTCACCTGGGAATCTCGAAGGCCAGCACAAGTAGCAGCCACCTCAGATTGCTCTACAGGTCAGGCAGTGTGGTCCTAGGGTGGAGACAGGTGAGGGCTGACCCTGACATGCACCACCTGGAAAATCCCAGAGCCTGTGCAACCAGTGGGCAGCTACAGACCACACTAGAGCGCCAGCACCCTGCCCTCGCACAGCCAATCCTCCACGGGGGTGGAGGTTGGTGGTCAGTGGTCACAGCCAGTTCTTGCACCTCCCACTGACCTGCCAAGAGCAATCAAGAGTCAAATACAAGAGAAGGGTGTACTTAGCCCACAGGCAGAACACACCTCAAGTACCAAGGTAGGTGATAGGGGAGGCTGTGCCACTGGACCCTCTAGGACACCACACTACCAAGACAGGGACTCATAGCAGCTCTACCTAACACACAGAGACAAGCACAGGGAGGCTGCTAAAACAAGGAGACAAAGAAACATGGCCCAAAGGAAAGAAAAGATCAAAACTCTAGAAAAAGAACTAAACAAAAGGGACATAAGCAATCTCCCAGTTGCAGAGTTCAAAACAATGGTTACAAGGATGCTCAAGGAAATTAGTGAAGACCTCAACAGCATAAAACAGATCCAGTCAGAAACAGAGGAGACACTAATTGAAATAAAGAACAATTTACAGGGAAACAACAATAAAGTGGATGGGGCCAGGAATCAAATCAATGATTTGGAATATAAGGAACCAAAAAACAACCACACAGAACAACAAGATGAAAAAAGAAAAAAAAATGAGGATTGTGGAAGGAGCCTCTGGGATAACTTCAAGCTTTCCAACATTCACATCATGGGGATGCCAGAAGAAGAAGAGAAAGAGCAAGAAATTGGAAGTCTATTTGAAAAAATAATGAAAGAAAACTTTTCTAATTTGGGGAAGGAAATAGACATGCAAGTCCAGGAGGCACAAAGAGTCTCAAACAAGATGGATGCAAAGAGGCCCACTCCAAGACACATCATAATTAAAATGCCAAAGATTAAAGGTAATGAGAGAATCTTAAAAGCAGCAAGAGAAAAGAAGTTAGTTACCTACAGGGGAGTTCCCATAAGGCTGTCAGCTGATTTCTCAAAAGAAACTTTGCAGGCTAGAAGGGACTGGCAAGAAATATTCAAACTCATGAAAAGCAGGGACCTACAGCTAAGATTCTCTACCCAGCAAAGCAATCATTTAGAACTGAAGGGCATATAAAAAGTTTCTGAGACAAGAAAAAACTAAAGGAGTTCATCATCACCAAACCATTATTATGTGAAATGTTAAAGGGACTTATTTAAGAAAAAGAGGATTAAATCTATGAATAATAAAATGGCAATAAATACATATCTGTCAACAACTGTACCTAAGAAACAAGCTAAGCAAACAAGAACAGAGATAGAATCTCATGTATGAAGAGCATTTTGATGGTTGCCAGATGGGAGGGTGGTGTGGGGCAATGAGTGAAGAGGTGAGGGAATTAAGAAGTACAAATATGTAGTTACAGAATAGCAATGGTGATGTAAATTATAATATAGAAAATGGAGTAGCCAAAGAATTTATACCCATGAGTCATAGACATGAACAATGGTGTGGGGATTCCCTGAGGGGGGTATGCTGGGAGGAAGGGAGCAAAGGGAGAAACATTGGGACAACTGTAATAGCATAATCATAAAATATAACTTAAAAAATAAACTCATAAAAATTCAAAAAAATTCACTGAAGCTGAATGCAGTCTCTCTGGTTCACTGGTACAAATGAGTTCCTAGAACATTCACCTAGTGGGGGAAGCCAAGGGACCTGCCCTCCAGAAGATAATTCCAAGTTAATTTGTGCCACCCCCCCCATATGTGAAAGTAAACACTTTCACAAGTCATCCTGGGAGAACCATCCTGGTTCTCCCAGTTTAAAAATGAGACATTTTATAGAGATAGCAATAGATCACTGACCGCAGCTCAATGACAAGATTCTAAGCCAAAGCCATCTCCTCATTGTTTCAATACATAACTCAGAATTTTATTTGAATCATTTGTACATACCTTACACTGGCATTTAAATTAGAAATTTTCTCATGTTTTAAAAATCAGAATACATATTCACTTAAAAAAGAAAAAGCCAAGCGTCTAATGTAAAAAAAGAAAAGTCATCTATTTCCCCTTCCACCCAACTCCATTAAAAAATCCTTCAACAATTTGACATATCTTCTTCAAATTTCTTTCTATGAGTATAATGTAGAGCTGAGTTGTGCAATAATGTAGTCACTAGCCACGTGTGGCTGTTAAGGACTTGAAATGCAGCTAATCCAAATGGAGATCTACTCTAAGCATAAGTTACACATCATATTTCAAAGACATGTTAATAAAAATATATCAATAATTTTTCATATTGACTAAATATTGCCACAGTATTTGTTAGCTTAAATGTTATTAAAATTTATTTCACCTCTTTTTACTTTTTTTTAAATGTGGCTGTCAGACAATTTTAAGTTCCATACTTAGCTCACATTAAATTGTTGTTGGTCATCCATCACTTGCACAAAGGCTGACAGTACAGGTTTTGGAGTCAGGCTTGTCGTAATGAGTACTACTCCTGACTATATACCATCTATCCGCTGTGTAACCTTGGGCAAATTTCCCAACCCTCTCTACTCACTTCTGTTTTTTCTGAGAATTAAATAAAATTCCTCACGTAATGCACTTAGCACACAACCTGGCACTTAGTGCTCAATAAATATCTGATGGCAACAAAAGAACAAAAAGTATATCCTAATTCTTTGAAAATCATTATATAGCACCTATTTCTTCAGAAATGCCTCCTGATATGCCTATACGTCACTATTGTGCAGAGTAGGTATTCTCTGAAAAACAATGTACACCAAGCATTTTAATATTCCCTCTCGCTCTCTCTTTCTCACACACACACATACACACACGTACACAAAATGAATCTTAAACATGCTAAACATTCAGATCTAAAAATGTAAAAAAGCAGTGTGGTGCGGTGGAAAGACTGGAAAGAGAAAGAACTTTAAAGAAGAAAGATAGGCTCTACAACCAATTTACTAGCTATACCCTAGGAAAACTACTTAATCTTTCTCTCTCAACATCCTCATCTGTACAACTGGGATAACACTAATCCTGCAGAATGTTAAGATTAAATAGAATAATATATTAGGAAGAATCTACCATAGTACCTAACATTTACCAATTGTTTAATAATTATTCTCCTTCTAGAAATCAAAATAAAATGCTAACAATTCAGGCACATGCTAACATTATTGCTGATACCAATAGCCTGGCGAGAACTCAGGGAACACGAGAGGCTACCAAAAGAGATCACCACTGCCAGAGGCAGCGGGCAGGACCCTGGTGTCCAGGTAAACGAGCTGGGCCTTGCCAAAGCTCCACACCCCACCCCCATATGAAGCATCCTATTCCTGGTGACAGAGCAGAGCTAGCAAACTAATGGATGGGGCGGAAAGCCCTCATAACCCCTTCCTGTACCTGACTGGGGGTGGGCTCGGGGGAAGGCAGGCACATGGCCCTGGAGGTCAGAACTGCCACAGGGGGAGGTGCAGGACTGGAGAAACCTGTCAGTCTAGCCTGGGGAAAAGAAGGGATTGGTTCGGGGACGGACCCTCCCAGAGCACGGAAAAGTTGAGGAAATAATTTGGACATTTTGAGAAAGCACCTGGCCCCTCTCGCACCCAAAAGTAATATAATCCCAAAGGAAGAAAGTGACGCCCTTTTAACTACCTCACAAACTACCAGCCGGTGTGTTGCTGGGACCTCCTGGCCCTGGAAGCCACATGGTCGATGGCAGCATTGGCCCCACACAGGGTTCCAAGGACAGAGTCTGAGTCCTAACAGTGGCCAGGGAAAAAAGCTGAGCTGCCTGGATGACCACCCAGCTATGCTTTCCAAGGAATGGTACTTTCCAAGCTATGCCAGCTATGCTTTCCAAGGAATGGTACTTTAAATGCTCTAGCTGAGGGTAGCTGGGTTTTCTTCTGGGTTTCCAGGAGGGGCTTTGGGTTTTGAGGCAAGGTTCTGCCATTCTCCAAGACTGTTGAGCATTTGAATAAAACCTCTTTCCTTTCTCACCAACCTCTGCCTACAGAATTTGCCTACTGGTGGGGGACAGCAGCCAAACTCCCACCTTGGTTCGGCAACACAACTACCAAAACCTGTTCATATCCAGAAAAAGTAGCTTAAAAACCCGGCTGGGGAGCTAGTTGGTTAGAGCAGCATCCTGATACACCAAGGCTGTCGTTCAGTCCCCGGTCAGGGCACATATAACAATCAACGAATGCATAAATAAGTGGAATAACAATGTCTCTGTTTCTGTCTCTAACTCTCTCTAAAAAATCAATTAAAAAAAATACTGCCTCTATGGTCACCTAGATTCCCTACATTTTATCCCTTGTATAAATTGGAGCTACAAATCTATACTGCTGTAAAATCATATAGGTAAATACTCCAGAAAAGATAAATATTTCAGGATAAAAAGTAATCTAACTCTATGCCCTCTTTTATTAAGTGTTATATAAGAGGGGTAAAAGATTGCTTCTAAATTACTGCATTTTATGCATACTAACAGAAAACACTACACACTGAGCTGTACCTCATGTCTCTCCTACAGAAATGCAATAGATTTCAATTCAGAGCCAGGAAGGGTTCTCTCTTCTGAAAGACACATATATCGAAAATATACAAAATCAGGTAAGCCATAATTTTTTCTCTTTGCCTTGGCTGCCATGATGCTCAGCGGTAAGATTTATTCTCAATTTTAGTATTTTATTGGGTATAAGTTACGTGTTACCATGCACTCACGCTCCTGACAATCCATTCATCCTACTCCCTTTAATTCTCACTCTTCATTAATTTGCCTTCATCATTTCCCTGTGTTTTTTTTTAATTCTAAGACAGTTAAAATTTCTTTTTGAAGTCAGCATAGCAAAATAATAAACACAACTTAAGTTTATACAAAAAGTTCAAAATAAATCCACAGGCAGAAAATTTAACTTTAAAAAGTCAGCTAGGGAATAGAATTCAGGAAAGAACAGGGCAGTGGTCCCATATCCCACCATTACCAACATCCCCCACACGTAAACGCACATGTGCATACACACACATAGCTGAAAATAAACTGTAATGGAAATTTTGTTTTTCTACAGTTTTATATGATTATATGCCTGATAATGAACAGTTTGTAAATCTTAACCTCCTATGTTTCTAAATTGGTAACAAAACTGAACCTTAGCTCAGAAACCGGAACTCTTATTTTCAGCCTACAAGGTGATATCTCTTAAGTACCTGTTGAGAAACTTAAACAAGTTTTATCTATAAATAGCTTGACAGTAGGTACAGTGAAACTGCCAAAGGTGCTGTCCTTCAGATAACACACAAACGCCTTAGCTTCTTGTTGAAAAACCACTTCAAAGCTTCTAACAACAGCTTTCAAAAACTAAGGATTCAGTGAAATCAATAGCTCAATCATGTACGAAGCTTTAAAAATCTAACAATAGGAAGTTATATTGCTTCTAAAAATTGGTAAAAACAAGTCACATTGTTCCATTAAATCTTAGAGAAAAAAATTAATCATTTTTCTATATAACACCTGTCATCAGAAATTATTGCATGTACAGGGACTCAAGAAGCTTCCAGCCAAGATGGAGGCATAGGTAGATATGCTTTGCTTCCTCGCACAACCAAAAAAACCCAACCAAATTAAAAACAAAAACCAACCAGAACTGCCAGAAAATCGAACTGTATGGAAGTCTGACAACCAAGGAGGTAAAGAAGAAACATTCATCCAGACTGATAGAAGGGGTGGAGACAGGCAGCCGGGGCAGAAAGGGCACGTGACAAGGTGGTGTCTGGCAGAATGGGCATGAGAGGCAGCAGCTGGCAGATCAGGTGGTCTCACATTCATGTACAGATAAACCAGGAAGAAAAACTGGGGAACGAGACAGACCACGCAACACAGGGTTGCAGCGCGGGGTAGCTAAAGCCTCAAAACCTCTGGCTGTAAAAATCTGTGGGGGTTGTGGCAATGGGAGAAACTCTCAATCTCGTAGGAAGAGTCCCCTGGAGGGACCTTTGGGGTCCTAGGCTGTACACAAGCCCACCCACATGGGAATCAGCATGAGAAGGGCCCAATTCACTCGTGGGTAGCTGGGGAAGTGGCTGAAAGTAGGGTGAGAGCTGAGCAAGTGGGATTGTCCCCTCTCTGACCCTTCCCCCACATATGGTGCCATAATGCAGTGAAGTGGGTTGCCCCACCCTGGCGAATACCTAAGGCTCCGCCCCTTACAATGTAACAGGTGCGCCAAGACAATGAAATATGGCCCAGATGAAGGAACAGGTCAAAACTCCAGAAAAAGAACCAAGTGATGAAGAGACAGACAACCTAACAGATGCAGAGTTCAAAACACTGGTAATCTGAATGTTCACAGAATTGGTGGAGTATGGTCACAAAATAGAGGAAAAAGTGAAGCCTATGCAAAGTAAAATAAAGAAAAATATACAGGGAGCCAACAGTGAAGGGAAGGAAACCAGGACTCAAATCCACGATTTGGAGCAGAAAGAAGAAAGAAACATTCAACCAGAACAGAATGAAGAAACAAGAATTCAAAAAAATGAGGAGAGACTGAGGAACCTCTGGGGCCACTTTAAATGTTCCAACATCTGAATCATAGAGGTGCCAGAAGGAGAAGAGGAAGAGCAAGGCACTGAAAACTTATTTGAAAAATAATGAAGGAGAACTTCCCCAATCTGGCAAAGGAAATAGACTTCCAGGAAGTCCAGGAAGCTCAGAGAGTCCCAAAGAAGCTGGACCCAAGGAGGCACACACCAAGGCACATCATCATTACATTACCCAACATTAAAGATAAGGAGAGAATCTTCAAAGCAGCAAGAGAAAAGGAGAGAGCTACCTACAGAGGAGTTCCCATTAGACAGACTATCAGCTGATTTCTCAAACGAAACCTTACAGACAAGAAGGTGCTGGAAAGAAGTATTCAAAGGCATGAAAGGCAAGGGTCTACATCCAAGATTTCTCTTTCCAGCAAAGCTATCATTTAGAATGGAAGGGCAGATAAAGTGCTTCCCAGACAAAGTAAAGTTAAAGGAGTTCACCATCACCAAGCCCTTATTAAGTGAAATACCAAGGGGACTAATCTAAGAAAAAAAAAGATGATTAAAAATATGAACAGTAAAATGACAACAAACTCACAACTATCAACAACTGAACCTAAAAAAACAAAAACTAAAGCAAACTAAGCAAACTGCTGGAACAGGAACACAATCACAGAAATGGAGATCACATGGAGGGTTATCAGTGCGGGGTGGGGGCATGGAGAATGGGGTTAAAGTTACAGGAAATAAGAAGCATAAGTGGTAGGCACAAAATAGACAGGGGGAGGCTAAGAACAGTATAGGAAAGGGAGAAGCCAAAGAACTTATATGTACAACCCATGGGCATGAACTAAGTGGGGGAATGCTGGTGGGAGGGTAGGTGCAGGGTGGAGTGGGATAAAGGGGAGAAAAAAAATGGGACAACTGTAATAGCATAATCAATAAAATATATTTTAAAAAAGAATTTAACACTCATAAAAGAATTGTTCCATAAATAGTGTATCAAAAGAATAAGATAGAGTGATCTAAAGATTTAAAACCAAAACAAGCCTGTCAAAATAACTACTTGCATTTAAAACAAGTATACATTTTTGAGACAGTGTATACATTTATATACATCTAATAACACAGGGAAGTAAAGTGAGAAAAAGTTAATTTTTTAAAATTGAATTAATGGGGAGAAACATAGCATTAAGAAGTTAAAACTCAGTAAAAAAACAAAACTTCCCATTAATAATTTTTTTCTCTCCCTTAACTTTCAAAAGTTCTAATGGAGAGCTCAATGTGCCCTAAACACTAGTACTATATATCATCACTATACAGTCCCTTTCTGTAGTAGTTTTCGATCAACTTTCTAAAACCAAAGTAAAGAAAACTAAAATATATCAACAAAAAATAATGGGCTTTTTCCTCACCAAAATAAAAAATGATAATGTTAAAGAAATAAAATAAGTTTCAAACATGTGGTAATAGGCAATAAGCAAACAATTCACCAGTTTTTAAAAATCCAGCAATGTAATTACACAATTTATTAGTATAATTATTGACTATTTATTTCCACCATTAGTGTAGAAACTGCCTAAAACCAGAAAATATATTAGATTTTGCTACCTGCTATATATTTGCAGTACCCAGAACGGAAAGCATTTACTATTTAATTAATGAATAATAAACAAACAAGCAAACTGCATTTCTGGTGACTTAAAGATATTTGAAGAAAATCTTTCAATAAAGAATATAAAAGATAAAAACTTTATTTCACCCTCATGTTTAATAAACTGACTGCTGAAGATGAAAATACATCATAATTTCAAATTAAAGAGTTTTCCCTTTTCATAGCTTCACAGTAAGTAATCATTCTTTTTAATCTCTACAACTTTATTTTTAATTTTTATTTTTTAAATGATTTTATTTATTTATTTTTAGAGAGAGGGGAAGGAAAGGAGAAAGAGAAGGAGAGAAACATCGATGTGAGAAAGAAACATCAATCAGTTGCATCTCGTGCGCACCCCAAAGGGGGACGGAACTGCAATGCAGGCGTGTGCCCTGACTGGGAATTGAACCAGTGACATCTCACTTTGTGGGACAGCTCCCAACCAACTCAGCCACACAGGTCAGAGTTCTAAAACACTTTTTTACTGATTGTAATTCTATGAAGGATTTTTAAAATTCTAGTTATAAATGTATCATTCTATGTTCTATGTGCTATACAATAATATATACCCTATTTCATTAATTCTAAGATGTATACAGGGTCAGCACAAATAACACCTTTTTATTACAAAATCATAAGCACATAATTCTGTAACATAATATCACACTCAAGCACACCATATGACATTTTAGGTGAAATGTTCAAATTAAAACTATAAATTATTATACCCATATTATTACCCTACCAACCACACTCAAGCAGGCATTACTTCTGCCAGACCCTGTATTTTCAGTTTAACATCTCTGAAATCAATCACTATGACAAAGCATGGTATGTAGTTTAATTGGATTTTTTTCCTTTCCTAACAATACCTTTGGCCTGACTGAAATATAATAAAGTATGTATAATCCTAAACAAATTCATTTTTCCCCGAAGGTCAGAAAAACATAGATGAATATTATATATTAAGACACAGTAAAACCAAAGACTTTATTATATGCATTAATGGTTTCAACCAGCTATTATCAGGATCTTACTGTCACCCTAAACTTCTGCTCTCAACATTTTAAGTCAAATATCCCCCCTCTCTAACCACACCCCCTCTTTATACCCAGCATATCTGTTCTTGAATCTGATCAGGAAATCAGATGAATGAGTCTTCCACTTCTCAGTCCTCTCCTATTTTCGCTCCTACCCTATGTTAAGCTCTATTCCACCTATTAGTTTAATCACTCTCACGCACAAACCTTCAGTTCTCTTTCCCCCATACTACCATCACACCTGACCTGTCAAACCTACTTCCTTATAGACATCTCCTATATGGATGTCCTAGGTATACACATTCAAAAACTGTCGCAGACTGAACTTAATCAACTCTCTCCCAAGACCTGCTGCTCCTTCTGTATTCAATATCTCAGTGAATGGCATCAAGATTCAGTCACCTGCCCAGCACAGAAACCCAGGTGTCATACTCGATTCCACCCTCACTTTCCAAATCTCACATCAGTCACCAGAACTAATAAAAAAAAACAAAAAACTGTCAGAAAATAAAAGGCTCTCAGCAATGTACAGGCTTAAGGTAACATTACTTTACATAACTAAATTTCTACCACCTCCACCCCTACCCATAATCTTATTCTTTGCCTGCACCACAAACCCTTCCGGAAGATGTCTCCAAGCCTTCATCCAAAGTGAAGCTACCTAGATCAGTGCTTCTCAAACTGTGGCAGGATTTTTTGTAAAATAAAATAAAAATGAATTACTAGGAAAATGAATTTTTTTCAAAAGACATACCAAAATCGAGCAAAATTTTATTAAATTCAAATGACAAAAAAATTAGTCAAACTGATATAAAATTTTCTAGATGCTCATTTTCAATTGCTACAGGTATGCAGCCAAGGACCAGTGACAAACAAAAACACTAAACCAGACCACAGCTTGTACCTACCTCTAATTTAATTCATTTGCATTAATTTTCTTATAATTTTGCCATAAAGTGCAGTCTTAACCTGAGCCTTCATCTAAACTTTTCTATTCTTTCAGAGAATTACTATGTTTTTAGATCACTTTTGCAGTCAAAAGAACACAAACTAACACATAGTTCTACTTGTTTTCTCTCTTTGCTTTTTTAATAACAAGTTAGTGAAGCTCATTTTTAAATATTTTTTTAAATATGTTTTAAATATGATTTTAGAGAGAGAGGAAAGGAGAGAGAGAGAGAGAGAGAGAGAGAGAGAGAATTATCACTGCAAGAGAGAAACATTGATTGGTTGCCTCCCATACATGCCCCAACCAGGGACCGAACCTGCAACCTGGACATGCACCCTCCCTGAGAATCAAACCTCCAGCCTTTTGGTGTACAGAACGGCACTCCAACCGAGTCACACTGGCCAGGGCTCTCTTTTCTTTATAACACTCTTTCCATTAAGGATTAGCTGACATATAGTTTCTCCTTAATCTTTTCATCTCTAATAAATAACTTGGATGCCCTTTGCTCCTCTGAAATAATGGAATCCCCTCCTCTACCAATTCTGCCTTCTAAACATGGGGGAAAAACAAGAACGCAGAAAAGTTCTACAAGTTGAGAAAATTTCAAATGCTTGTACAAGTAACAAAATTACTTCCACACAGAAACTTCTCAATAAATCTAATTCAGAACAGGGGAAAAAATTCTATTAGAATATAATATCAACACAGCATACATGTTATAAAATAAGCCCCCTCATAAGATTATACTAAGTAACATTAATGTCACAATTAATAAATGAATCCATGACTCATCTTGTGAAGCAAAGCAAATATTCTATTAATCACTCATTTCTAATTTTATTTGAGCAATAATGGAAAGAAAACATTGATCATAATGAAATCAATCAGTAAAATAAACAATTGTACTTACGTGTTAGATGAAAGATTCCATCACAGGCACTAATATGAGATAAAAAGGCATTTCCCAGGCCTTGTCCATTGTGAGCTCCTTTTACAAGACCAGCAATATCCACTACATTTAGAAAGGCGGGAATTTTGCTGAAACGCCAAAAGATGACTTTGTTATAAAACAGTCCCAAGAATCTACTTATTAAACAAATGGATTTCCCAAACATTTTACATGAATTAATTCCTTTCTTCCTAAAACAACGTTTAGAAGACTCAGTAATGATTTGACAAAAACTAAATAAATAAGTAAGGAATAATCTTTTAATATATTAGGACTTCCTTACCTAGGAAAATAAAAGAAAGTTATAAAGCAGAGTAGCTGTTCCTTTTTGTGTCTCTAGAGACTAAAACTCACATTATTAATTTTACCATCCTGTTCTACTGGCACATGCACACACACACAAGCAGTGGAGAATATTGAAAGAGTATACTGATACAATGAAAGGTAATCATCACAGAATAAGACAACGCACTCTGTGCCAGGCACTGGACTAAAGGCCTTGCATGCATTATCATTTCAAAGTTCAAAACTGTTCTATCAGGTAGGTGTTATTTATTAAACCTACTTTACAGATGAGGAAATTAAGCCTTTGAGGAATTAAGAAACCAGTTGCATACAGGATCACTCAGCTAGTAATGACAAAACTGGGATTCAAACACAGGATATCTGGGTTTGCATTTAATCATCATAGATATTATATCATTATGGTAATAAGCTAACAATAACAGAGTAAACAATAGCAACAGAGTTAGACATATATACAAAAAAACCTTTGTTTTGCTCAAAGTAAAGGCACACCTAACACAACTCAGAAACCAAGTTAAGAAAATGAGTCAGCCACGTATAAATGGAGATTAAAGTATCTGAGTAAATAAAGCTAATTTAATATCATATGACAAAGGTGTATGATATAAGGTATATGTATGTATGTATTCAGTCAATTTACAAAAGAGTATTCTTTTTCAGAATGTCAATTTTACCACATGACAGATAAAATACAACATACAACTTACACAAGAGACTTCTGATCAAGGTGGCAGTACAGGTAAACATTGCGGGCCTCCTGGCACAACCACATCAAAATTACAACTAAACTGAGAGAACAACCATCACTCAGAACCATCAGTAATTGAGTTGAATAGCCGTCTGACAACTATGAAATTAAAAGAAACCACATCCATCCAAATGGGTGGGGGAGTGGAAACATGGAACAGGCTGGTCCATATGTGGTGGGTAAAAATTTAGGAGGGATATCTTGGGAACAAGGAGTCCGGCCCCACACCAGGCCCCACTAGCCCAGGCTTCCAGGACGATATGTCCCCATAACTTCTGACTGCAAAAACCAGTGGGGATTAAGTTGGTAGAAAAAACAGCTGGAGTCCCATGGAGTACCTCTTAAAGAACCCAACCACAGACTTACTCAGACTCTACCTCTGAGCTCCAGCACCAGGTATCAGCTTGAAAGGTTCCAGGGACATAAGGGAAGAACTGAAATTTCTGGCATCAAGGTGAGAGCTGGGGAACAGCTTATTCCCAGTGAGAAAGGAGGGCAGAGGCCACTGTCCTCTTTATGTCCACCCCACCCCCACCAAAAGCCACAGGGCTGGTAGGCCTGTGCCATATCTGAGACTCCATCAACCTGGCAAATGCTGTTTGCCCCACCCTGGAGATCCCCTGAAGCTCCATGCCACCCAATTCTGAGCCCACCAAAAACGTTAACAGTCACTTTTCCACCTGAATGGCTGATCTTGGCTCAGGCTTCACAACTTTCTAAATCCTCTCAAACAAGCAACAGTCAGCCTCAGTGAGCCCCCGACCTCATACTTCTTGCTAAGTGGTCCCAGGTCTGGCACTAGCAACAGCCAGCCTAGATTCATGGCTTGGCTTCACCTGGGAATCTCCAAACCCAGCACAAGAAGCAGCCATCTCAGATTACTTTATAGCTCAGGCAGGGTGGCCCTGGACAGAACACAGGTGAGGGCTGACCTTAGCCTGCCACCCGGAAAACCCCAGAACCGGCACACCCAGAGGACAGCTGTTGACCACACTGGGGTACCTCCACACTGGTTCCACACAGCTGATCCTCCATGGAGGGAGGATGTTGGTGGTCAGTGGTCACAGACAGTACTTGCTGCTAACAGGCCTGGGCAAATCCCTCCCATTGACCTGCCAACAGCAATCAAGACTCAACTACAAGAGGAGGGTGTACTCAGCCCATAGGAAGGATACACCTCAAGTACACAGCCTGGGTGACAGGGGAGGCTGTGCCACAGGACCCTCCAGGACACCTACTACATTAGGCCACACTACCAAGACAGGGGGTCAAAGCAGCTCTACCTAACACATAGAAACAAACACAGGGAGGCTGTCAAAATGAGGAGACAAAGAAATATGGTCCATATGAAAGAAGAGGTCAAAACTCCAGAGAAAAAAAAACTAAACAAGAGGAACATAAGCAAAATCTCAGTTGCAGAGTTCAAAACAATGGTTACAGAATGCTCAAGGAACTTAGGGAGGACCTCAACAGCATAAAACAGACCCAGTCAGAAACAAAGGAGACACTAGCTGAAATAAAGAACAATTTACAGGGAAACAACAGTAGAGTGGATGAAGCTGAAAATCAAATCAATGATTTGGAACGAAAGGAACCAAAAAACCACCACACAGAACAACAAAAAGAAAAAAAGTCCAAAAAAATGATGATAGTAGAAGGAGCCTCTGGGACAACTTCGAGCTTTCCAACATTCACATCATGGGGATGCCAGAAGAAGAAGAGAAAGAGCAAGAAATTAGAAGTCTATTTGAAAAAATAATGAAAGAAAACTCTTCTAATTTGGGGAAGGAAATAGACATGCAAGTCCAGGAGGCAAAGAAACTCCCAAACAAGGTGGATGCAAAGAGGCCCACTCCAAGACACATCATAATCAAAATGCCAAAGACTAAAGATAACAAGGGAATCTTAAAAGCAGCAAGAGAAAAGAAGTTAGTTACCTACCAGGAAATCCCCATAAGGCTTTCAGCTGATTTCTCAAAAGAAACTTTGCAGGCGAGAAGGGACTGGCAAGAAATATTCAAAGTCATGAAAAGCAGGGACCTACAGCTAAGGTTGCTCTACCCAGCAAAGCTGTTGTTTAGAATAGAAGGGCAGATAAAATGCTTCCCAGACAAGAAAAAAACTAAAGGAGTTCATCTTCGCCAAATCATTATTATATGAAATGTTAATGAACTTATTTAAGAAAAAGATCAAAACTGTGAACAATAAAATGGTAATATATACATATGTATCATCAACTGAATCTAAAATGTAAACTAAGCAAACATGGAGATGGAGAGTGTTTTGACTGTTACCAGGTGGGAGTGTGATGTAGGGGAATGGATAAAGAGGTGAAGGGATTAAGAAGTACAAATAGGCAGTTACAGAATAGCCATAGGGATGCAAAGTACAGTATAGGAAATGAAGTAGCAAAAGAGCTTATACACATGACCCACGGACATGAACAATGGTGTGGGGATTGCCTGAGGGAGTCAGGGATGCCGGGTGGAGGAGAAAGGAGGGGA
Source organism: Mormoops blainvillei (assembly GCA_004026545.1). Lineage (NCBI taxonomy): Eukaryota > Metazoa > Chordata > Mammalia > Chiroptera > Mormoopidae > Mormoops > Mormoops blainvillei. The sequence goes on from PVJD01000165.1 coordinate 200,996, forward strand.
AAATTGGGACAACTATAATAGCATGATCAATAAAATGCAATTTTAAAGAAAAGTTCCACAAAATACCACCCTACTAGCAGCATGAAAAACAAGTCCTTTAAAATAACTGTTCTATAAAGAATTTTTATACAGATAAAAATTACTTGATAATTATTATTAGCAAATCTACAGAAAATACATAAAATGGGTTAGGGTTTTTTTCTGTTGGATATTGTGGCTGCCTCCCTAGCATCCTGTGCCCCTCTTGGTAACTATATTGATTTTCCTTTCGTTAGTCATACCTTCCCAGGGTATTCCAGTGCTTTGGAGAAACAGATTCTACCTATACCTCTAAAAGAGAGGCATGTAGCTTAGGTCTACACAAGTTTAATCTCATGCCCTTGGCAAGATGAATGATTCTCAGGCCTTCACCTTGCTTCATTTGCCAAGAAAGACTTAAGGGGAAGTTTGCCAGCAGGGGTTAGCAGGGTTCTTGAATAGAAGCTCATCAGTCTTCTGACAGAGCTCCTAGGAGCAAACTTCTTGTCCTTCACTCTGAACATGGATGAGAAAGTATGCAGTTCCAAGGTCTGAGAAGCATCCTGTGACCACAAGGGGAAGGCAATCTTACATCAAGTTGATAAAGTCAAATGAAAAGAGAAAAGAAAACAAATTCTACACAATTGAGTTGCCTAAACCAACACTAAACACCATGCTACCTGTTATTAACTCAAGACATCAATTTTTTTTTTTAATTTTTAATCCTCACCCAAGGATATGTTTACTGATCTTAGAGAGGGCAGGGGATGGGGGGCGGGGTGGGAGAGAGAGAGGGAGAGAAAGAGAGAGAGAGACATCAATCAGATGCCTTCCAAACACACCCCAGCCAGGAATCAAACACGAAACCTCAGTATGTACCCTGATCAGGAATAGAACTCGCAACCTTTGGTATACGGGATGATGTTCCAACCAACTACACCATCTGGCCAGGGCAGAAAACCAATTTTTTAACTCAATATGTATAAGTCAATAATGACATCATCCTAAGTGATGTCATTTCTAACAATTAAAGACACCCACATGTTACATATAAAGTACAACAGCAGGCATATGAGTGGAAAGTCACTGCATTTGAAATGAGAAGACTTGAGTTCTATTCCTGGTTGACCTTGACTACGTGTGACCTTGGGTAAATTATTTCACCTCTCCGGGCTTCAGTTTCCTTTTATGAGGAAAACTAAACAGGACAAACTATAGCTCTAAAATTCTATTTTATAATGACAATGAACTTCTTTAATTCTGATTCTTGCTTTAAGGTTTAAACTAGTAAGACAACATCTCAAAAAATAACTACTTAAGCCCTAATTCAAGGATATTTCATGACTGTATCAATGATTTCATGACTATATGAACAAAATAATGTTCTTAGCCCATATGAAACTTTCTCGAGACTGAACAGTAAGGTTAAAAATCTTTTTAATCACTATAGTATAATGAACATAGAATACTAAAAAACATTTGTATGTTTCTCTTCAACAGAACAGATTGAAATGATGAATAGGATATTCCTTTCATCAAAAATAATCTAAAAACTTATAACAGAGAAGTTTGAGGTAGCAAGGAAAAAAATACTATGAAGTATTGTCAATTCTTTATTTGCTTGACCACAGAGGCCAAAATCCATAAATGCATTTAGTCAATGTTCACTTCTAAAGGTAAAGCAAGGGAAATTTTAAGAAATTAATTCCCTCACTGCCTAAAATTTCAACAAATTTGAAGTCCAAGAGCGTTACTATTGTTCTCTTCATTTGTCTGAAAAATTTCAGCAATGTCATATGACCACAGAGTCTGGCAAAGGCAAGGACCCACACAAAGAGAGACAGAATAGGGAGAGAAGGCAGCACAACAGGCTCCAGGACCCAATCTAGGATCCAAATCAGATGACAACCCATTCGGGTCAAGTGACTGGCTACAGCCTGGCCAGTGTGGTCAGTGAGGTTGAAGTGTGGTCCTCTGAACCAAAAGGTTGTGAGTTCAATTCCCAGTCAGGCCACATGCCTAGGCTACAGGTTCGATCCCAGGTGGAGACGCGGCAAGAGGTAACCAATCGATGTTTTCCTCTCACATAGATGTTTCTCTCCCTCTCACTACCCCTCCCTTTCCCTCTCTAAAATCAGTGGGCTTGTCTTAGGGCGAGGATAGTTAAAAAAAAAAAAAAAAAAAGAAGATACTGGCTATATATAAAGGGACTGAGCAAACAGCACATTATTGGGACAACTGGAGAAATCTGAATGGAACTTGTAAATTAGATGGTAATATTTGATCGATGTTAATGTCTTGATTTTGATGGGTTTACTGTGGTTATGTAGGAGAGTGTCTCTATTCAGTAAAAACAAACTGAAGATCCAAAGTGCAGTGTGGCATCAAGACTGCAACTTACTATCAAAGGTTTGGAGAAATTTACATAAAGGATATATAAACATTTCTATGTGATACTTTGCAGCTTTTACATAAATTTGAAATCATTTAAAAATAAAAAAGTCTTTAAAAGGACACCAAAGTCACCCTGAGGAACTGATTTGAGGGATATAGTTTCAGCTATACTCCATGACTCTGACAGGTTATAACCAACTGAGTAACACTGATATGAATAAATACATGAATGAATAAGTGAAGACAAGAAAGCACTCCCTTATAGTAGAATGCCAAATAATAAATGAAGAAATGATGGAATTACAAAATCACCATGTGACAATCATCACAGTAATAATTAATCAATAATTAATTGATGGATGCTAAAACTAGTGGATGAAAGTTGGAGAAGTGAATGAATTTGGTATGTATTTTGTAGTTAGAACTCATAGGAACTGCTGATAGACTGAATGTAGGAGAGAAAAAAAGAAATCAAGGATAAATCTTGGGCTTTGACTTAAGCAACTAGAAAAATAATAGTGCTGTTTAATGAATTATAAATGTCTTGAGGAAGAACGAATGTGACACAAGGCAGAGTGAAATCAAGCAGTCCATTTTGTATATGTCAAGTCTGAGGCAACTGTTTAGTCATCCAAGGGTCAATATCAAGAAGGCAGTTAGATACATGTCTAAAGTTCAGCAGAATTCAGGATTGGAGATAGAAATTTGGGATTTATTGAAAATAGTGAAAAACTAAAAGTGAACTAAGTTCTCAATAATAGGGAAAGGAAGTGCACATTCATATAATAATTATGATTTAGTTTGTACTTTTGAATCAAGAAAATATTAATAATACCCCAAGTAAAAAAGTATCCTATTTCTGTAAGTACATGTGTACCTATTCAGGGGAAAATATGGAAAAATGTACTTCCAAAGTATTTATTAAATCAAGGTAGAAGTATAGGTAATTTTTACTCTCTTCATACATTTCCATATTGTCTGAACCTTCTACAATAAATCTGTATATCTTATTTTTTTCTAATTAAAGAAATAATACATGCTTGTTATAAAAATTTCAAACACGGAGGAATTTAAGAAATGAAGCAAAAAATTACCTAAAAATTCTATTACCCAGGGATAACTGTCAGTTAATTTGCGATCTTCATTTCATACATTTTTCTATGAATACATACATGTATAATTTTACATAAATGAGATCACATAATACAGACTAATCACTCCCTCTACGTCATATCCTCCAGGAAAAAATAACTGCAATGTTAACAACCAGATATATCCCTTGTCCTTCTCCATTCTCTACTTTAGTTCGCAACCCCAAAGAATAATGCTACATTAAGTTTTGGAAATAAAATGTTCTACATGATTTTAAATATATCATTTACGGATATTTGCTCAGTTTACACAGGGCCACCAAATAAACAATGGCATAAAGATTTTCTTACCTTGCTGGTTTGTGGTACTGGCAAAGAAAATCAAACCTGTCATCTGGCACAGGTACTCTGCTCTCATTTGGATCGATTGTGCAGAACGGGAAGTTTTCTGCTGAAGCCTGACTATTGGTTAATACATTGAAGAAAGTAGATTTCCTAAAATGAATAAAAACAATTGAATCAATTCTTAGGTTAACACGAGAAAAATTTATCTCACTCTCATTTCAATGCTCAAATAAGATCCATGAAAATTATAAACCAATCAGGAAGGAGGTGGGGAGGGAGAATACATTTTTATTAATAGAAATGAATAAAATTTACAACAATGCAGCTCATGGTTTAAAATTAGGTTATGTTCCTATCTCAGTCTATTTAGAACTTGAAAAGAGTTTTCCCAAAGAATCTTTATTACAAATGATAGCTAGTCCCAGGTCACACCACAAGTCTATTTCATTCCTAAAGTACCTGGCAGTACCAGCTTATCACTTCACCTCTATCTAACGCAAGCTTCTCTAGCATAAATGTACACAGATGTGTACCTAGTTAGGTCAATTACTTCCCAAGCATTCTGAATTAGGGGCTAGAAGATTGTCTAATAGAAAATGAGAGGTTGTAGTTCAGACTCCCTTCTAATTATTAGTATAGAAGGATTACTGCTAAGTCTAGAATTATGAAATTATAAATTATGAAGGTCAAAATGTGAAATCTTTCCAAGATATAACATAAATCTTAAAATCTATTAATAATGAATAAATTGATTAATAATTTTCAAATTATCTGATTCTTATCAGGTAATACATACTCAGAGAATGCCAGCTCATATTACCACTAGTCACATTTTTTAAAATGATAATTATGATGCCAAAAATCATAGATTAAGATCTAAAACAAAATGAAATTTAAAGCTTTGTTGATCTGACTTTTCCTTGCTCCAGAAATAGGACTGTAATACATATTAGAATTTATAATAAAAATTACTATTATATAATTTTTTTAAACTGGGGGACTTGGGATACTAGTTAAGGATTACATGAGAGAATCTGGGACTGGGGCTTACTAACTCTAGCTAGACATGCATATAGACCAAGTTTGATAACAAAAGAATAGTCAAATGTATAATGGTTGTGTCAGGATGGTAGGATTATGGATGGTTATTACTCTCTTTTCCAAAAACTTTTTAATGTGAAAATGTCTGTTAAGATGAGATCTAAGCCTGCATTCATCAGGAGAAATTTATACTTACTACAGTTAGCTCATCTTATTGAACTTTTAAACCAAAGAACCAATCCTTTTTTAACTCTAAGAACCTTGTAAGAGTAATGAACAAAGGTAACCATCAAAGTTTATCTAAATACTACTTCTGAGAAGTATGTTTTGAAAACAAGACACTTAAAACCTGTACCCTCCTATAGGTCTTTAAATATTGCTCTTCTATCACATTCAGACTAAACATTAAAAAAAGTAGAAATGTGATAATATAGCCACTTAAATCATTACTGGTTGCTTAGAGCACCACTGTCCAAACCAGTAGCTTTTGAATGCCTGCCTTTAAAGAATCTGTTGAGACTCTAAAGGCATACATTACCAGGCTTCTTTCAAGACCTGGTGTAGGCCCCAATATTTTAAAAATATTTCAGGTGATGCAGGTGTAAAGTCAGGTTTTAGAACCACTGAGTTAGATTCAGACTCAGCGAACAACCCACTGAATGACACTAACTGTCGCAATATTTATATTGGCAATCTCTAAGAGCCTGGTAACAATCCAGAACTCTAGGAATCACAAGAAGAAATCACTAATTTTTAGTGATTTTAATTTCAATCCTGTTAATATAAATATCACAGTACTCAATTTAAAATAATCCGTACATTTATAAAGTTATAGTTCATTTACTTCCAGAAAGATGCTGAAGCTTAACACAATTTTAAAAATTAACACGTACTCATGTATGGGATGTATTTGAGGTCTTGCCCCCTGGCATATGTCATCAGTTTGGCTCAAATAAACTTTTATTAAAAAATGTTTTAAAAATTAACACATATAACAGGGCAGAAAATTTTTAAAAGGAAAACTCACATTCAGACTATGATCTGTAAATACTACATCCATTAAAAATAACCAGGACTTCTTGGAGAAATGGCTAATTCCAGGTCTGGGACCAGAAATATCCAAGATGACTCAAACAATTTCTCTCAAGGGAACACAAGGAAGCTATTAAAGCTCACAGAGTCCTAGCAAAAGCACTCTGGACCCCAGCTGGTATAGCTCAGTGGATTGAGTGTCAGCCTGTAAACCAAAGGGTCGCCCATTCGATTCCCCAGTCAGGGCACATGCCTGGGTTGCAGGTCAGGTCCCCAGTAGGGGGCATGTGAGGCAACCACACATTGATGCTTCTCTCCCTCCCTTCCCCTCTTTCTAAAAATAAAATAAATAAATAAATAAATTTTAAAAGCCAATGTGAATAGGCTCACTGGCCAAAATGGATCAGTCTGAGCATCAATGAAAATAGCTACAATAAATTTTCACAAATCAATTTTCAACTCAAAGTTCGGCATCTGCGTATGCAGAGTTCTGATTTAGAGGTAGATTTTCTACTGTGCCAGGGTGGGTGCCTCTAACCATGCCCACCCCCTCAGGCCCTGGTTGTTCAAGGGTCAACAGTAACTTTATATCCATGAGCTGTTAATAATCTGCAACAAAACAAAACAAAAAAACCCTCTCTGGCCACCTTTTAAGGATGCTAGATGATAGATTCTTTTGAAGATTAAGTAAAGCACTTATTTGTATTTTTCCTATACAAACTACTTTTAGAGTATCAGAGTTAAGAGTAATATTATTTTATAGACATATTCCAGCCCATAAATGAGGAAAGAATAAAAAACTTAGAATACTACTATTTTGCAGCCCTTAAGGAATTAATGAAGCTGGGAAATGATCACCAATGATAGTTAATACTGCAAAAGGGGGGGGGGGAATAGTACCTAATAGTACAAGTATATATACCATTTTTCACATACTCTCGACATAAAATTTATCTGATATTAATCTGATCAAGCCTTTACATACTGCTACCACTTTATAGGAAATACAGAGGACACAAGAAGACATTAAATGATACCACAAGTATGCAATCAACAAAATTCAGACTTTGGAAAATTCTATAAGACAAATGAACAGATTTCTTCAACAACTGGGGGAGGGAAGAACTTCTGCTTTGGGGTGAGATGCAAAAGCTAACAAGAGATTACATCTCTCACCCAGAAATAGAAAAGCCATATACATGCAGAATTAAGAAAGCACCCAAAGGGGCTAGGAACTTGCAAATATTTGGGGTGGGGGGTGCCTCAAAGGAGTGATCTGACCTCCACAGCCACTTTTACCCTGGAGACATCTGCCCATTCTGGGCAGAAGAAAGAGGCCCAGAATCCAGGTTTTATACTCATGGAAAGCTGATGCATAGGACAGAGAACCCAGAAAAGGATTTGGAGGAAACTTAAGAGGAAGGACCTAACGAACACAACCAGAACCCTCAGGAAATTTATCCCTAGAGGGAAAAATAGAAAAGTAAACGGTGACGTAAACTGGCTACTCTTTGTAACTTATTCCCGTTCCCCTGAAAACAAATAAAAAGTGATACTTAAGTTGCTAAAAACAGTGCACGTCCTCACTTATCTAAAATGTAACTAAAATATTGTATACTCGCAATGAAAACATTATAAAATAATGTTACAATAAAAGTACTTCAAACAAAATTTAAATATACTAATTAAATCAAACACTTATAGATCACTTGTACCTTTTTGGAGGAGGTAGGGGACAGAGTAACTGCAACTATAGTTTTGTATATTGCAGTTTTTTTAAAAAACTGCTCACTGTTAGCAGTTTTTTTAAAAAACTGCTCACTGTTACTACCACAGTCATAGCAACTACAATGTAAAAAGACTGCAAGGAGTTTACGGAGTTATTTTCTAATTTATGGCTATTATTACGCATAGCACTTTTTACCATCTACGTGGACAAAAATATGCTTTATAAAAAAGAAAAAAATTTATCCCTTTCATCATATCATATAGTAAAGATAAAGTAAAAGAAAGTCCCATTATCTCTTAGGCCGAAAAAATTCTTACACACAAACTAGACTTGGAAAGCAAATCTCCATTTTCACAGATCATCTTATCTTGGACATAGATTTTAAATTTCATAAAGTCATCTGTATCTTCCAACCACTTCATAAGTACAAAAAAGTAAAAAGAAATAACAAAGAAAAATTTTTTCTAAGGATTTTTACTATACGTTTAGTGGCAAGTTAAGACATTTTGATCTATTCAAATCTATTTAAGAAAAGCCCTGCAAAAGCAAAGAATTTGAAAGTGTTGGCCTAAGCCATAAGTGTTAAAAGCCCACGAAGCTTTTGTGAAATGAGGATTTTACGCATACACACATACACATATTTAAATCCCTTAAGGTTATTATTAAAGTTTGAAAGTAGAAGGAAGGTTCAAAATTGTAGCAATCTCTCTTTTGCAAAAAGAATGGGTTTACATAAGTATTATTTCAGCAATGACAGCATTATAAAAAAAAAAAAGAGTGGCTAGACTTAATGTATGACCCCACCATTTAGAGCCTAAATACTTTACTCTTGATATTTTACTGCAGTAAGTAAATCTGACTGAACAGGTGTTTTATCTAAAATCTTATGTAAAATTACAATATGTGTTGGGAAGTCAGGATGCCAATGCAAATCCACAGTACTCTGAATTAACCATTTATAAAACACACAACCAAAATATGGAAAAAAGCAGAATGTTCTTTCAAAATGTTCTGTATTTAGACATAACTAAACTGTTTTTAAAAAGTATCCATCTGCTAGATACAGGGAAAAAATACAGATGTCAGAAATAAACACCAATGTGTGTATACATGGGTTAGTATAACCATATATATGTCCTAACAAGTGAGAGGGCCTAAAAGCAATAGCACATCAGCAGCACATATCACACCTAGAGCCCAGACTTTAAGTTTCTAACCACCATTCTCCAGTAAAAGAAACCAGGGATCTCTGGAGTCAAGGCTGAGACAGGAAAAATACAGTGTTAGTCTGAAACATCTTACCATGTCAGAGAGTAAGAAAGTACTTTAAAAAAAGAAAAAAAAATGATTGGGGTATGTCAGAAGAACATAAGAGGCAACTAAACAAAGCTCCCAATGGCCAAAGCCAGAACAATTTGAGCAACAAAATAAATAGTACTGATAATCTTGGGTTATAACCCAAAGATTAAACAAAATTTATTGAGCCCAAGTATTACAATATAAATAATTGAATAAATAACAAAATGTGGCGGGGGGAAGGGGACAAATCTACTTTATAGAAGAATTACAAATAATAAGTGTATAATAAATACGGGAAGTAGAAAATTACCATTAAAACACCACTAATATTTGCTGCAGACAAAACCTACTGAGGAATGACAAAATTTAGTAGGGGAAATAGAGAAACTTTAAAGAGAAACAGGACATTTGAATAGCCTTAAAATATCTTTCCCCTGTAATATTAGTATATTTACTGTGGTGGTTCTGACATATGTCTACAAATTTTGATACTCCTTCCTTCAGGATGTGGAGCTTAATTCCCCTCCTATTGAGAACGCCAAAGCTAAAATCTAAGAGAAACGGGGCATACCGCCTGACCAGGAGTGTCTGGCTTTTGCGGGCAAACAGCTGGATGATGGCCTCTCTCTCTGTGACTACAATTTCCGGAAAAAGCCCACCCTGTACTTGGTGCTGCATCTGCAGGAAGACATCTTGGAGTCCTCCCTCCTCTAGTTCTCCCAGAAGTACAACTGCAACAAGATCTGCTGCAAGCGTCGCACCCTCCTGCACCCCTGAACTATCAATTGGTGCAGACGCGCCAACAACCTGAGCCTCGAAAAGGTGGTCAAAAATAAGGCCTCTCCACTACTTCCTTGGCCAGCAGGGTCGCCTCTTGCCTGAACCCCCTCAGCCCTGGGGCCTCGATAAAGTTCCCCTTTCATTGACTGGAGCAGTTACCAAAAAAAAAAAAAAAAAAAAAAGCCCCTGAGATACTTCAAGAAAGAAATGAATGAAGATGTGAAAAAAAATAGATAGATGCCCTGGCCAGGTGGCTCAGCTGGTTGAAGAGAGGTCCAGTACACCAAAAGGTTGCAGGCTCGATCCTATTGGGGGGTGTATAGGAGGTAACCAACTGATGTTTCTCTTTCACATAAATCAATCTATCTCTCTTTTCTTTTCTTTCTTGCTTTTTCTTTCTTTCTTTCTCTCTCTACACCTCTTGCCTCCCCCCCAACGCCCTTACGCTCTAAAAAAATCACTAAACATATCCTCAAGTAAGAATTTTTAAAAAAGAAAATAGCCCTGGCTGGTGTGGCTCAGTGGACTGAGTGCTGACCTGCAAACCTAAAGGTTGCTGGTTCAATTCCCAGTCAGGGCACATGCCTGGGTTGTGGGCCAAGTCCCCAGTTAGAGGTGTGCAAGAGGCAACCAGATCAATGTATCTCTCACACACTGATGTTTCTCTCTCTCTCTTTCTCCCTCCCTTCCCCTCTCTCTAAAAATAAATAAATAAAATATTTTAAAAGAAAATAGGTTTGGTGCCCTAATGAAAAATACAGTTTGGGAAAATGTACAAAGATAAATCTCTCAAGTATCTGGATGGAAAGTAGTACTACCACCCAAATAAGGAATGCAAGAGGCAATGAGCTCAGTCTTAGACATGTTGAGTGGAGACATTTAACTGGAGATATTCAGGGCAGAAGATACACGAATCTGGAACTCAGATGCAACCGGAACAGAATGCACAAATTTAGAAAATAGAAGTTAATAGATAATTAAAATCAGGAAAGGATGAGAGTGCCTAGGGAGAAAGTATAAAAGAGAAGACAGCCAAGAAGAGAAACCCATTATTAGGGAGCAAACACAGAAAGTATAACAAGCATAAAAGGTTGAAGGAAGAGTAAGACAGGTGGGCAGTTACTGACAGTGTCAAAATAGGGCAGAGAGACTCAGTAAGCAAGGACAAAAATGAGAACCAGCTTTGGCATTCGTATCACGACTGCCTTTTGCTATAGTTCTTTCAAAAGCAAACATTTTAAAAGGCATTAAATGACCTAAAAATAAAGTTAAAATACACAATTTGCACCACCCTGTACCTTCACTTCCATATCGATTTCAAACTAAGTTCATGCAAGCACTTTGAAAACAACAAATTATTAATAATTGTAAGATATTAAAGCTAAAAATTTATAACTACAAAAGAAAAGTATAATTTATCCCAGGGATAGAATAATTGTTTATTATTCTTTGTATATAATATACATATAATAAACACTATTACATATAAAAATTCAGTGGCTTGTCTGTATGTGAAATTTTTATAATCAAACATCAAAAAAAAAAATCTAGCCAGCATGAAAAATAAATATATGCCAGTTACTTATTAAACACGTAGTATATACTTAAGTTGTTTTTAAAAGCTTACTAATCTGTCCATTCAACAGAAATGGGAATCTCTGACTCTCAGCTCAACTTTATCAGCTCTTCAGGATGAAAATGTTCTGATCACCAGTATTCACAGCCTAGAGAATAATCTTATTCCAGGGAGTTTCTTTAGGCAGTCAAGAATGGAGCCTCTACAGTAATAACAAAAAGCTAAGAATCAGTCAGGAAGACTTCTCCAGAGCACACACGGGTCTCATACAAACCATATTAGGAAATTAGTAGACTACAGTGGATTAAAGACAGCCACACATTTTTTTGCCACTCCTCCCATAAAGAAAGTCTATTTTCCCCCCTCCCTCCTTGTCTCCGGGTTGGTATCACAACTTGTTTTGACCAACAGAATTAAGTAGAACAGTACTGTGACATGGCCACGCTTTTCACTCTCTTGGGAACTAGCCACCATACTATAAAGAAGTTGGCCTGGAAACCACTTGGAGAGAAAGAGGCCAGGTAAAGGAGGACAGAAATGCCCCCAGACTTCTAGACAACCCTGATAAGACCCCAGACCTGTGGATGTGGCCATCTTGGACCTTCTAGTACTGACTATGCACCAGCTGAATGCAGACACATGAGACATCCAAAGTGAGAAAGAATCATGAAGTAAGAAACTGTTATTGTTTAGACCGTGAACTTTTAGAGTGGTTAGCTACAAAACAACAGAAAACTGAAACACTGAACATAATTATCTTGTGATTCTTTAAAGTATTTCCTACCATGTTTTCCCTAAAAAGTAAATAGCTTTTAAAGAATCTGTGGCCACAACAATAAATAAATAAATAAATACATACATACATACATACACACACACACATACATACATAAAATATCATCAACATGTTTAAAAAACCCTGTGGTTGGTCTCTGGCAAACTGGGAAAAGCCAAGTTGTAGAAACAACCAAACCACATTTCCAGAAATATCAATTAAGCAAGACAAGTACTCTGCTGGTACAGTTCCTGACTGTTCAGAGTACACAGTTGTCCCCCAGTATCCATTCTCTCCTTCTTTCCAGAATTCTTAACATATAGCCATCAAAATAAAGACATTTCCTAGCCTTCCTTGCAAATAAATTCTATGACTAAAGTAAACAATGGGATGTTAGCAGGACTTCGCAAAGGGATGGTGTGGCACTCAGCTTACAGGGAAAAAGATCCCTAAGAGACTTCAGGCCAAGTCATTTGGCCCTCTGATGCTTCAGATTACCAGTTGTATGGAATGTATAACACCTTAAACCAGGAAGATGAAGGCCACACTCTTGGGATCTCTAAGGTAAATTGAAAGCAGCTGGGATTCCTGAGGACTTCATAAAGCAGAGTCAGTATACCACTCTCTGACTGCAAAATTCACTTTTATATAAAAAAGAAACTTCTATTTAAGCCAAGGTTATTTGGGGTTTTCCAACATTCTCAGTTGAACTTAAATCCCATCTCATGAGGTAGTAGCAACAAGAAGAGCTGTCCAATGACACAGTGAAGAAGTCTGAAATACCGAAATCTAGTTTCTTGAGCAAATGCAATACAATGAAAGAAAGTCTTTTAAACAAATCATGCTACAACAGCTGAACATCCATATGCAAAAAAGAAAGAAAGAAAGAGAAGAGAAGAGAAGAGAAGAGAAGAGAAGAGAAGAGAAGAGAAGAGAAGAAAGAATCTAGATACAGAGCTTTCGCCCTTCACAAAAATTAAGTCTAAATGATTCACAGACCTAAACGTAAAATCTAAAAACTATATGATTCCTAAGGGTCCTGGCTGGGTAGTTCAGTTGGTTAGAGCATTCAGATACACCAAGGTTACAGGTTTGATCTCTCTTAGTCAGGGCACATATAAGAATTAACCAATGAATGCATAAATAAGTGGAACAACAAATCAATGTTTGTTTCTCTCTCTCTCTCTCTTTCTCTCTCTTTCTCTCTCTCAAATCAACAACAAAAAAATTACAACTCCTAAGAGCTAGGAGAAAAACTTATAGCAAAGACTTTTTACTACACAACACCAAAGGAATGATCCATGAAAGAAATAACAGATAAACCAGACCTCATTAAAATGAAAAACTTCTGCTCAGTGAAAGACTAGATCAAGAGACTGAGAAAACAAGCCACAGATTAGGAGAAAAATATTTTCAAAGACATACCTGAAAAAGAATTATTATCCAAAATATACAAAGGACTCTTGAAATACAATAAGACAAACAACATGATCAAAAAAATGGGCCCAAAACCTTAACAGACACCTTGCCAAAGAAGGTATATTAATACGAATGGCAAATAAGCATATAAAAAGATGTTTCCCATCATATATCATCAGGGAAATGCACATTAAAACAACAATGGCACACTACACACCTATTATCCAGAACACTGAAAACACCAAATGCTGACAACGATGTGGAGCGACAGGAATCCTCATTCACTGTTGGTGGGAATGCAAAATGGTGCAGACACTTGAGTTTCCTACAAAACTAAGCATAGTCATACTATACAGTCCAGCAATTGTGCTCCATGGTTTTTACTTAAACAAGTTGAAAATGTATGTCCACATGAAAACCTGTACATGGATGTTGATAGCAGTTTTATTCATAATTGCCAAAGCTTAGAAGCAACCAAGAAGTCCTACAGTCAGTGAATGGATAAACTACAGTACACCCAGACAGTGGAATATTACAGAGCACTAAACAGAAATGAACAATTTAAGCTACGAAAAGATATGGAGGAAACATAAATGCACATTACTAAGTGAAAAAAGCCAATCTGAAAAAGCTACATACTATAAGATTTCAACTATATGACATTTTGGAAAACGCAAACCAATGGAAACAATAAAAAGATTACTGGTTGGGACGAGGTGGGTGAATAGAGCACAGAGGATTTTTAGGGCAGTGAAACTACTCTGTATTATACTATAACGGTGGGTACATGTGCCATGACACATTTGTCCAAAGTTACGGAAGTTACACCAAGAGTGTACCCTAAGACAAACTATGGACTTTTGGGTGATTACGATGGGTTAACATAATTTCATCAATTGTAACAAATGTACCACTTTGCCTGGGGATGTTTATAATGGGGAAGGCTATGCATAGGTACGGGTAGGCAGTATATGGGAAATCTCTGCACCATCCTTTCAATTCTGTTGTGAAACGAAAACTGCTCTAAAAAAAATGATTGTTTTTAAAGTAGCCAACAAGGCTTCCACCTACAATAACACACTGGTCTAAGAGGAGGTAATTTATAAAGGGTCGCTCAGGTAAGAAAAAGCAGAACAAATCTAGAAACAAAAACTTCATACCCTGGGTACGCTCACAACCAGACACAACTGCCAAAATTCATCAAACTGTACATTATTAAAATAGGTGAATTCTACTATTTGTAAAATATACCCCAATAAAACAGGGGGGTGGGGGTGGGAGGAGTATTTAATTTAAATGCATAAACAGCACATTTATACTGGATAATGAATTAGGTTATTCTCATATACACTGATTTTTGTTATGCTTTACGACTAAAAACCATATATACTACTTAAGATAGCCAACTTTAAAGTAGTGCCATTTAAAATCAAGCTGCACTGACTGCAGTGATTCTAGAATAAGTATGTTAATATCTAAAAACTATGTCTTGCTTACAGGTGCAACAGAGCTCACAACATATGTAATGACCGTATCTTGCTTTTGAGTTTATTGACAACACCCTACAGTACTTTGCTTAATTATTTGTTTTGTTTATACTGTATTTTGACACTATTTCATTTTACTTTGCAAGCAGCCTATATCCCAGCAGGAAACTCCTTCAAAATGCAAACCTCCCCAGCATCAGCAAAGAAATCAGGACAGCCACACTTGTTTGTTTTACATTACAAAAATTTAAGAGCTGCCTTAGTTGGTCATACCGTGGTCCATTCACTAACTGATCTCTATGACCAGGGTTCCAAGAGGCTCTTTCCACATGAAAGAACATGGTTGTCCTACTTGCCACTAATCTAAAAGCCTAAAGCACATGTCAAAATACTTACAGTCACCTTAATAAATCCATATTGGATCTATTACCCATTAGCACACCCTGCTCACTCTTGAAACACTTTATATTTTAAAGTTAATAAAAGGTGTTAAAGTAGAAGGGCAACTGATGAAAAAAGTAGGCTGAACATTCAAGTTGCAAGTGTGTGGATTCATATGATAATTCCCACATATATTTCCTATCACTGCCTTATTTGCAATAATTCATTTTAAACATTATGAAACTCAAATTTTTGCTCTCTCATCTTTCAGATTTAGTCACTTTATAACAAATATCCTTTATCTAGCAACTTTCAGTATGAAATTTAAAATTATCACCTTCTTCTCCAGTAAAGATTGAGCCATCCAATCCCTGATCTCCCAAAACTGTAATCAAATTTATAATGGGGCTTTTAAAACTATTTCCTAAAGTATCCTACTGCAGGGCCTCTGGCAGCCAGCCTAGGTAGGCACAGTCAGCACAATAATCAAACTTAAACTAGTCCATTTCTACTTAAATTAAACAAGGTATGTCTCCCAACAGTGTTTCAGGCTGATCTGGTTCAACTTCATGTTTTAACTGTTGCTTCTTCTGAGTTTAAGCAAAACAAAGAATATAAGAAACTCAAGTCTCAAAATAGCATTTGTATAGAAAACCAAATATAAAATACAACTAAACAAAACCTTGTTTTGCAACATATTAATATTCCAGCTTCCTAAACTCTTTCAATTTAAATTTTAATTACCTCATGAGTTCCCATTTCTACAACAGGAGCCAAAATATTTGCAAGATAAAAATGAGGAAAACCCAACATTCACCTACCCAACATTTGGCAATCCAACAATACCAATTTTCAAGGAGGTTCCAAATCTTCCAATGATTGGGGGTGGTTTAATTCCATCACCTCCCTTTTTAGGGGGCATCTGAAATGTCAAAACAAACAGATATAAAGAAAATTTTTACTATCCCCATCAACCAAGAATACATTTCATCATACTAAATATATTATTGAACAATAGATTAAGAATAAAGCATACTGCATATATCAATCAAAAACTGACACAGCTAATGCCACTTTATTTTTCAAGAAAAAAATTTTTTTAAGTTCTACAAACAGATCCTATTCTGATAGCTGTCAAAGCAGTCACTCCTGAAAAGTCTGATCTGAAAACATGTGGCATCATAAGTAAAAAATAAACTTAAAAAAGTAACTGCCAACCTTCCGTCTAGGTTGTTCAAAAAACACTTTCTTAATCTGACATAAGGTTAAGCGAATGAAAACCTTAGGAAGCAGGTGCACAGATGAGAATCAAAGAAAATCTATTCTAGAACCACAAACAACCAAGTCACCTACACCAAACCATCCCTCTTTTCTGGAACTTGTTCTTTCCCATTTACCCCACAAGCACCATTTTTCACATGGATGAACCACGCCGATATTACCGTCTTTCCAACCAAGTCTCTCCCAACTTTGGCACCGTAGATATACGACTCCTACGACTCATAAGCAACCTCCGGAATCTACACTCTTATTTCTAGCTGTAAATGAATCCATTAACCCTTTTTTATTCACAAGTCGAACTTTCCCAGTCCCCGTGCATCTGGCTCCAAGCTCCTCCGTGCAGAATTAATCCCACTTTACTACTGCAAACTGAACTCATGAGGACTGCCAACCTCACGTTTTATAAGCCGGGAACTAAAACTGTGCCTGTCTTGTGGATCTAGTTGAACCTCCCGGGGCCACGCTGAGGCCCTGCTTATTAAGTGATATTCCAGCCTTTGATCCCTGGCGCCAAGAGCCAGGGATCTCCCTTCTCAGGGTCTTAACTAACTCACACCTGTTCCCGACTAAACCCCAGGCCTCCGCAGCACAGCTGCCAAGAGCAGAGCCTCTCCAGTCCTCTGGCCTCCTAACGAGGGATGACCCCCCGCCCTACCAAAGCAGGCCCCTACCCAATATCTTCCCCCGCTGGACTGGGCCTCTGGACCGCCAGGAAAGCTTTCCCCAGAACGTGCCGGCGTGAGGCGTGGGCCGCTCTGGGGACTCGCGGCCTAGTCCGACAGCGCCTCATTCATCCACACACCCCACGCTGCCTGCTGCCCTCACTCCGCCCGGCCGCCCGGTTGTAGCCTGACGTTGGCCTCAGAGTAACAGGCCAGGGAACCGTAGATGCGGCGGGGAGCGCGCCCCCAGCCTCCCAGCGGGGCTCACCGTGCTCGGGGCCAGCGATGACACGGGGTCCCAGAAACAGGAGCAGATGGGTCCTACCGGCAGCAGGAGGCGGGGAGGAAGGAGGAGTGAGCTCAGGCCCTGCCCCTTCGCTGAGCAGCACGCACGACGGCAGCAGCGGCAAAACGAGCCCACTAGGCACCCGGCAGCACCTGCGCGCAGGCCGCGCGCTCCGCCCCTCCCCCACCTCGCGTGCCCGCCCACTCCGCTCATTGGTTCGATCGGCGGGGAGGCGGGAGTAGGATGGGAGGAGCTCCAGAGGGCTGGATCTGGCGGGAGCCACCGTAGGAGCCAGAGTAGGAGCGGAAGCTGGCCTTTACCCTACCTCGGAACTTAAGTCTTCCGCCCTCTCAGCAAGTGTGACTTCTTGTCTTTGGTTTTCCGCTTCCTTCTGGGAGCGCTCCCTGAGTTGCCCGCACACGCTCGCTCACCAGGTTGCACATCCACACTTTACGCACTGGACATCGAAGCACTCTCCCTGACCGCCCGCCCGCCCAGAGACGTGTCGCCTGAGGTCTGGGGAACAGCCGCTCCATCCCTGCTTGGACTCCAACCGACTTCTCGGATACCACGGTCCTAGCCAGCCTCATTATCTGTGACTTTCGTCAGTCATTGCGGATAGTGAGAAGTTGTTAAATAAACTTTCTTAAAGGAAAAAGGAAATAAGGGAAGCTTATGATCCAAGGGTTCCTTCATCACCTTATCCTTCAGGCATTTTTCAGGGATTGGACCCCGGAATGTGTTTAACAGAGCCAATTCCCCACTCCCCCTCCTTTCCCTTTGGATGGTTAAGAGCAGGGACCTCTAGAATTTGGGAAACATAGTTTCCAGTCTGGATTCCACTACTCATTAGCTGTGTGTGGACAAAGTAACCTAGAGGCTTCTTTAATTGGGACTCCTTATAAGCAGCAACTAACCGTTTTTTAATAAAACGGCATTAAGATCTTTCTTAGCCTTATGAGAGTGATCTGAGGTGAGTAAATTTTCCTGTAAAATTTGGAAATTCTTAAGGAGACAGGCAACCTGATTCGATTGTGACTATTTCCTTTTCTTTTCTTTCAGAGGAAGGGAGGGGAAAGAGAGGGAGAGAAACATCAATGTGTGGTTGCCTCACGCGCGCCCCCTACTGGGGACCTGGCCCACAACCCAGGCGTGTGCCCTGACTGGGAGTTGAACCAGGGACCCTTTGGTTCACAGGTGGGCACTGAACCCACTGAGCGACACCGGCAAGGGCTATTTCCTTTCTTAATAGTCACAAGTATGCACTATTTATATTTTCTCAATATACTTCCCTTGTCACCAACAATAGTTATGAAACAGGTATATGTGTACGCCTTAGCTACAGAAACAGAGGAGCTAATTGGCCTATATTTTGTACCCACCATCAGTATAAACTCTTATGAATAGCCATAACGAAGTAATTCCTAGATCGTTTACCGCTGTTTTGGTAGTGAAATTCTATAGCTGGTTTTCACACTGCTGCTTGTGGAAAAAAACAGGAACCACTACTTTAAAATCTGAAGAATCCTAGAGAGCCCTCTCTGCCCAGCAACTGGCCACCCCAATACTAATTTAAAATGTTCCCAACGTGTAGTAGTAGAATCATCTTCAACTTACCACAGTCTTTTGGCCAAATTTCGCTACTTATTCAATCTCAATACCCAAGACCTACCCATTCCCTTCAATTCACGCAATCAGGTCCTAGAGTCTACATCTTCCTTACTTGCACTTTTGACCACCATTAAAGTGCCTTGACAAAGTAGGTCACACAAATATCAGTGAGCTGAGTATTTTCTGGGATGGCCAATTGCTGCTGCTAACAGCTAATAACAGCTCTCCATTACCAACTCAATGGGGGAAATGTGATTTACTTGAAGTCTGGGCGGGGGAGGAGGTCAACTCAAATTCATGAGAAAGAGGATCTGTTGGCGTACTTCAAGTAAAGTGCTACCAAGGGTGCAATTTGCTGTGACCAGGCAGGTAGGGGTCACATAGTAGAAGCATCCTATGAATGACCTCTCTCTACTAATGAAGCATGTTAAGTCTCAGAGAAAACCCTAGTGGGTATCGATTCTACATTATAAATTAAGAATTAGACAAACAGGATATTAAGAGTTAACACTAATGCCAAGCCTTGAGCCTTTTGCATAAAGGTAAGTCTAGTACCTATTGAGCTCAGTGATTAAGTGAAGACTAGAGAAAATCAGAAATGGTCTAGAATAAAAATTGATCGAAAGATTTCTATCAGAGGAGTAATAAGGCTAGACCATCAGGTCAGCTCAGTGTGGGGTGCTAATGAGGAAAGACCAACGGGATGAAAAAAAGTAGCCAGAACCCATTTTCACTCTTTGCTGTTATTAGCCTTTCAGAATTTTTCTTTCCTTCCCAGTCTTCAGCCAATGACCAGGGATTAAGTGAATTAACCATAGGTCAGAAAGGATCTTGGAAGTGGTTTGGAGTCAGTAATTTATCCCATAGAGAGTAGCTCATTAGAAATCCAGAGATTTACTGATCCTGTACAAAAAGCTAAGGGGCAGAACACAGCAAGAGTAAACAGAGGGGATAAGAAGGGAGGGAAGAAAATAGGGTTAGTGATATGTTCACCATGGGTTTGCAGGGCTTTACTACAACTGTTGGTCAGCCTTGTCCACATCTGTTACAGGTACAACAGATAACTAAATACTAGTGATAACTACATGAAAAGGGAGGTTGCATCTTGATAATAATTTTTCAAGAAAGGGCTTACAAAAAAATATATACCCTGGGGTGAATGGGGTGGAATTGTGAAGATGTCGGTCAAAGGATGCAACTTGCAGTTGGAAGATAAATAAGTTCTGAAGATCTAATGCACAAGATTGTGATTATAGTTTACAATATTGTTCAACTGACCCTTAAACAACGCAGGAGTTGGGGCTCTGACCTGCCATATACTTAAAAGTCCATGTATCACTTTTGACCTCCCCAAAACTTATCCAGTACTAAACTGCTGTTGACCAGAAGCCTTACCAGTAACATAAATAGTCAACTAACACATATTTTGTATGTTATGTGTATTATATACTATATTCTTACAATAGAGCAAGTTAGAAAAAAATTAAGAAAATGATAAGGAAGAGAAAATACATTTACAGTATTTTTAAATGTCTGTGCATAAGTGAACTTGCACAATTCAAACCCATGTTCAAGGGTCAACTGTATTATATACTTGAAAGGTGCTAAAGGACTAGATCTCAAATGTTCTCATCACTAAAAAGGAATTATAAATGTGTGAGGTGACGGAGCTGTTAGCTAATGCCACAGTGATAATCACATTGCAATATATAAGTTTATCAAATAAATACATTGTACACCTTAAACATACATAATGTTATATGTTAACTATATCTCAGTTTTTTTAAGTACCCTATGTAGTTATTAAATAACATTTTTTTCTGTTACCTGTGTCAGACTTTTTCTTTCTGTCACTAAGCTTTATATATTATCCAGTGTCCAGAAAATAGTTCCATATATTTAGACTACCCTATTCTTTACTTTTTATTGTTGTTTATGTAAAATTATTTTCTTGAGCACCTACTCCATGCTAGGCATTGCTCTAGGCTTTGGAGCAGTGAAGAATAAGATAAATATGGTCCTTGCCCTCAAGATGTTTTCAGTCTAGGAGAATAGACAAGCAAGTAATTATACAAATAACTGTCTGAGAACCTGGTAAAAATCTATAGGATACCTAAATATTCTGATTACAATTTGAAGATCTAAAATAAACGACCTTGATTTTCACTTACTCTCAAGACTTCTGATATTATGTTCCATGCAGTGTTTAATCAGCTCCTTTCCCTGCTCCATTACCAGCAGTAATCAAACCCTGTCAGGGATCAGCAAAGCACATTGTCAATTTTCACTCTTCTACTTGACAGATCATGATTTTGAATTTTGACCATAAACAACCTGTGAAGTAAAACATGTTTAATCAACTGCTCTTGATTCTGGAATTGCTCACAGTATTTGAAAGGATGCTGATTGACTAAAGAGTCAATCAGTAAGAAAACTACTAAAGTTTTGTTATCTAATCTCTATTATAATTCATGAATAAGGATTTAGAGATTCTTAAAAGAAATTTTTACATGCTGTTTTCTCAGAGGAAACAGAATAAGGCATATGCTAATCTAGAAAAGTAAATATATTATTGAAGTATTAGCTAGGATGCTTTTAGCTGCAAGTAACGGGAATTCTGATTCAATGGAAATTTATGCTATGAAACAAAGTACAGAGAGAGAACTTCGGGATTGAGAGATTCAGCAGCTTAACACTACTTTCAAGGGCCCCGGTTCTTTCATATCAAGGCTCTGTCTTGAGTTTCCTCTGGTTTCATCCTCAGGCTAACAGCAAGAAAGCTACTGTTGCAATACTGGGTAACACATCCAGAAATGGCAATATTCAGAAGGAACGAGTTTGGGGGAGTGGGGCAAGAAATCATCTCTTCCTGTAACTCTTAGAAAAAGGGAAATGTCTTACAAACTCTACAGCAGACTTCTTCCATTGTACAAAAGTGCTTCTCATGCCTATACCTGAACCAAACACTGGTAGGGAAACACTGAGACCATTAAGCCCACCTTTATGGCTAAAGGACAGATCAACTTTCTCTGGGGCACATGGCTGTGTGGGATACAGATCAGTAGCTGAACAAAATTAGGGTTATATAAGAAAAGGTCACCACCAGCTGTGTCCGCTATACCTCCTGAACTATTTTTTTCAAGATAACAGCTTGGGCACAGTGTGATAGTTCTGAAAGTAGTCACTGTTGCCCTGGCCAATGTAGCTCAGTTGCTCCGAATGTCATCCTATGGGCTCAGGTTCGATTCCCAGTTGGGGTGCACGCCTGGGTTGTGGGTTCAATCCCTGGTTGGGGAACATACACAAAGGCAGCCCATCAGTGTTTCTCGCTCACATGGATGTTTCTCTCTCTCTCTCTCTCTCTCTTTCTCTTCCCCCTCTCTAAAAGCAATGAAGAATGTCCTGAGGTGAGGATAAAAAGAAAAATCGGTGTCACTGGTGGTCATCTGATATAACTGCAATGTAATAAATGTTGGTACACCTAATTCGTTGAAAAAAAACACTGAAGAAAATTGATCATCTTATAATACTTAATGGTATTATAAAATGAAAACATGTGAAAATAATATTTTTATTAACCTTTATAAGATACTTAAAACTTTACTCATGGAAAGGGAAGATTACTTACCGAAATGTGTCACAAGGGTCCTGTGAATTGAACTGGAAATTGGGGGATTTCGTACATAAGCCTAGTTCACCAAACTCATGGCCTTTCAAGTTAACACCAGCTCAGCATAACATTTCATCTTCATTGCAGTTTTGAACCTATATTCATCTCAAAGGATATTCGTACTAGTCAGGATAGACTAAATCATAATATAATCACAGACAACTACAGAATTTTGTAAAATTAAGGGAATAAAAGTACTTACTTTAAGTCCACTGGAGATCTCCCAGCTGTCCATGAACTGGCTCAGTACCTTAGGGCTGCATTGGTCTCAATCCTTGCATAACAAAATGCCCCCAACACACATTTCATTGGCCAAGTCACATGGACACATCCAAGGGGCAGGGAATCCTTGTACCCAGAAGTAGAAGTAGATATTAATATAGAGTGATAATGTCTGGCACAATAGATTCACAGATAGATTCCATGAAGGACATTCTTTCCTAAATCAACTTACTATTGTCAATATATGAAATACATAGTCAAAGCTGCCCTTCTAAGATGATTCTTATTAAGAAACCATGACTAATGTTACTTTGGTGGTGCCTATTCTTTCTATGGCCCCTTCATTCTAAGATAGATCCATTTCCCTCATACTACAGAGGAGGTAGGCACAAATCTTTCTGTTTATAGTACATGAACTTTGGCCAAATCTGAGTGAACCAGGGGTGGGTGAAAACCTGACCCAAGCTGGGCAATCAAGATTCCCTTTCTCTTGAGAAGTTGGACTTAGGACATAGCGGTAAATACTATTGACTACTTAAAAGGAATATCGAGTCAGGACTATGCAGACACTTTCTTGATGAGTATAAATAAAGCTTTTCCAAAACAAGAAAAACATAACAGGCGGGTAGGAAAAAGGGTATGTAATTAACCATATGCTCCTTTAATCACAAGTTCTGACTTTCCAGTTGCAGTTGAGTCCTCCTAAATCTCTGTATATTTTCTGACTTGGGGCCTGTGAGATAATCCTGTGTTATACCAAGAACTGCCATTTGCTGTTTACATTGGCTTGCAATGGGTTTCTTTTTCTTAGACAGTCATGCAGTGGTTGCAATAGCCAAAGCAAACAAGAATATTTTTCTGCCCTAAAAATTATGAATGTATGTTAGAGACACATTAGTCCAATATTCCTCTTGCCCATTTTAAATTATAAGACATTATTTCCTGAAGTGTGTTCAGTGCAACAACGATCCTCCATGCTGCTCTATGAAACGAGGGATCTAGGATTAGAAAGCGCTACATCCTGCATCCCCCATTGCGGGACTATAATTTTCATTAGTATATTTAAGGGTCTGAGAAGTTCTGCAGTAAACAGACCTGTTAAATCTCCTTAACCTAGTATTACCAAATGTGTACAGACTTTCGTATCATACACATTAAAATCTCTTGGAGCATGTGCTCTGGGGACAGCAACTCTTTGAAAGTTGCTATTAAATAGTGATTTAGGAGTAGGTTTTGTTGCAATAAAAATCTGTTAAGAGTACTCTCTTTCCTCCCTGACTGGTGTGGCTCGCTTGGTTGGGTGTCATCCCTCAAAGTGAAAGGTTGCCAGTTCGATTCCTGGTCAGAACACCTGCCTGGGTTGCAGGTTCGGTCCCCAGTGAGGGTGCTGAGGCACCTGATCAATGTTTCTCTCTCACATTGATGTTTCTCTCCCTCTCTTTCTTCCTCCTTTATCCTCTCTTTAAAAATAAATAAATAGAATCTTTAAAAAGAAAAACAGTACTCTCTTCCCTTGCTTTGTTAACAACT
The DNA here is from genome assembly GCA_004026545.1 of Mormoops blainvillei. NCBI lineage: Eukaryota > Metazoa > Chordata > Mammalia > Chiroptera > Mormoopidae > Mormoops > Mormoops blainvillei. Next base: position 225,625 of record PVJD01000165.1, read on the forward strand.
ACCAAATGACAAAAACGATTATTTAATAAGGAAAAAAAAAAGTGAATACCTTCCCTAAGGAAAGCATTGCTCCCACCAGATGTCTCACTATCAGGATGAAATTTAGAATTATAATTGAGCCTTGTGCTTCATTTTACTCTGGGTGAGAAAATGCCTTTTCAAGTGGAATAAAGATCTTCAAAGAGTGAGATTAAGCATGTAGCTTTTCTTGAGTGATCCTGAAAAATTATTAAGGAATTTCCCTCCAGAAGCTCTTTGGGATGTCCTGTCTGCTAGCTAATAGAACTCCTGATTAGATTAGCCACATTTTTTACATTACCCCTGTGCTTTATACCAGCAATTTTAACCTTTTCATCTCATGGCACACATAAAATAATTACTAAAATTCTGCAGCACACCAAAAAATATACTTTTTGCTGGCCTGACAAAAAGTAGGTATAATTTTGATCCATTCATATCGAATGGTTATTGTTGTGTTGGTTGTTGTCATGTCATTTGCCAATCTAAGGGAAAAGAGGTCAGTGCCCCTGGCTAAATAATCAGGTATTGGGTGTTTTAAAAATTCTTGCAGCACACGGGTTGAAATTTGCTGCTTTATACAAATCAACAGGACTAAAACACTGCTTAACACTTTGACTTCCTGACCAATGGAAGCAGTAACAGCTTGGGTTGGTGCTCCTTTGTAGTAGAGCTAGATTACAGAAAATGGCCTAAGAATTAAGGGAGGAAGTAGGACTGTGCTCACAGTCATCTTCGAGGTCAAACAATTTCTTCTGCTTCTGCTTGTTCTAAGAGGTTTTTAGGTTGAGAGAACAAAAATGATGATCAAATCCCTATTGTGTGCCAGATCCTGTGCTAGCCACCTTACATTCAGGACCTAATTTACTAACTCTCTTAAGTATGTATTATACCCCTTTTACAGCTAAGACACGAAGTTCGTAAAAGGTTAGGCAATGTTATTATAGCCTTACTGTTAGTAATTATTGGGGTATATAAAATCAACTCCATCTGACTCCAGAGTTATTATACTTTCTACATAAATATGCTTGTTTCACAATAGCCAAATGATGTTTTACACGTAGTAAATGATACAGTCTAACAATATGAAGAAAGCTGTGCATGTGTGCTCACGTGCATGTGTGTACTTTTTACTGGAGAAAAAGATTAACTCAAATATTTCATATAAAAAATTTGGCCTCAAAGGGAAATTCTGGCTAGGATTATTTCTTTTTCTTTTTTTTAAATTTATTTATTTTTAGACAGAGGGAAAGAGAGGGAGAAAGAGAGCGAAAGAAACATCGATGTGCACTCTTGCATGCCCCAACTGGGGACCTGGTCTGCAACCCAGCAACCCAGGCGTGTTGCTGAATCAAACCAGCAACCTTTTGGTTAGCAGGCCAGCTCTCGATCCACTGAGCCACACCAGCCAGGGCTAGGGCTATTTCTTAATTATGAATATTTCAGCTCAGTAAATAGGACTATTAGCAGGATAGGAAGACATACTCAATCTATCTGTAGGCTTCGTTATTCAAGGACAGACAAGAGCCTGGAAACATTAAGATTTCAGTGTCCGTGACATGACTAGAATGATCTAAATGGAAATAGTGAGTAAAATGTTTTGTCAGGGAACAGTTTATTCAGAGAATCCTGGGTGAATTGCTGTGCAATCACTGGTGAACTGTTCAGTGATGCATGTCAGTAGGAAGATGAGGTCCCAGAAACTGTGCTTCTTCCCATTTTGTCTTTTAACTTCAGTTCTCCTTAGAGTTTAAAGAAAAGGATTTTCTGATGATGTTTATAAAATAAACAAAAAACATTGCTTGACAGAGTACCAAGGAGACAGTTTTAAAACTAATGAACTTTATATCAAGTTGGTGATCTAACTGCACAAAGAAAAGAACTTTTTATGTTTTTTAGGACCTAAGACTTTGACTACATATTCTTAGAAATGCACATATTCTAAAGACAAAAAGAATGCAAATTTTAAATTTCATTTGGTAGTCAAATGACTAGTAAAAAAAAAAATTGGCATCATTTTGAAACTGTTCTATGGATACTATAGAGCGAATCATTATGTTAATGTGTTAGGATCCAAAACCTACATAAAAGATGAAACATACAAGTAGAGAAACAAAGGAGTAAAAGCCTTATATATTCTTTTTCCTGAAAAAGCTTAGAAGCAATGACAACCCAGTAGCAATGAACAGCCCTAACACCTAGATTATACCATTTTTAAAATAGCTGATTCCAAGTCTGAGCCATAAAATATACAAAATGGACCTGGGATGTCTTCTACTTGAAAGCAACAAAGTCATCAAAGATGGTTGGAGTCATATCAAAATGACACAAAACCTACTTCCTCTGGGGCTTCCTCTGGCCTAATAAGAAACAATTTAAACATCCATCCATGGGGGGAGGTGGGAATAGGGGACTAAATGGTAGCAGAAAAAAAACAATAAAAAAATTATTTGAAAAAATAAACATCCACCCTGGCTGGTGTGGTTCAGTGGATTGAGTGCCGGCCTGTGAACCAAAGGGTTGCCAGTTTGATTCCCAGTCAGCGCACATGCCTGGATTGCGGGCCAGGTCCCCAGTTGGGGCGTGCAAGAGGCAATCACACATTGATGCTTCTCTCCCTCTCTTTCTCCTTCCCATCCCTTCTCTCTAAAAATAAAAAAAATAATTAATCTTTTTAAAAATAAATAAAAATAAACACTCATCCATGAGTTCATAATGATATGAAAATAAGAAAGAAAGCTAACTGATTAATTAGTTAATTAAATACACAAAGTCACTGGTCACGATTAGAAGTAGCTAGAGCATTTTATTAGTTTGCTAAGGCTGCCGTAACAAAGTACTACAGACTGGGTAACTTAAACAACATAAACTTATTGTTTCAGAATTCTGGAAACTAGAAATCTAAGATCAAGGTGTCGACAAGGTTGACTTCTTCTGAGGCCTCCTCTCTCCTTGGCTTGAGGATAGCCACTTTTTCCCAGTGTCTTCACATCTCCTTCCTTCTCTGTATATCTGTGTCTAAATTTCCTCTTATAAGGATACCAGTCATATTGGATTAGGGACCACCTTAATGGCTACATTTTAACTTAATTACCTCTTTAAATACTTTATCTCCAAACACAGGTATTGGGGGTTAGGATTTCAACATATGAATTTGGGAAGGGAAGAACATAATTTAGTAACCACAGGCACTAAGTCCTTACTGTGAAATTAGAAATTAAAGGAAAAGGAAGAAGGATTTATTCTGCCTGTCCTGTAGAATCTATTTTAGAATTGCTAAATAGGTCTAACTGAGGAGGAAAACCAAGGTAACAAATATAAGCAGAAGGATAGAAAACCACTATGTAACGGTATAGGCAGTACTCATCAATGGATGACAAAACTTAGGAAAAAGGTTGATAGTTCACTTTACAATGTAAAGATTAAGCTGTTACTACTTGAATCTACCCATCAATTCAGCATCACTAAAAGTATTTAGGACAACCAGACATTATATGGCTCCTAATATGACACAACATAACATGACATTAAGGTATTCCTGTTAAAGAAGTTAAAACAATCTAATTGAAGCTTTAGTTTTAACTTCCATTTTACAGGAAATACAGTAGATAGGAGGGTAAGCTGAATTCCAGTACAAGGAAGCAATTATCCAATGCCAAAATGTAAGCCATCCTGCAGGATATCTGGCATGAGAAAATAAAAAGGGGAGAGCACTGTTTTAGATTAAAAGAGACTTCAGAGTCCCAACAAAATGGACTGTGTTAACCATGTCTTAATTCTGATTTGAGTAAATTAATCATAAAAAATTTTTTTGAGATAATCAGAAAATTTTGATGATTATCAGTTGGATGATACTAAAGATGTATTGTTAAATTTTAGGTGTTATAATATTATGTTTTAAGTCATTTTTTAGACACAGAAGTATTTAGGTGTAAAATGATAAAGAAATGTCAGAAATTTGCTTTTAGAAAAGAAGAGGAAAAAGGAGGGAGGGAAGAATAAATGATAGATATGGCAAAACGTTTGATAATTATTGAAACTGTTAGACCAGCAGTTCTCAAAATATGCTCCCCCAAACAGCAGCAGCATTATTTAAGAGCTTGTTTCAAATGCTAATTCTTGGGCCCACCCCAGACTCACTGGGTCAGAAACTCTGAGAACAGAACCTAGCAAATTCATGTTTCAACAAACCCTCCAGGTAATTCCGATACAGCTGCAGTTTGATAACCACTATGCTAAAGAAAAAGTATTCTGATGTTGAATATTTTTTAGTATGTTTGAAAAATGTCATTATAAAAAAGAGTTGTTTTTTTAAAATCACTAATTGTGATATACGTGATAGTCCGAAGGAGTATAAATGGAATGTCCAACGGTTCATCATAGCACAGATAACCCTAAGAAGTAAGTTATATAGCATGTGAACTCTCAATAAAGCTGCTTAATAGAGAAAGTAAGGTAGTGTTTTTCTGTGGTTCTCCTTGAAGGTGCTCTCTAAGCCCTGGTTTTTGTTTCATTTTGGTTTTTTTCTCTAAGGCAAAGAGGCTTCTTTCCCTTTCATTTCCTCCTTTAACGTGCAACTATTGAACCTAATGCTGTGCCACACATTCTACTGAAGGACAGGGAAATAAAGATGGAAAAAATGCAATTGCTTCCCTTTATAGTGCCATAGCATAATGGGGGAAAGAGACAAAGGGATCACAATGTAATAAGCAAGGGCTAAACTGGAGGTGGGTGAATGCAATATGCGACCAAGACTGATAATGACTGGAGGGCTTACTGGAGTAGGGGACACTGTGCTGAATTTAAAGACTGAGGGTAACTAAAATGAGGAGCAAATGTCAGAGAAATCAAAAACACAACTCACAAAATCACCAGTAAATAGCTGCAAACGGCTAGGGCAGAGCAAGGGGTTAATGGTCGTAGAGACCTGCACGCCAGACTTCTCACCAATGCTGTTGCCATCAATTTTTCTGTTAATGTCCCCAGTGAAAGTGTAGTAAAGGACCTACCAGTTGGAAAAATAACACTAAGAAGAGCCAGATTATGAAGTCTAGAGCAAGCAAATAGAAGGAACAATTTTACCTAAAACCATTGCTCACATTTATATAAAACTATACTGCTAAAGAGAATGCTCAGAGACTCCTTTGTATAGAATTATAAGCTAAATATAACTACCTAGTCATTTGTGAATAAATTGAAATGAGCTATCTTGAGAAAGTATAGAAATGTCACTATTCTTTATCCACAGATTCCACCTTAGATATGGAGCTTTGAAGCAGATATTTCATGCTGCTTAAACATTTTTTAATGTTAGTGTTCAAATCCATATTTTTTTAAGTCAAAATCTCAGGAATGTGGTGCCTTTCAAATATAACTGTCTTCTGTTGCACTTTATATCTATGCCACAAAAATTAACTTTAAGAAATTGCAGTGTAATGAATAGATTTTTGTCAACTGGTCTGACAGCATTAAAACCAACCAAATATTTCATAAGGAACAAGAACAAATGATTTTTCCATAGAAATGTAATAGAAATTTATTATCAAAATAAACAATGAACATGTCTTTCTATTATTTGAATAATGCATGCTAAAAGAAGAAATTAAGTTCAATAAAAGTCTATTAGTCGAGACAATAATAAACAAGAATTTGGCTATTGCTATATTAGCATTGTCTATAAAATAAGAATTTGCTGGTACTTAATATAAACAAGGTTTTTAGAGCAATGCTGTTTAAAATCACAAATTATATTTTTCTCTATGTTATACATGAAGTTTTTCTATTATAAAATATTGGTGAGTGTCATGATATACTAAAAAGAACACAGGCATTAAAGCCAGATAATGTAGACTTGAATTCTGGTGTTACCACTAACTAGCTATGTAATTTGGATTAATTTATTTGTCTCAGCCTCAGTTTCCTGATCCTACCACCATCTTCTTCACAAAGGCTCTGTGAGAGTTAACAAAGATGGTGTATACAGTGGCAAGCATGCTACCTGGCACTAGATGAGAACATTCTGCAGACACTATTAGTTCTCTTCCACTTACAGTCTTCTATACAACCAAAAGTTAGTGGCAGAACACAGTAAGTTAGTATTTCTCACATTTCTGTGCTTTACCTGGGGAGTCCTTCTTCAAGTGGTATCAGCCAGGCCCTGGGACTACTAGAAGATCCCAAATGGCCTCATCATTTGGCTGGCATTTGGTGCTAGTCACCTGGGGTTGTTGGTTAGGGCACCTCAGTAGCTTGAGCATCTCAATAGCACTTTGTCCACATTCTGTAGGTTGAAGACAGCCTGGAGTCAAGGAAAGAGAATAATCTCCATGTCTAAATGTGAAAAGTGGTAATCCAAAAAGAATCTGTATATTTCTCAAGGTCCTTTCAGCCTCTGCCCTCCGGCTCATCCCCAAGCCAATGCCACATGTTTTTAGGCTTTTGATACAAAGCACCACACTTCCAGGTTTCAATTTCTGTCTCAGTTATCTATTGTTATATAAAAAACATCCTAAAATGTAGTGACTTAGAATTATTGTAGCCATAGGGGTTGGGTCTGGAACATGCAAATGCTTATTTACTCACATATCTGGCTCGGTGTTCCTCCTTAAAACCTTTCTCTTTATATGATACTCCGTCCTCCAGGGTCACTCCATATGGTCTCTCTCCAGCAGGGTAGTCTGGACTTCTTGTATGATGGCCCAAAGTGCAAGAAATGAAATGTCAACCTTCGTAAGGCCTGAACTTGGAATTTCTAGAAAGCTATTTCTGGTTGTTGTTTTTTTTTTTGTTTTTTGAGGGTTTGTGTTTTTTTTTTGGTGGGGGAAGGTGGGGGGCAAAGCAAGCCACAAAACCAGCTCAGATTAAAGGGGAAAAGAAATAAACTCTATGTTATAGACGATGTTTGTGTTGAAATCTAATCCCCAATGTGATGATATTAGGGGGTGGGGACTTTGGGAGATAACTAGGTCATGAGGATGGAGCTTTTATGAATGGGTTTAGTGCCTTCATAAGAAGAGACCAGAGAACTAGCTTACTCTCTGTCTACCACGTAAGGATACAAGAAGTAGGTTGTCTATGACCACGAGGCTATCATCAGAACTGAACAAGCTAGCACCCTGACCTTGAACGTTCAGCCTCCAGAACAGTGAGAGTGAATATTTGTTGTTTAAGCCACCCAATTTATGTAGTTTTGTTATAGCAGCTCAAGCTGACTCAGACACGCCACATCTAAATATGAAGAATAAAATGTCATCTAGGGAGGGGAGGAATTGTTGGGGCTGATTTTAACCTTCAATTTTACCACAACAGTGAAGTCTAGAGCTGCCTTGTTTGGGGTAAGTTGCAGGAAATCTGGGTACTGACTCCTCTCTTCTTAAGTGTTGGTGTGCTTAAGTGTAGAGTCAGATCACTGCCTAGACAGCACTGTTGATGTCAACCACAAACCCTGTTTCAGGCCATCCGCAAATGTTGAACCAGACATTAGAAGATTGAAAATTTCCCTTTTCTTTTTTCTTCTTTTTCAGCCTTTCCTTCCTCCCGTCTTTATGTTTTTCTTTTTTAAAGATGCCGTTAATGCATTTAATTGGTCCTGGTAAAGAAGAAAATCTTACGATAGCCCAAATTTGGAAGCAGCCCAAGTGCTCATCAGTAGATGAGTGGATAAAAATGCTCTAGTACATGTACACAATGGATATTAGGAGACCATAAAAAAAGCAGGAAATCTTACCCTTTGCGACAGCATGGATGGACCTGGAGAACATTATGCTAAGTGAAATAAGCCAGTCAGAGAAAGAAAAATACCATATGATTTCACTTATATGTGGAATCTAATTAACAAAATAAACTAACAAACAAAATAGGAATAGATTCATAGATACAGAGAACAGACTGACAGCTGTCAGAGGGGACCAGGTTGGGAGGCTGGGTGAAAAAGATGAAAGGATTAAGAAAAAACCTCATAGACAATAACCTGGTGATTACTAGAGGGAAAGGAGGGGAGTGAGAGGAAGTAGAAGAGGGTAAAGAGGGGATAAATGGTGATGAAAGGACACTTTACTTGGGGTGGTAAACACGATACAATATACAGATGATGTACTACAGAATTATACACCTGAAATCTATATAATTTTATTAACCAATGTCACCCCGATAAATTCAATAAAAATTTTAAAATAATAAGAAAAAAATAAGAACAAAGTGAAAAAAAGAGTATTCACGCATTTATAGTCTTTCCTCATTCTACCTAGAATTCCCTTTCTTTACCACTGGCAGAATTCCCCTTCCTACTCCAAAACCCAGCTCAGATGACTCTTGGCCATCTTAGGTTTTTATAACAGCCTCTTCACCCTACACAGAAGAATAAATTATTCCATTATTCCATTTTATATTGGTACTTGTTTATATATCTATCTTTCCTTTTAGGTAGTCAGATTTTAGGGAGAAGTTTATGCAGTTATATACCCCATCTATTAGGCTGAGTAACTCTGTGCTAATCTGAGTTGGAAATAATGTAAATAAATGGAGTGTGACATTGTTGAGAGCTTTATGAATATTATTTTGTGGAAATCATATTTTTATCTTGTAGACAATGCAGAGGCATTAGGACTAGGGCTGGGTGTATGGGAGTTGACAAAATGCGCTCTGCCATGTTCAAGAAAAATAAGGCAGCATCGAACAAAAGAACAGTCTAGATATGTGTGCACGTGGGAAGGGCAGCTGGGTTGCCTGCCCAGCGCACATACCTAGATAATAATCTACCTCAAACATCACAAACAGTGATATAAAAGTGTTACTCCTGCAGAGAAGAACAATTAACTGATTTCTGAGTTGTTCTCATGTTAGTTTTCCATTATAATGTCTCGTTTTATGTTCCAAATGCCAATTTGTTTAAATCACCCTGTAAGCATATTCATACATGATTCCTAATGGCATTGACTAGGCTGGCTGTAAGTGTAGGCTTTATTTATGACATGGTTGCATATTCTACTTCCTGCTGGGATATGTGGAGAAATAACCTCTCAGCTCAAGGGCAAGTGTAGGTCCAGTCTCTGCTTCATCCTTTGTATGACTCCCATTTTCTTAGCTGGATCCTGCTGACTTCCCTAACAGGACCTATACCCCCTCTAGACTGGGCATGGCAGGAACTTATTTCATGCCAGAATCAGGCCATCCTTATAGCCCCTCTGCTTCTCTCCTCTTTCTTTACTTGCTTTCTTTGTTTTCCCTTGGTCTTGGTTTTCTTTTTCACTAACCTCATTGTATATTTCTTTTGCTGAAAGCTATGTCAAACACATTTTGGAAAAGGCAGGCTATAAATAAAACCAAGAAAAAAATGAAACAATAGCCCTGGCTGGTGTGGCTCAATGGATTGAGCACCAGCCTGTGAACCAAAGGGTCGCGGGTTCGATTCTCAGTCAGGGCACATGCCTGGGTTGGGGGCCAGGGACCCAGTAGGGTGTGCACAAGTGGCAACCACACACTGATGTTTCTCTCCCTCTCTTCCTCCCTTCCTTCCCCTCTGTCTAAAAATAAAATACATAAATAAAGAAAAATAAAAAGAAAGAAATGAAACAATAACATGCTTTTTAAAAAGTGCCCTGGCCAATGTGGTTCAGTTGGTTGGGTATTGTCGCACAAACCAAAAGGTGGAGGGATAGAGTCTGGTCGGCGCACATGCCTGGGTTGTGGAGTCCAGGCGTGTTCAGGAGGCATCGATGTTTCTCTCCCTCTCTTTCTACCCCCCTTTCCCTCTCTCTAGAATCAATTAAAAAATAAAATAAAAAAGCAATACATATATATTTTTTAGAAATTATATGAAATGTAGGCAGGTATTAAAAAAAAGAAGATCCTACTTCTAAGCCAAATTAATGGTATCTTCTTTAACCCAGTCACCTACTTTGCTTGCATTATAAAATATCTCAACCAATTACCATTTGACTGGTTCTCCTAAAGCAGTGTAAGAGAATTTGTCAGGTAATACAACATTTGTTACTGGTCAGTTCCACTTCTGGCTTGTTTGGACCCAGATTCACCATTAAGGGTTTGGCCTGTTTAGTGAGACTTTTCAAACGATACATAAATAAGGAATATTTAATGTATGTAGAAATCTTAAGTTCATTAAAAAAAGGAAATATGACCAACTGATTAAAAGATAAGTTTGACCCCATTTTTAAAAATCTTAAATCAGATAATTTCATAGCTTAGGGTGATAGACAAGTATAACAAGGCAAAATAAACCAGCCTTGGGGGCATTAAATTTGAGTAAATGCTTTATTTCTGTGTGGCATGCCCAATGTGTCATATAGACTTTACTTTAATCTCAAGTAGCTTTATTTACTTTATTTTTTATTGAGATATAATTCACATTCCATAACATTCACCTTTTAGGATGTACAACTTGGTATTTTTTGCAATTCTTACTACTATCTAATTCTAGAACATTTCTATTAGCTCCAAAAGAAACTCCATACCCATTCTTCGTCATTCCCCATTCTTGCCCTCCCAGACCCTAGAAACCACTAATATTCCTCTATCTCTATAGGCTTGCCCATTCTGGACATTTCAAATAAACAGGATCATATAATATGTGGCTTTTTCTCTTTGGTTTCTTTCACTAGCATAATGTTTTCAAGGTTCATTCATGCTGTAGCCCATATAAGTACTTCATTTCCTTTTATTGCTATATGATATTCAGTTATATGAATAGTATCACATTTTATTTAATCATTCATCAGTTAATAGACAATTGGGTTTTTTCACTTCTTAGCTGTTATGAATAATGCTATGAACATTTGTGTATAGCTTTATTCACTTTAAACTAAAGATTCCTGCAGAATATCCTAAATAAACAAGGTTAATATTTTCTCTCTCTCTTTTTTTTAGTTCTTATTTTAATGTTATAGGCAGTATTTTGGAAAAGAAAGCTGTCTAAAAGAAAACTGATTCCTGGAGGGAGAAATTAGGGTAATAATGAATAGTTAGATAAAGGATAGAATGTGAACTTAGAAGTTACAGGTCCACTCTACTAATCAAACTCATAACCCCAGGAGGATGACAAGAACATAAAAGAGAATTCAAGCTGTTTTTCAGGGATGGGGGGGTGGGATTTATATAACAAAACTTAAATAAAAGTTCTCTGGTTTCAAGATTTACAGGAAGTATAACCAAATAAAATGCCTTATTATGAAGATTTAGGCAAAAAAATCTTTCTAGCTAGTTATTTAACATTGCAGAGTGCTTGCCTCTCCTGTCCTGTTTCTTGTTTTGAGGGTGTTTTTGTTTTTACATATAATTAATGGTCCCCAGATGTACTTGCTTTTTAGAGTTCTATCTTTTTACTTTCATCTTCCTAAGGGAACAGAGGTTTCCAATATTTCCCTAAGCCCAGAGTTGAAAAAAGATCAAATAATAGAGCCATGTTGACATCATTTTTAGGAAATTTTGCCTTTAGGTCTAGAATCAAACTCTCCTGTGTAATCTCAGCACATTTTCTACACATATTAATACTGACTTTAGGACCTGGTCATTACTGACACTGCTCTTCCACCAAAATCCTTAATCAGAAGCCTCACTGTTTCCCCACCATTTTCTAGACTCCTGCAGTTCTCGTGTTCTCTCTTCAGCCTTATCTTTACCTCGAGTGTCTTAGTTTGTCAGACTGCTAGCCCCTCCTGGTTCCTTGTCCTTCTCTTCACCTGGATCCCAAAATGTCAACACTCTGTCACCAGCCTCCTTAATTCCCTCAGCCTAAAACTCTGGCTTCATCAACCCTGTCAGCTGTCCAAACAGAAATCAACCTTGTTCAGTTTCTCTGTTCCAGGACTATTCTCTTCTGGCCTCTACACTCTTAAGAGAGGCTTTCCTTGCTCGGATTTCAACGTGGCTCAGACATTGTTTTATTTCATTATTATTCACAATGGCTACTCTAAACCTTTACTATTCTGCTCTAGTCCCAGGCTTCATTCACCATTCTCCAGGCAGAAGCAAATACAAAAACAAAAACAGGTATCATGCAGGGACTCCTTTAATTCCTCTACATCTGTAAACTTATCTGAATCTTTCCTGATCCTTACATCTGTCTCTTTTCTTCATCGATCTCCTTCTCTGTGCCTTTTACTCTATGGCTTCCTTCAAGACCTTTTCCTGTCGACTTCCTCACTGATAACTGCAGGTTCTTTTACACTGTCTCCTTCCTTACACTCTCTATACAACACCCTGAAACTCTCTCCTTCTAGCTTGTCCCATCTCTCTGGATTCACCCTTAGCTTTCTAATTCATTTCTCTGCCTTCAAACATTTGCCCTCTCTATAATACAATCCCCAATTCAGATAGAGCATTCAAAAACACAGATTTGGTTGTGCCATTTACATAATTTAAAACTTTGCTCATGGCTTCCTACAGACTCCAGGCTAAAATCCAAACATCTCAGCTCACTAGACAAGACCCTCAACCCTGTGAGCCCCATCTACCTTTCCAGCCCCATCTCTCTCTACTTCCTATCGAGTATGTTACTCTTTACTACAGCAAACATTGTAGGGATCATCATATACTTTCATGACTTTATACCCCTGCCTAGTACCTCAGAATTGACTGTATTTGGAGAGAGGGCCTTTGAAGAGGTCATTAAGGTAAAATGAAATCAGATAGGTGGTCCCTAATCCAATATGACTTGGTGTCCATATAAGAAGAGGAGATTAGGACACAGACACAGAGGGAAAACCATATGAAGACTAAGGAAGATGACCATCTGCAATCCAAGAAAAGAGACCCTGAGAAGAAACCAACCCTGCCGGCACCTTGATCTTGGACTCCTAGCCTCTAGATTGCAAGAAAATAAATTTCTGTTGTTTAAGCCACTCAAACTACGGTTCTTTGTTACCTCAACCTGAGCAAACTAATACACTCCCCATTCACTCCTCCAAAATCTCCTTCTGAATACCTACAATCTAGGCCACCTACTGCCTCCTTCGAACTTTGTGAATCCCATGTCCTCTCTAAGACCCTTTTCCTATTAGTACATAAGCTCCTCCTACCTTTAGTTCCATTTCTCCAGGGGACCTGATTACCTAGAGACCCCTTTACATTATCGCCCCCATCAGTCATCAGGGTTCTATGTGCCTCATTTGCTTCTTTAACCCAGAAGCAGTGAAAGCAGCATTTTATTACTGTGTCATTAGAGTCTCTCTGGACAACAGATACTAGGAGCAAATATTTCTTTTTCTGATAGAGATACCAGTAGCCTTAAAAACCATCACAATTTCACATCTGTATGAGATTTTCTCAGTATCTTCTAGTAGACCAACAACCTGATGTGATCTGAAAATATATTGTGTCACACAGATGCTCATTCAAGAAATTTCTGCCCTGGTTGGTGTGGCTCAGTGGATTGAGTGCTGGCCTGCAAACAGACAGGTCGCTGGTTCAATTCCCAGTCAGAGCACATGCCTGTGTTGTGGGACAGGTCCCCAGTTGGGGCGCATGAGAGGCAACCACACATTGGTGTTTCTCTCCCTCTATTTCTCCTTCCCGTTCCTCCTTTCTAAAAATAAATAAATAAAATCTTTCTTAAAAAATGAGAGCAAGGGTAAACTCAAAGAGGCATTTGAACCCAAAATCATTAAAAAAAAAAAAGAAATTTCTGTTTATTTTCAAGATTCTTACCATGTACAATTAATAACATTTTAAAAATTTATAATGCCGAGCTTTTCAGATCTTAGTATTTATGCCTCCAAGTGTGTTTTTAAGCACAGTGGTAAAGGAATGAGGAATTACACAGGAAACAGATCGTTATAGAGTGTTGCTTTTAGAAAATATCCCAAAATAAAGAATAGTCTTTTAAGGTGTGAGATAGGTTACAACCTTTGCCAGACCAGCTAGAGTTCTTACATGGCTGCAAAAGGCATTGTCCTTTAAAGGTAGCACTTTCTGCAGTAATGATGGAGACAGAACCTGGCTGTGTGCTATCTGACGTCGGAGGAGTAGAGAGAAAAGAGCAATGACATGAGTCTGTAGCCTTACTCATTAGACCCAGAAAGAACATCTTAGACAGGCAGACAACAAAAGAGACATCAGGAAGATCACCTCTGTCATAATGAAGGCATTGGGAGAACCGTGTGCTTGCATCCAGTTTGAGATAGGAGTCACCTCACTAAGGATTTGCTTCAAGCAATTTTTAGGGTGATTGTATGGTTATCCAGCTTTCTTATGACTCAGTTCTAACACTTTAAAGGAAATGAGAATTTGGTACATACTTCAGCTGCAGAATTTAAGGGCAGAAATAGTATTTTGTGGGTAGAAAATAACACCTCCAAAAATCTAGTCTGAAAAAACAAATTAAAAAGACAGCCCAGGGAATTATGGAGTAAGAGTTGACACAGATAATAATGCATGAGAGACTCCAATCTCAATTTCATTGCTGCAAAAAGCTCTGCAGAGATTTTTGTAGCAATAAAAGAAGACAGTCCTATTTTTTGGCTAATATCTTCCTTACTTATTGTATAAGTCACTATCCTCAACCTCTAGCAAAAATCACAATCTAGGTCTAATCTGGTTCAGTTTACACTAGCTCTATTTCCTTGTCTATTTCCAATTTGCATTCTCCATCTCCCACCTTATTTAAAGTGCAATGTCAGGTAAGTAAAGAGGAGGACAGTGACTTGAACAATAGGAGAAATCATGGGCCAGGACATGGGACAGCCCCCCTCATTGCACCAGGACGTTGTTACAGCAATGGGAATCAGATAGTAGGACAGCACTCCTTCTCCCTTCGAGGTTACAAGCGTCAGATTTCTCTTTCCCACTCTGGCAGCCTCTCACTTATCATCAAGATGTCTCATCTCAGGTTCTATGAATTTCCACTTAACCCCTAATTGCCATGGTCATAGTAACTAATTTTTAGCTGTGAAAAAAAGGAAGATATCTGAGGCAAAGGAGCCAACTGGTACTCCCAACCAATCCCCCATGTGACCTTATGTTCTGCACATTTTTCCGTCTTGTTGGTCATTTTATGTCACATCTGTGAAAAAGACCTTGGACTTCAAACCAGGGTTTAAAATTTAAGTTTGCTGTACTCCACTCTTTTGTTGCACCATCCCCCATAGTTGCTGCTGGCTGTAGGTTCCAGGTGGTTAGGAAGGTCGGTCTTACACCTGCCCACTCATGCCCTTATTCTGACCTTTGAATGAGGCGATGAATATGAAAGCTCTCTATCAACTCTAAATATTTATGCAAATATTAATAGTCATTTTTATTGCAATTGTTCTAACATTTCAGATCCACTGTTTCTTCATTCATTTATTCATTCAACAAACTTGGAGATACAGAGGTAAATGAATAAGTAAATACAGGATCCAGAACAAATAACATCCCTTTTTTACTACAAAATCATAAGCATGTAATTCATGACATAACAATGTTACAATCAAGCATACCATGTGACATTTGAGGTGAGATGTTCAACTTAAAACTATAAATTATTATATTCATATTATTACCCTACTACCAAACTTAACCAGGCCTTACTTCTGCCAGAGCCTGTATATCATACCTACCATTTCTACACTTCCACTTTATCAAAAAAAAAAAAAACAAAAAACCCTATTTAAATACTTTACATAATTTATCTTCTTGTCACAAAAATTCTGTGAGGTAGAAAATATTATTATCCCTATTTACGTGAGGAACTCACAGCCCTTATATACCAACACCTTATAACTTTTAAATGGCAGAAATGGTTCTCAGTCCAGGCCTTTTAAAAAATATTTATCGACTTCCATTCAAGATGCAGGCATAGGTAAATACAGCTTGCCTCCTCGCACATCCACATCAAAATTACAACTAAACTATAGAACAACCGTCACTCAGAACCATCAGAAATTGAGTTGAATGGAAGTCCGACAACTATGGAATTGAAGAAATCACATCTATTCAGACTGGTAGGAGCAGCAGAGACGTGGAACAGGCTAGTCCCACATCCACGTATGGTATATAAAAATCTGGGAGGATATCTCAGGAGCAAGGAGTCCCACTCCCACACCAGGTCGCCCCCCGTTCAGGGTTCCAGTTACAGGAAGATAAGTCCCCATAACTTCTGGTTGCAAAAAGCAGCAGGGATTGAATCGGTGGAAGAAACATCTGAAATCCCATGTAGTTCCCCTTAAAGAACCCACACACAGACTTACTCAGACTCACTCCCTCTGAGCTCCAGCACCAGGGTAGCAGCTCGAAAGGCACTAGTAACATACAGAAGTGCCTGACTTCAAGGCAGGAGGTGGTGGACAGTTTTCCCCCAGAAAGAAAGGTGGGCAGAGGCCATTGTTCCTTTTCTGAACCATCCCCACACAGAGCCACAGAGCCACAGAGCCAGCAGGCAGGTACGAGCCATATCTGAGACTCCACCAACCCGGCTAACACTGTTTGCCCCACCCTGGAGATCCCCTGAGGCTTTGTCCCAACCAACTTTCCAGCCCACCCAAACTGTTAACAGGGACTTTTCCATATGAATAGCTGGTTTTAGCTCAGGCTTCACAGCTTCCTAAATCCTATCAAACAAGCAACAGGCAGCCTCATTAAGGTCCCAGGCCCTGTGCCTCATGCTAAGTGGCTCCAGGCCCAGCACTAGCAGCAGCCAGCCTAGATTCACAGCTTGGCTTCGCCTGGGAATCTCCAAGGCCAGCACAAGTAGCAGCCACCTCAGAATGCTTTATAGCCCAGACAGGGTGGCCCTGGGCAGAAAACAGGTGTAGGTTGACCTTGACCTGAACCACCCAGGAAACCCCAGTGCCTGAGCACCCAGAGGACAGCTACAGACCACATCAGAGCACTAGCCCCGTGCCCCGCATAGCTGATCCTCCACAGAGGGTGGAGGTTTGTGGTCAGGGGTCACAGCCAGTCCTTGCACCTGATTGGCCTGGGTAAAGCCCTCCCATTGACCTGTGAATAGCAACCAAGACTCAACTACAGGAGGAGTATATAATCAGCCCGCAGGAAGGACACACCTCGAGTACTCAGCTTGGGTGATAGGGGAGGCTGTACCACTGGACCCTCCAGGACACCTACTACATTAGGCCACACCACCAAGACAGATAGTCATACCAAGACAGGGAGACATAGAAACAAACACAGGGAAGCTGACAAAATGAAGAGACAAAGAAACATGGTCCAAATGAAAGAATGGATCAAAATTCCAGAAAAAGAACTAAACAAAATGGAGGTAAGCAAACTATTAGAGGGCAGAGTTCAAAACACTGGCTGTAAGGATGCTCAAGGAACTTAGCCAGGACCTCAACAGCATGAAACAGATCCAGTCAGAAACAAAGGAGACACTAATTGAAATAAAGAACAATTTACAGGGAAACAAAAGTAGACTGAATGAAGCTGAAAATCAAATCAATGATTTGGAACATAAGGAAGAAAAAACAACCGATCAGAACAACAAGAAGAAAAAAGAATCCAAAACAATAATGACAGTGGAAGCAGCCTCTGGGACAACTACAACCTTTCCAACATTCACATGATGGGGGTGCCAGAAGGAGAAGAGAAAGAGCAAGAAATTGGAAATCTATTTGAAAAAATAATGAAAGAAAATTCTTTTAATTTGGGGAAGGAAATAGACATGGAAGTCCAGGAGGCACAGAGAGTCAGAAACAAGATGGATGCAAAGAGGCCCACTCCAAGACACATCATAATTAAAATGCCAAAGATTAAAGGTAACGAGAGAATCTCAAAAGCAGCAAGAGAAAAGAAGTTAGTTACCTACAGGGAAGTCCTCATAAGGCTGTCAGCTGATTTCTCAAAAGAAACTTTGCAGGCTAGAAGGGACTTGCAAGAAATATTCAAAGTTATGAAAAGCAGGGAACTGCAGCCAAGATTGCTCTACCCAGCAAAGCTATCAAAGGGCAGATAAAGAGCTCCCCAGACAAGAAAATACTAAAAGAGTTCATCATCACCAAAACTTTATTGTATGAAATGTTAAAGGGACTTCTCTAAGAAAAAGAAGAAAATCAAAACTCTGAACATTAAAATGGCAATAAATACACATCTGTCAACAATTGAACCTAAAAAAAGACCTAAACAAACAAGAGGAACAGAGACGGAATCATAGATATGAAGACAGTTTTGATGGTTGTGAGCTGGGTAGGTGGTGTGGGGGAATGAGTGAAGAGGCGCGGGGAGTGAGAAGTACAAATTTGTAGTTACAGACTAGCCACGGGGATGTAAAGTACAACCTAGGAAATAGAATAGCCAAAGAACCTCTGTGCATGAGTCATGGACATGAACAAAGGTGTGGGGCTGCCTCGGGTATGTGGGGTGCTGAGTATAGAGGGGCAAATGAGAAAAAAAAGGGACAACTGTAATAGCATAATCAATAAAATATAATGATAAACAATGAAAAAATTTAAAATATTTTTACTATGGTAAAAATATAACATAAAATTTATCATTTTTACCATTGTTAACTGTATAATTCTGTGACATTTAGTACATTCACATTTGTGGGCAACCATGACCTCTGTACATCTCTAGGATTTTTTTCATCATCCCAAACTGAAATTTGTGCTAAATTAACAGTAATTCCCCCTCTCCTTTTCCTTCCTGCCCCTGGGAACCACTATTCTAATTTTTGTCTCTATAAATTTGACTATTTATAGTCGAATTGACTGTAAGTAGAATCATATAATACTTGTACTTTTATATCTGGCTTATTTCAACTAGCATGTTTTCAAAATTCATCTATGTTGTTGTATGTAGCAGAAGTTCATTCTTTTTAAAGACTGAATAATATGCCACTGTATGTATACCATATTTTGTTTATCCATTCATTCCTTGATGGGTAATTACCCAGGTTTTTAAATGGTGAAACTCTTAACCACTAAACCAAGACTAATTGTTATTCTAATAGTTATTATGTTGTCAAAATATATTAAAAATGAAACTGTTGGCCTTCGAATTTTACTCTAGATGATTCTAGGAATCATTTAATATTCCTAGCATTAAATTTGATATGATTTCCTGCCTAATATAATAATACTACCAATTCAGATGATCAGGGATGAAAAAATATATATCTGCATGAATTGTAGAATTTATTTTGGAGAATTACTATTCTCATTTCAAAGTTAAAAATCCATTCTTTTAACTTTTAGCAAAAATCACAGTTTTTATTTGGAAGACTTCTGACAACATCTGAAAAATTACACATTGGCTTTTTTCAGAAATAAATATTGTTTTTTAAACAGCGGTGCAGAGATATAGTGACATATAATAAACTACATATATTAAATGCATACAACTTGAAAAGTTTTGACATACATACAAGGTCTGTCCAGAATGTTTCCAGACACGTAATATGAAAAATAGACACATTTATTGAAGAAGATACAAGATACAAAAACATTGTACAAAGGACAATGACGCCTCAGTCCCCTTCAAAGTCAGCACCTTGGGACCTCACAGTTCTCCCAATTGTCATCAGCGGTCCTATCATATTTTCCTGAATCTCATTGATGGTCTGAAATCTCTTCCCTTTCAAAGGTGATTTTAGTTTTGGGAAAAGCCAACAGTCACAAGGTACCAAATGTGAGTTGTAAGGGGGCTGAGTCACCTGGGTGATTTGATGTTTCACAAAAAAGTCTGCATGAGACATGATGCATAAGCAGGCGTGTTGTCGTGATGTAGCTGCAAATGACCATTTACCTATAGCTGCAGCCTTCTGAATCATCTAAATATTTTCCAAGGAGTAATGTTCAAGCTTCATTCAAGATTTGATGCAGATTTGTTGCTATACTCCCTCAGTCATTTTGAATGCAATGGCCACACAGTACACATGCTAACTCAATGGCATCTACCACCCCCACTGACTGTACAGTGAAGTCATCATTGTTCATGCATGTGCATTCCTGTCCACTCTCCTTGGCTGCCAGGTTACATTGATGTCATGCAAGCCATTCTTATTATATTAACAATGGCTGGACTTTTTCTGGACAGACTTTGTATACACCCATTCATTGTTTTATATGTGGATGTCCAAACATTTCAGTACCAGTTGGTTGGGAAAATTATCCTTTCCCCACTGTATTACCTTTATACATTTGTCCAAAACTCAGGTGTCCATCTAGATGTAAGCCTATTTCTGGACTCTCTATTCTATTTCACTAGTCTATGTGTCTATCTTTCTGCCAATATTCCTCCCTATCTTGATCAGTACACCTTTACCACGTCTTAAAAATAAATAGTATAAGTCCTCCAACTTTATTTCTTTTTTGTTGTTGTTGCTTTAGCTATTCTAGGTTCTTTGCTTTTCCACATGAACTTTAGCACCAGTTTGTCAATTTCTATAAAACAGCCTGCTGAGGTTTTGTTTTGTTTTTTTATTGGAATTGCCTTGAATCTATACGCTGGTTCAAGAACTGACATCTTCAACCCCATGAGCAAAGTTTAGCTCTCCTTTTATTTAGGTCTTCTTTAATTTCTCTCAGCAATGTTATGTAATTTTTAGTGTACAGGTCTTATATGTCTTTAGCCAGAAAAGTATTTCACATTTTTCATGCTATTCTAACTGTTTTTTAAAAGAAATTGGATCTTTAAATTGCATTAATTCACTTTTAACTATAGAATATTTGAGTATACTAGAATACAGCTGTCTGCTTTGAGTATAGAAATGTTTTTATGTCAGGAATCTGTAAAAGTTGTAAAGCTTCTAGTTCTGTTTCTTATTGATGAGGAGCAGAATAGGCCTTGGTGGGAAGGCTTCATCCCAGTGGTAAGGATTTCACTCCTTATTTATGGTAACTCTTTCTCAACTACAAAGAAAACATGCTTTTCTCCCTTACTTTCTAATTAGGAAGGTCATGAAAAATATACATTCCAGTTGGAAATTTGGAGCCAAGTTTTATTTTTCTGGTGAATGAAAACATTTCCAGCTTTCCGCTACAATCCTGGAAGGTGCTTAACAAATATTTGTTTTGAAAGAATGAATAGTTAACATATGGGGCACAGAGGCTCTTTCGGAAGACGCTTTCTGCAGTTGAAGGAGTCAGGATCTTTCATCTAAGAACTGCCTGAGTTTTATAATTTTACTCAATTTATTTGTGTTCACTACTTTGTATTTGTTTCAAAGAACATTTAAAATGAGACACATTTGAGGATGTTTAAATGTGGATGGAAGGAGCCACAATAGAAATAGGTTGGTCGAAGTTAGAAACAGGAAAAAGCAGCAATAATTTAAATGAGTTCTCTGAGAAATCAGAAGAGAGGAGAATCCCGGGCACAGATGGGGGGTTGGTCTTATACAGGAGGAGGGTGAGTGTCTCTTTCGCTGAGGAATAGAGGCTATAAGTGCAGCGTAAGCTGTAGGTGTGTTGCAAAGACATCGAGGGAGTGCTGGTCTAATGGTGTCTGCTTTCTCCGAGAGTCAGGGGCAGAGTGGTAAGGAGGGAGAACAGGAAGTTTTGTAGGGAGAGCCCAATAAAGAAAGATAGAATCATGTATAGATTATCTTCTATTAATGATATCATTAGGCTACAAAATTATTGTTTTCTTCCCCACATTCCCACTCCCCAACAACCCCACTCCAAATATTTGCCAAACCCTTGTTTGCACTGTTGAGGGCCCAGTGATGTCAGAGACCATGAACGAAACAAAATGCACCTTTTAAGAAAAAAAAAATTTTGCATGTGTTAAGCATTGTGATCATTTTGATGATTTCTACTTAAGTTGTGAGATCACAAAAATTAAGAAGTATTAAGAATTATTTTTGTGCTATGATATTAAGCACAATCCAGTATAATAACTCCCTTAGTAGTTAAAAATTTTACTATTGCTTTCCGTCATAATCTTTAACACTTTGAAACACAAAGATGAGAAATAGTTTCATTATCTAGACTCTTCCCTACCAGTGGTAAGCGGTTGTTAACCACTGTTGCTGGCCATAAAATTACTCTTTGTCATCTATTCTCAGATGTACTTTTTTACATTTTAATATCTTAGAAATTTGAAAGTATATTACAAGTGATAACATCTTCCGATTATAATTAGAAACATGTTTTCTTTTTTAAAAAAATACATCAAGTAAAAGCGCTCCTTATGATCGAAGGCATCCTAAATGACTCTTCTTTCTCTCCACTTCCTT
This sequence comes from Mormoops blainvillei, assembly GCA_004026545.1. Lineage (NCBI taxonomy): Eukaryota > Metazoa > Chordata > Mammalia > Chiroptera > Mormoopidae > Mormoops > Mormoops blainvillei. Next base: position 247,769 of record PVJD01000165.1, read on the forward strand.
AACTCCTAGCTAAGGTTGACAGGAAAAAACAAAATTTTTTTGATGCATTCACTCTCTTTTAGAGAAAGATGGTTAAGATTGTTACTCATCCTAAAAGTATTTACATTTTAAAATGTGTGGTTGAAATAGAGAACGACTCCGTTCTGTGAGAGTAAAGGACGCTTCTACGGGCCAAGGCTTTGGGGGCCCTCAGATCTACCACGTTGGTGAGCCTCTGCACCTCTGGGATGGCCGTGTCCTCACTTCCTAAAAATTAGATAGATTTGTGAACACAATGAAGTCTGGGCTTTTGCCAATGGAATTATCCTAACTAGAACTCTAAAATTCTCTGGGGAGGACAGGTGTCGTACCCACCATGTCCGTCAAAGCAAAGAAGACGATGGCTTAAATGGTCTGATTTGAGGAGTTGTTAGTCCCTAAAGTATCTTCTCCTTAACAGGATACACTAGTTCCTTCTCTTTCCAGAAACACCAATACGGTTTTTGGATAGGATTTTTAAAATAACAAGGTAATAATTTTCTGAAAAGGAACAACATGCCTATAGGGGTCTTACTTAAAAGATGCGCATTTTCTGAAGGAAAGGGGTAAAGACTTAAAGTAATAGTTCTCAAATTGTGCACCCTGGACAACTGTGTCAGAATCATCTGGGAAGCTAGTTAAAATGTAACTTCATAGGCCCCATTTCAGGGGATGAGCCACAGAAAACAGCATTTTTAATAGGTGACTCATATACACATTGAAATTAGAGATCTTAGACCTTTGCGGAGAAGCTCATATTCTCACAAGTTTCGCACAGAGCCTGGCACGTACATACCATAAATAAATGGTGAGGAATTGCATCGTCATCTATTGCCACATAGTAAATCACCCTCAAATTTTGCAGCTTAGGCAACAAACATTTATTATCTCCCAGTTTCTGTGGGTCAGGAATTTGGAAGCGATGCGGCTAAGGGATTCTGGCTCAGGACTCTCACGAGGTTGTATTCAAGATGTTGGCACCGGCTACAGCCATCTGAACGTTGCCTGGGACTAGAGAATGGCTCTTTCGCATGGTCCTTGACAGAAGGCCTCAGTCACTCCTGCCGGCTGCTGTCCGGAGGCTCAGTTCCTATACTGATGGCCCTCCATAGCACTGCCTGAGCACCTTCTCGAGGTTGCTTCATGAGACAGCCACTGCTTTCCCGAGAGTGAGTGACACAGGAGAGAGCACGGAAGACTCCTCAACACCCCCGAGTCTCCAATGGCGTGCTTCATCATTTTCATTATATTCTCTTTGTCACTAAATCCGGCCCGCTACCAAGGAGAGGGGGTTAAAATTAAGTGCCAGCTCTTGAAGGGAAGAAAACCAAAGTATCTATGGACACATTTTTTTTTATCCTCACCCTGAGGACATGCTCACTGATTTCTAGAGAGAGGGGAAGGGAAGGAGAGAGAGAGAGGGAGAGAAACATGGATGGGAAAGAAAAACATCAATCAGCTCCCTCCCATATATGCCCCCCACCAACCAGGGTCTGAACCAGCAACCCAGGCATGTGCCCTGACCAGGAATCAAAACTGCAACCTTTTGGTTTATGGGATGATGCTCAAAGCAACTGAACCACACTGGCCAGGGCTGTGGGCACATTTTAAAATTACAACAGTCCTTGTATTATTCCCTGTGGTAATGCAGAAAGCAAAGCTTTGTATCATAAAAGGGCCCCTTAGTTTAAGTTTCCCAGAAATGCCCATAACTTCTCACCCATCTTTTCGGGGGAGACTGACAAAGAACTCAACCCTACAGGCTGTTTTGTGCAAGACATGACTTGCTTTTCTAACTGCAGGTAGAAGTTGAACCTCCTCATACCCTTCCTTCCCTTCCAAAAGGCTCTGGCTTAGCTAATGGTTTAAAAAACTCAACAACCTCTACAACATTTATGATTAAATAATAATTAAATAATTGTAAATATCGTAGAGCTATAGGAAGAGAAAAGGCTTGAAGTGGGTGTTATATTCTCTCTCTGTGATACCACATCTCAATAGAAATGCCAAGTGGAATTGCCACAGCTATAGTCGTACACAGCCCCTGGACCTGTCAACCTGGAGGTCAGCACTCCATCAAGCCAAGGGGGATGTGGTCATGTGCCTTTTAAGGACAAATCCTCTGCCCTGGCCAGTGTGGCTCAGTTGGCTGAGTGTCATCCTGTAAACCCAAAGCTCGTGGGTTTGATTCCCAGTCAGTGTACATGTCTGGGCTTTGGGTTGCGTCCCCAGTTGGGGCCATGGGAGAGGCAACCAATCAATGTATCTCTCACACATCAATGTTTCTCTCCCTTTATTTCTCCCTCCCTTCCTCTCTCTCTAACATCAGTTTAAAAATTTTTAAAGAACAAACCTTGCCCTGGCTGGTGTGCCTCAGTGGATTGAATGCTGGCCTGCAAATCAAAGGGTAGCGGGTTCAATTCCCCATAAGAGCACATCTCTGAGTTGTGAGCCAGGTCCCCAATAGGGGGCGAGCAAGAAGCAAACACACACTGATGTTTCTCTCCCTCTCTTTCTCCCTCCTTTCCCCTCTCTAAAAATAAATAAATAAAATCATTTTTTTTAAAAAAGAACAAATCCTTCATTTTATAAAAATTTGGACTATAACACTCCTCTAAGCAGCCTGCACTATGAACACACTTAACATATTTGTTTTAAAATTGTATTGCTCTAACCAATGTGGCTCAGTTGGTTGGGCATCGTCCTGCAAAGCAGAAGGTCACAGCTTTCATCGCCTGGTTTCATCCTCAGGGCACATGACTGGGTTGTGGTTTCAGTCCCAACTGGGGTCAATATGAGAGACATCCAATTGATGTTTCTCTCCCACATCATTTCTCTCCCTCTTTTTCCTCCTTCCCTTCCCCTCTCTTTGAAAATAAATAAATGAAATATTTTAAAAAAAATTTATTTGTAAGGATGCACGAGAGATACATCTACAGAATTCTAGGAGCCTATCAAAGTTCTACAGCTTCTAAAAGCATCTAGTTTACAGCCAGCAAGTAGTTTAAGCAGTAGAAGCACTGGGCTGGTCCCAGCGCTGCCTTAGCTGACAGTCTGAAGGGAAATTGAATGCAGTACAAGACGGAATCAAATCTAATCTTTCTTCAAATACTTATTGTCTGTTTTATCAAATACATTTGATATGGACACAGTGCTGTCTATTGAGTCTCAATAAAATCTTTTCTTCACTTTCTTTTACCTCTCACCTGTAGACTCTTGACATTTTCTTTTATTTCAACACTAATGTTTTTCTTCTACGTTGGAGACTTTAGCACTGATGTTGTAATTGCTTATCACACACCTGACCCTGTTATGATGTTCTTATGAATGTCCCTTCATTTTCATGATGGTCCTGTGATCCAATCTACAATCCATTTAAAAACAAAACATTCATATTCCATTTTATTCTGTGGTTCTTTTGGAGTTCCATTTCACCTTCATTAATATTGATGCTGTCTGTCTCCTTGCTTATTTCAGAAGGTTCTTTGAAATTAATCTTTAGAATTCATTGTGATTTGTTGCTGTTTCATGTGTCAGCCCAAGTCCAGCTTGTCTCTTGTTGATTTTGTTTTCCTTTATTTTTACATGCCTGCTATGACTGTCCCCCTAGTTCTACTACTAGTGCGTGTCAGATCCTTTATGGAATCCAGTGTTGCCTCTGCCTTTTACTGTGATTTTCCATCATTAAGGACCTCTTGAATAAAAACGTAGCCCTTGTTTCTGACAGAGTCCATGGTCCTTTTCCTTTCTTTCTGTGTGATTTTCCACCATTATGGTTCTTAAATTTCTTGAATAATGATACATACTATGAACAAATGGACAGAGCAGTAATGCCTTCATCGGTGTTTTCTAAAACGTATCTGCAGCTTTTAGAGCACACAGTGCCACAGCAGAATCTGTACTATGCACGTAAAAGAATTTTTAAAATTGATTTTGTGGTCTACTGGTGACAATGCTTTGGCGCACTAATAATTCACATTCTTGCTTACAGCACCTGTTTGTCAGAATGCCAGTGCCATAGCAGCCAGGTTGGAGGAAAGCCTTAGGTCTAAATGTTTTTGAGGAAAATAAGTGCATTGCTGTATCTGGGTTCTTTTCTTTACTTTATTTTTTTAACTATATTTTATTGATTATACTATTACAGTTGTCCCATTTTTTTCTCCCCTTTATTCCCCTCCGCTCTGCACTCCCCCCCAACTAACATCCCCCCACTTATTTCATGTCCATGGGTCATACATATAGATTCTTTGGTTTCTCCCTTTCCTTTACTATTCTTAGCCTCCCCCTGTCTATTTTGTGCCTACCACTTATGCTTCTTATTCCCTGTTCCTTTAACCCCATTCCCCACCCTCACCCTCCCCGCTGATAACCCTCCATGTGATCTCCATTTCTGTGATTCTGTTCCTGTTCTAAAAGTTTGCTTAGATTGTTTTTGTTTTTATTTTTTTAGGTTCAGTTGTTGATAGTTGTGAGTTTGTTGTCATTTTACTCTTCATATTTTTGATCATCATCTTTTTCTTAGATTAGTCCCCTTGATATTTCACTTAATAAGGGCTTGGTGATGATGAACTCCTTTAACTTTACTTTATCTGGGAAGCACTTTATCTGCCCTTCCATTCTAAATGATAGCTTTGCTAGACAGAGTATCCTTGGCTGTAGACCCTTGCCTTTCATGACTTTGAATACTTCTTTCCAGCCCCTTCTTGCCTGTCAGGTTTCTTGTGAGAAATCAGCTGACTGTCTGGTGGGAACTCCTTTGTACGTAACTCTCTCCTTTTCTCTTGCTGCTTTTAAGATACTCTCCTTATCTTTAGTCTTGGGTAATGTAATGATGATGTGCCTTGGTGTGTGCTTCCTTGGGTCCAACTTCTTTGGGACTCTCTGAGCTTCCTGGACTTCCTGGAAGTCTATTTCCCTTGCCAGATTGGGGAAGTTTTCCTTCATTATTTTTCAAATAAGTTTTCAGTGTCTTGCTCTTCCTCTTCTCCTTCAGGCACCCCTATGATTCAGATGTTGGAATGTTTAAAGTTGTCCCAGAGGTTCCTCAGTCCCTCCTAATATTTTGAATTTTTGTTTCTTCATTCTGTTCTGGTTGAGTGTTTGTTTCTCCTTTCTGCTCCAGATCATTGATTTGAGTCCCGGTTTCCATTCCCTGTATATTTTTCTTAATTACACTTTGCATAGCCTTTACTTTTTCCTCCCTTTTATAACCATACTCCACCAATTCTGTGAGCATCCAGATTACCAGTGTTTCGAACTCTGCATCTGTTAGGTTGTCTATCTCTTCATCGCTTAGTTTTATTTTTGGAACTTTGATCTGTTCTTTCCTTTGGGCCATATATATTTTTTTTCTTGGCAGAGCTACTACATTGTGAGTGGCAGAGCCTTAGGTATTCGCCAGGGCAGGGCAACTGATGGTAGTCTCTCCCTTGTGGCAATATACATGGGGGAGGGGTCCAAGAGGGAACAATGCCACTTGCTTGGCTCCTGGCTGGCTTTCATTCACTTCCCCACTACCCACAAGCACCTGATTCCCAGGTGGGTGGGTTTGTGTACGTTCTAGGACCCTGTGGGTCTCTCATACAATCTCTCCTGTGAGACTGGCAGTTTCTCCCATTGCCACAGCCCGCAAAGCTTTTAACTGGTAGAAGTTTTGAGGCTTTTTTTTTCTACGCCGCCATAACCCTGGGTTGCATGGTCTCTGTCACACCCCAGTCGTTCCTCCTGGTTTATCTGCATGCAAATGTGGGACTGCTAAGTCCACCGGCCACTGCCTTGCCACATGTCCTCTCTGCCCTGGCTGCCCATCTCCACCCCTCCTACCAACCTGGATGAATGTTTCTTCTTTAACTCCTTGGTTGTCGGACTTCCATAGAGTTCTGTTTTCTGGCAGTTCTGGTTATTTTTGTTTTTAAATTTGTTGTTGACTTTCTTTTGGTTGTGTGAGGAGACAAAGTGTATCTACGTACACCTCCATCTTGGCCTGAAGTCCGCATTTTTTTAACTTTATTTTTATTGTTGGCACTATTACAGAGTCTCCGTATTCTCCCTCTTTTACTGTATCTGCTTTTGTTTCTATAACATTTTCAAAGGCAGGCAATATCTCCTTGACCAGGAATGCTAAGTTGGAAATTGCGCTAATTTCAAAAATGAGGTAGATGAAGCCAAACTTTATTCATTTGAGATATTTTGTCTGTTAGAATGAGTATTTTCATTGATCATTTCTGAATAAAATAGCTGCATATTCTAGCTACAAACAGGCAAGAGAGCATTTTGGGTGATAGAAGAATATGATTCAAATTTAACAACTACAGTTGATTAAAACCAGTTCAATAAATGCATGAAATGACGGTAAAACTAAAATATTGACTGTCCAGTCATTGCCATGAAGATGTGGAGAAATAGTAATGCTTAAATAAGACATAAAATATACTGTTCACTATGCTTGCTTCATCATGTTCAGAACACCAGTTATAGTCACACCTCAGTATCCAGATGTGGTTGGTTCCAGGAACCCCCCATACCAAAACCCAATGACGTTCAAGTCCCTTATATAAAATGGTGTACTATTTGCATATAACCCGCATACATATTCTCATATTCTTTAAATCATCTCTAGATTACTTATAATATCTAATACAGTGTAAATTATATGTAAATAGTTGTTTTACTGTATTGTTTAAGGATAATGACATTAAAAAGTTGTACCTATTTAAAACAGACACAACCAGCATAAACTTAACTACATAGTACACATTAGCACTAACATACGCATATATATACATCTTTCGATTCATGGTTGGTTGAATCCATAAATGTGGAACCCATGGATACAGAGGGTTGACTGTACCAGGTGAGGAATTCCAAGTCAGTTCAAGCAGTTTGCTCTTTTTTTTTTTTAAGATTTTATTTATTTTTAGAAAGAGGAAGGGAGAGAGGAAGAGAGGGAGAGAAACATCAATGTGTGGTTGCTTCTTGAGTACCCCCCACTGAGGACCTGGCCCACAACCCAGGCATGTGCCCTACCTGGGGATCGAACTGGCTACCCTTTGGTTCGCAGGCCAGCACTCAATCCACTGAGCCACTCCAGCCAGAGCAAGCAGTCTGCTCTTTAAAAATGCCGTATAAAAACTACCACTAAGAGAGAACTGGTTTGTGTGAGAGCTTTATAAATCTATGATCCTCAAATTATTTCAAAGTAAAACAAAGGAGATTTAGTAGTTTCACCTTAGATGAAAGCTAGCATAATTTGGACATGAACCTAGAAATAAGAAATTTTGAGTTTTCAGTTTATTGTTAATACTGTATTTCGTTAGAATTATATAAGTTCCTTTATCAATGCTTTCCATGTTTTAAATAGAAGCAAAAGTTTCTAAAATATAGAATAGATGTCCACATTCAAAACAATGAAGTTGGACACCATCTCACATGATATTAAAAAAAATTAATGAAAAATGCATCAAAGACCTAAATGCAAAAGCTAAAATTATGAAATTCTTAGAAGAAAACATAGGGGTAAGTCTCCATGACCTTTGATTAGGCAACGGTTTCTTAGATATGACACATAAGCATAAGTAACCAAAAAGATAGATAAATTAGACCATCAGAATTAAAAATGGGTATGCTTCAAAGGACACACTGTCCACAAAGTAAAAAGATAGCCCACAGAAAAGAAGAAAATATTTGCAAATCATATATGTAATAAAAATCTAGTATCCAGAATATATAAAGAACTCTGATAGCTAATAATGAAAAGACAACCCAATTTTAAAAATGGGTGAAGGATTGAATAGGCATTTCTCCAAAGAAGGTATTCAGATGACAAATAAGCACATAAACAATGTTCATTCAACATCTTAGTCATTAAGGAAATGCAAATTCAAATGAGATATCACTTCATACCCACAAGGACGGCTACAATGGAAAAGACGGACAGTAACAAGTGTTAACAGGGATGTGGAGGGCTGGAACTCTCATACATTGACGACGAGAATATGAAATAGTGCAGCCACTTTGGAAAACAGCCTGGCAATTCCTCAAAGAGTTAAACATAGTTTAACTCTACATGTGGCCCAGCAATTCCACTACTAGGCATACACCTAAGAAAATTGAAAACGTGTTTTCACACACAAAAAATTATACACAAATGCTCAGAGCAGCATTATTTGTAACAGCCAAAAAATAGAAACAACCCAACTGTTCATCAACTGATGAATGTACAAATAAAATCTGGTATATCTATACAAAGGAATATTACTCTGCCATAAAAAGAGATGTAGTACTGATGTATGCTAAAACATGCATGAATTTTTAAAACATTCTGCTAAGTAATATAAGCCAGGTACAAAAGGCCACATATTTAAGGCTTCATTTATACAACATCCGGAATAGACAAATTCACAGAGACAGAAAGTACATTACTGGTTGCCAGGGGTTGGGGGCACAGAGGAATGGGAAGTTACTGTTAATGGGTCCAGAGTTTCTTTTCTGAAGTGATAAAAATGTTTTGTAATTATATAGTTGTGATGGTTGCACAATCTTGTGAATATACTAAAGCCCACTGAATTGTACACTTTAGGAAAATAAACTTTATGACCTTTTGATTTTTCTTTTTGAATTCTTTATGAATTTTCTTTTTAAGAAGAATAAGAAGGAGAAGGAGAAGAGGAAAAAGTACCTGGAAAACAACATTATCAAGCAGAGTATTATGAGAGCCGAAATGCTCTATTAATATTAATAACTTTTTAAAAAAACATTTTGAAAAGAGGTGGTTGTTTATACCTCAGAAAATTAACAGAATTGGGCACTGGATGTAAATCAATATTTGAAAGCTACATTTATATTGTCTCATGATGACAAGACTTTGGAAAAATTCAATTTTCAAACATCTCTAAGTTGGACATTACATTTTTTGATGTTTTATTAGAATATTTTGATGTGTAGACCTTAATCTCTTTTCCAACAGGATCCATACCTTGGTTCACCTTGGAACCCACTTTTCAAGTACTATATATCCAATAAATATTTGTGGAGTTCTAAGTATTGACATAGTTATTGGCTCATCTACATAACATTGAGCCCCAACCATCACTGAAAGCAAGAAATTTTGGGAAAAGAAATTTTCACTTCCTAGAGTATACACATAACTTAGCGTATAATGATGTTACAATAGCATTGAATGTTGAAATATATTTCAATGAAACTAAAAAAAAAATCACTAAATTCTCATTGGATATGAACAAAGATGATCACCTGAAATAATCACACTCATAACTCATTTTTTGAGAATTCTTGGATCTAAATTATGTCATAAATCAGACATAAAGAATCAGAAAGTGGTAAATGCTCCCAGTTCCTGATCCTTCTTTGAAGTCCCCAGGAATGCTCTCAATTCAATGTTACATTCCCCTCTTCCTGCTCCCAGTAGACAAGGCCATCAAATTAGTAGAACAATTCCTAGTGAGCAGCTGAACTCTAGGATTACCACTTGGATTCGTGGCTCTTGGCACAAGGTAACAGATTCCTGACGAAGGCATAGCCAATGATCCTAGCAGTTAGCGTCCCCTCATAACACTCTTCCTTACTGTGTCCCACCACCGAATATGAGAGCCTGAAAGTGACTTCCATGTTGTACTGTCTGTTAACCTTACCACCCTTTGTGTTTCCATTACGGTTAATGGATCATCTTTCAGCCAACACAGACTCGTTCCTTGAGGGAGCAATGTAGGCAGAGAATCTGACCACTGTAGTGATTTCCATGATTTCCAGGGCCTTTCATCTATCACGGAATAGACTGCAGGAGGCCAACAGCAAATTGCTGTTCTGTGTAATGTTTCAAAGGGGATGGGATAGTTGGGTTCAACTTCCAGAAATTTAGCCAAACTAATTTGTAGTATTCACCCATCATCAAATGGGTCTTCTGGAATCACATGTCTCTGGACACAATCTTTGTGACAGCAGAAAAAGGGAATGTGCAGAGAGCAATATATTTTTATTATTCTTTAAAAGAAAAGGACTGCTGGGGTAAGAAGGGCTGTGGAACAGCTGTTTTCTCCCCAGTTTTACACATGAAAGAATCCTATATGTAAAACACCTGTAGAACATGGGTTATCTGTTAATCCACTGCCCAATATATTTCTTATCCCATCATAAGCCCAAGCAAACATTTAGAACAAATGAAAGTCTACCATTTGTAGACCTGAACACCACTGGACACATTTGGTAGCCCTGCAAATCTTGTCTCTTTTTTCTTTGATGTTGCCCATGGAGAATGAATTAATTCTCTCCAACCAATAGAATGAAACCAGATTGGGAACATGTTCAGGTTAGTGTATCCTGTTCTCATAGAGATTTCCAGGGTATAAGAAAGATTTTTTAAAACTGCTTAAGAATATCAGTAGTTTTACCTGGACCGAGGAAGACTAACTCTCCCTGCAAGGGACTTAACCCAGGAAGTAAAGCACCTAATGAAAAGGGATAGAGAGAAAGATAACCCAACCTCCTCCAAGAAGGTAAGCCCCAGCTCATTTTATTCCTTCTGTTGCATGAGTAAGGAGAAGTACCAAAAAGGAGTAAAATATCTGTGTTTTAAATACAGGTCCGTGTCAGCTCATTGTATGAAAATGAAGAGAAGAAAATGCACCTTTAATCACAGTAACCCTGCACATGGGTAACTGTAGTCTAATAAGCATCTTATAATCTGACAAGAGTAGCAACCCCTCCTCCCTGGAGAAAGGGGCATGAGATTTCCCATTCCTTTTTCTGACCTTACAGCCTCCGATTGGCTTTGGCTGACACAGCCCCCACGTCCATGCCTTGTTCCTGCCAAATCTCAATTAGATACTTGGTGAGTTAGATTCTTAGCAGTCAGGCTTACCTAGGCAAGATCTGGGCAGGTACCGACATCAGAACTGACAGAATTCTTTGTCTCTGCTGGTTTTGGACCCAGTGCCCTGGCCACTGTCATCAGCCACTTTGCCCCTTGAGCTCTACCTTTTCCTAACCCCCTAGAGGCAGAAAGGAGAGAGTTCCCTCTCTGGTTTCAAAATTCCTTGGAGAAATTTTGGCTAGGCATCTCTTTCATGTTGATGAAGATGGGGCTTTACTCTTGACCCATTTTCTCAGTCCTCTTGGGGATTTTTTTTGAAGTAACATTGGTTAATAACATTACATAAGTTTCACCTTAGAACATAATTCGATCCTTTTCCTACTGTATACATTATAGTGTGCTCACCACCCAAAGTTCTGTTTCCTTCATCATCATATATTTGATCCCCTTTATTCATTTTTACCTCCTACCACCCCTTCCCCTCTGGTACCCATCATTCTGTTGTCTGTTTCTATGAGTTTATTTAATTTTATTTGTTCATCTGCTTCTTTTTTGTCTTATGTTCTGCATATATCTGCATAATCACGTAGTTTTTGTCCTTTTCCACATAACTTATTTTACTTAGCATAATACTCTGAAGATGCATCCACGCTGTCACAAATGGCAATATTTTTCTCTTTTTTATGGCTGAGTAGTATTCCATTCCTCTATCTATGGACACTTAAGCTGTTTCCATCCCTTGGTTATTGTAAATAATGCTGCTGTGAACATGGGGGTGCATATGTCTTTCTTTGGGTAAATACCCAGAAGTGGAATTGCTAGATGTTAAATTCTCTTCTTAATTTTTTGAGGACTCTTCATACTGTTTTTCATAGTGGCTGCATCAATTTATATTCCCACAACAGTGCACAAGTGTTCCTTTTGGGACTTTTAAAGCCCCTTTGCTACTGAATTGTGAAGGCTTTTAAGAACATTTGCTTCTTTAGCAATTCCATTCATCTTAGTGCTCATAGCGTGTATTCCATCTTATCTCAACATTCCATGGGGGGTGGGGGGGCAAAGCAGAAAAATTTCCAACTCTTTAGGTTCAAAATTATGCCTCTAGGTTGGATCTTCCACTCATTTGCTGGTTTTTGTCTTTTGAAAACCTCAATCAGCCTGACAAAGATGAAAAGCAAGTTCTAAACCCAATGAATAATCTCACCTTTATCTATTCTATTAGGTCTGCCCATTACCCAGGATCCCTTAATGACTCATCTCATCCAATATCTCTCTAAATGCAGCAGTGTGTGGGGGTAGAGTAAGCTTCCCACTTCTACTAATAAAGAAAATTTAGCAATAATGTCAGGAAGACCATCATATCATAATGGAAACTGAAAAACAGGGTGGCATTAAGCAACAGATAAAACTTAAGATCTTTGAAGTTGTGGTGGAGCTCAATCTCTTTCCAAAAAATATAAAGTCAGACACCATATCAAAATTCTTGAATCACAAATGAAGGCTTAACAAAATCTGTAAAGTAGCAGGACTCTCCAAAAACAATTTCCTGCCCTGGACATGTGTGTGATGTCAGGATACCAGCTAGCTCCTAGATGATGAGCCAAAGTAGAGGTGTGGGATGATTACAGTCAGAGAACTGCAGGAGGGATATATACTGGCATTCAGCTTTAAACATGTGGCATCTCTGGGGAATAATGAAGGAAATCAATGGCAGCTCTTCTCAAGAAAAGATTTTGAGTAGGGGACAAATTTTAAAGGACAGAGTTACAAATAGTAATAGGGAGTGTGAATGGTGGTGGCTGCCATACATTTTTAAAGAACATGTGAGTCATATGTAGTAAGAAATGCTTTGGAGCACTGCTGTTATAAAGAATAGTCCCTACCCTTGGCATAACTACTTAGTGATTGGTCCTATTAAGAAGACTCTCCTTCCACACTGATCTTTCCACCCCTAAAAGCACAACAGCACTGAGCAGCAATGGTTTGTATTTCACTAGAAGTTTCATGATTCTTAAATTGAGAGAGCAGTGATAAAATTTGCAAGGATATTACATAAACAACTAGGTTGGTCTAATTTTAATAGTCAGCATAACAGCCTATTGAATTATTTCTTCATCAGCTGCATCTCATTTAATAGCTGTGGAAGTTTATATTCTTTTCAATTATTCACTTTTACTTTCTTAAGAAAATTATGTATTCTCTACTTTTCCATGTGACCTGCAGTCTCTTCCTATAGAAGTGCGCACTTCCCCATTACATTAACATTAGGTTTAACCATGTGATTTGCTTTAGCCAATGAAATGTGAGGTATGATCCACGTGTTCCATTTCAACAGAAACTTAAGAGCCATTGCATGGTTCAACCATTACATTCTTTTTCTTGTGTCACAATGAGTGTCCTAAATAGGTGTTGCTCCTTCAGCCTGGATCTTTTTTTTCCCCTCATGTGAGGACATTTTTGCATTGCTTTTGGAGAGAGAGAAAAAAGAGAGAGAGAGAATGAGAGAGAGACAGAGAGAGAGAGAGAGAGAGAGAGAGAAACATGAGTTGGTTGCTTCTTGCATGTGTGCTGACTGGGGATCAAACCCACAACTTTTGGTGTACAGGACAATGCTCCAACCAACTGAGCCACACAGGCCAGGGCCAGCCTGGATCTTGAAATGAACACATATTGAGCAGAGATGCAGCTGGCGTGTTCCATGAATGAGAAATAAACCTTTGTTGTTGTAAACCATCAAGATTTGTGCATGTTTCTTATTGCAATATAAACTAGCAAAAGCTCATTCATGCAATAACCATGAATATTAGTACACTAGGTATCCATTAACAGTATTTGTCTGCTATGCAATATACATACTCCAGATAAAGTGTTGGAGTCCAAATATCTTAGATAAAAACGTGTCTCACAAAGAAGTGTAACCGATGTTAAAATCTTAATTTTCTACCTCAGACTTTTCCGCTTATTTGGAAGGTTGATAACAGGTTGTAGAATATAATATATCCAGTTTCTGACATGCTAATTAAAAAGATTTTCATTGTATTCAGTAAAATTAAGACTCTTGTCAGTCTAACATTTCTCCAAACAAAAACCATGTGCTAACTTTTAAGGGAATCTTTGTTTTTTAGACAAAACATTACTAATTCCCAGGGTATCCTGTTGAATGAGAAGTTAATTCATGCTTATGAATTCGAATAAATGATTCAATTGATCGCCAACATTTTCAATGTTATTAGAAGCAAAATCATATATTAGAACAGAGCACAAAAGCATTAGGAACCAAACGGCTTTCTATGGGTTTTTATAGCTAATGAAGCTCCAGACTATAATTAGTTCCTCCTTCACTTGTGTTTTATCTTGGAAACTCAATTTTTACAACTTCTAGACTTGACATGTTTACGGTCAAATACTGTAGCCTCGATTTTTGAAGAAATTATTTCAAGTTCTGTATCCACACAGGATCAAAATGTTTGGTCAAGTCAATGAAAATATTAGGCAAATCAGTTGTTTGATGCAATGTTAGCACAAAGTGAGTCCCAATGACAGGTAAATGAGACCACATTCCTTATTTATGGCCTTGGTCTTATATTTAGAAATATTTTTGCCTCCCTGTAATTATAAAGATATTAGCCATTTTTTCCAGGTTCTCACCTTGGGGGACAAATAAAAGGGCTTTGGGAAGCATACCCAGGCCCTTCATAGAGGGCGGCTGTCTGCTAACTAGCTTCATTTGGGGCAGCCGTACCGCTGAGCCAGTCTGAGCTTTGCCGTCTGAGTAGCCATGACCTCCTGGCTTGAGGAAGAAGGCCAGCTTGCTGGTCTGTTCTCTGTCATGCACACTAAAAGGGGGTCTTCCTGAATGCCTGCTCCCCAATCTTAACTGACCCTAAGCCACACCTGCCTACAAAACCTGCTCTAGTGGTGGCTTGGGGGCACAGAGGAGGGGACTTTCAAAGGGAGAATCAGTGACTTTACATCATTTCTTATACAACCCATACTGAACGCCTAAACGAATAATCTAAATCTTCATTCCTTTTCTTTTCTTTAGGAAAGAAAATACTGGCTTTATACTTACCACATTGGAGAGTTTGACTCAGCCTCTGGGCCAGGCAGGTTTTCTAATACTTCTAAGTGTGACATACTCAGTCGCAGTCAGAGCTCCTGGACAACCTCCTTTAGCCTCCTCTCTAAGCCAACCAGTACTATGTCCCACTGTTGGCACACATTATACTTCTACTTATATTGTAGACCCCATACTACATTATTTGTGGTGTTGTTTAAATCTTCAATTATCTTTTTAAAAGATTGAAATAATAATAAAAGAATCTTGCTCATTTCCCTACACAGTTACCATTTCCAATGCTCTTTATTCCTTGCAGTAGGTCCATATTTCCAACTGATAATATTTTCTTCTGCCTAAAAGATTTTCTTTGGTATTTTTTAATGTGGATACACTGATGATGAACTCCTTCAGCTTTTTAATGTCTGAAAAGGACTTTATTTTGCCTTCATTTTAAAAGAGATTTTAGTATAGTATGTTTATGACAGCTTTTTGATTTTCAGTACTTGAAAGATGTTGCTTCACTGTTTATGTTTTTTTTTCCTTACATTATTTCTGACAAAAAAAAAGTTACCTCATCATTATCTTTGATCCAATGAAGTTTTCTTCTTCAAACTCAAGAGGTAAAGCATTTTGAAGGTTATATGTTTGGTTAGTTGGGGACACTCTGAGGGAAAACTTCACTAAAGTATCCCTAGAAAAGTCTCACCCTTATTGTGACAGAGAGATTACAAAAATGGCCCCAACCCTGGCTGGTGTGACTCAATGGATTGAGTGCCAGCCTACAAACAAAAGGGGCGCTGGTTCGATTCCCAGTTAGGGCACATGACTGAGTTGCAGGCGAGGTCCCCAGTAAGGGTACATGAGAGGCAACCACACATTAATGTTTTTCTCCCTCTCTTTCTCCCTCCTTTCTCCACTCCACGGGGGGGGGGGGGGGGGGGGAATTTTTTTTAAACAGCCCTGATTCCTCTCTTCCCAGTGTCCCTGCCTCTTAGGATGTATCTTTGCAACTTCTCCCATCTAAAGGTGGAATCTTTTCCCCCTACCTTTGTTATCTCTGCTGGCCTTGTTACTTGCTTAATCAGTACAATGCAGTGGAAGTGAATGCGCCAGCTGTGAACTGAGACCTCAAGAAGACTTACATGCTTCTGCCTGCTCTTTTAACACCCTACCTCCACCATGATAGTGAGTATGGGATAGGCTGCCAGAGGCAAAGTACAGAGATGGGCCATGTCATGATCATCCATGACCATCCTGGTTCAATCAGCTCCCAGTTGACTTGCCAATTGATCACAGGCTGGAGTAAACCCAGCTGAGATCAACCAAGTCCAGCTCAAATCAACAGAAATATACCTAACCAACCCCATGAGCAAAAATACATATTTATTGTATGCCGAAGTAAGTTAATGTCTGATCATTTCTATCATTGTCTGATAATGTCTGATCATTTAGTATCATTGGATACTAAACTATGGCTATCTGCTATTATTTGGTTGAGGAGCATTGAGCATACATATCTTATATATCAAAGCACAGTGTTCATCTGAAAATGTGGTTCAAACGCAGCCCAGTTGTGTCAGGACATTGCTACAATGATTGATTCAGATGTATACTCCAGAAGAGAATTTCCCACGAAAGATTTGGACAAAATGTACTGCTATTGGCCACAAAGATCATGTAACAATATTGTGAGAATTTTTAAAAGATTATAGGAAATAATTCCGTTTACCAGGCCAATTCTTATGAGAGGGGCCATTATAACTCAAATATTTGTGGAGTGTGTAAATTGGTAATAGTATTTGTACCATCACCTTACTTTAACAGTACTTGTAGTGGTATAGCCTCTTCTTCCATTTATGTCTCTCTTTATGTTTTTTCCTATAGTATTTCCTTTTTACTTTTAAGATGGATCCAACTTTTATATCTCCAGTATCCTTTTCCTCTTCAGTAGAGACTTCTAAATCTTAAAATTAAATATCAAATTCTAAAATAAGACATAAGAAATAAAAATGTATCTAATCCTAACCTTAAAGTTATAAATAACTTTGTTTTCTTTGGAAACTCCTGAAGCTCCCTTTTTAATGTCACCTTTCTGAGCCACTTACTTTACTTCTGACCCGGGAGTTGGGCATTCTACATCTTTAGGGCACGTCTCTTCCTTTTCCTTGTTGTCACTAATGGCAAACAGGCTACTTCAGTTCTATCCCAGTTTTTCTTCTTTGATGGTGGCTTTCGGGGTTCAGTAATCTCAACATCAGAGCCTCAGATGTGGTCCTGAGTCTTTTCATTTTGCAGACGCTCTCCTTGCTTGTGCCCATATTTGACAATTTTGTCTGGATATTGTCTTCCTTTTTCATTCAGCCTTTCTTCTTTTTCTTTTCTTCTGTAACAATGCTATCATTAGTTTTCATTTTACTTCAACTGCATCTACTTGATTATCTACACAACTACATCTACTTAAATGTTAATATAAAATAACTCATAGACTACTCCAAAGGCAAGAATAGGCTTGTTTTCTCCTGTCTTAGGAAATATACAAGGTTTTCTTGGTGTTTTTTCTGGTGGGTTGTTAGGAACCGAAATAAAATCAGCAAAAAAGTTTCCTACTATTTAAAACACTTGCTAATTTTCTTTCTTTTTAGGTCTGGACCCACCTCAAGAGTTTTTGCTGCTTGTTCTTTTGTTTCGAATTCCACAAAGACAAATCCCTTTGGATCTCCAGTAGACTTGTAATGTGGTATACTTATATAAACAACATTGCTTCATTTCCCAAGTACTTTTTCAATTCAGCTATGATTAACATTTTTAGGAGGTAACTCCTATGATAAATTAGAAGCAGTATTAAATATGTAAGAATTCTTACTCAGAAGGTAAATATATTTTTGATTGAATATTTTTTAAAAAGTGTTTGCATGACAGAATTTTTGACTCCCCACTGGTTAGCCTGCTGTTTGGAAATAGTAGTTAATAGAATAAAATATGAGTACTGCTAGAGGATACTCTGTTCCTTGGAACTGTAACAAAAAGTGATGTGATTACACTATGGCACATTTTCCCAAGGTATCTAAAAAGGAAATAACCATATCCCTGAGTTGCTGGCATTTCCCTTGTGATTTTGAGGATGACTATGTCTTTGCCTTTTGCCAAACTGAAACTCTGCCACCCTGTGTCATTTGAAGCTAGTCATGTAATTGCTCTGGTCCTCAGTTTTCTTCTACGTTATAATGGATGATTTCTCAAATCTCTTCTACTTCCATTTCACATGTGAATTTTTTCCTTAAAAAATTTTGTTCTCACTCATTAAACACTTACTTTCTATCTATTATGTGCCATTTTACCAGTGACTGAAGATACAGCAGTGAATAATGAGACATGGCCTCTCCCCTCACATTAATAATACTAAGAAAAATGACAGCAAGCATATTATTAACAATAACCGATACCATACCACATTATGGGTTCTGAAACACTTTCACAGGTATTTTTACACTTGACCTCCACTGCAATGCTGTTAACTTGTTAGGACAAGTATTATCGTCTGCATTTTACATATGAAGAAACTGAGACTCAAAAATATTAAGTAACTTGGCCAAGGCTACAAGGAACTCATGTTTTTACTTAGGATTTAGAGATTTTGAACTTAATGATTTACCAAAAAGAAAAAAATTATTATAAAATGTTTCAAAATTACCAAAAAATAATAGCATGATAAATCCTATATACTCATAACTGAAAATTTTTAATTATAAAAATTTTGACCCGATTAGGTAGGAAATACTTTTTGCCTACAATGTCTCATCTCCCCTTTTTCCTTAATTATAGAATTTTTAGCTAGAAACATGGCCATGAGTAATAAAGACTGCTATGCCCCAGGCTTTCTTGCATCTGGAGATGACTGTGTGAGTAAATTCTACTACACGAGATGTTAAATCTTGAGTGTACCTTATGGGATGTGTTCTTCAGGGGAGAAAGTATGTTTTGTTTTGTTTTGTTTTTTGCTCTTCCTCCGTTCTACTGACTAGTATATAGAATCAATAGCTAGAGCTTGAGCATCTTGACCCAGGATGCTCTGAACTAAGTAAAGCGGGTGAGTCAGCACAAGAGAAGGAGTCAGATTTATGGTAATGGAGCTACCATATCGGTTTAGAAGTGAACTTCTATTTTCTAAACTTCAAACCAACGTTATTTTTCTTGGTTTCTGGTTGTTTTGACACATGTAGCCAAATAAATCCTAACTTGCCCACATTTATCTACACTTCTTCCACTGTCCCTCAGTTATGGTGGAGCTAGGCACATAGAAAAAATGGGTTAACTAATGCCTCCTCATTTAATATAACAATTAACTGAGATGTATTCCATTAACTTAGCATTTTAAAATGACAAATTGTCAACTTTAAAAACTCCTTTCCCTTGGGCATGTCCCTGCTATATAAAGAACACTTTTTCTGCCTTCTTAATTGGTAGGCTTCCCAAATGCACCAATTGTTTGGTCCTTAAAAGAGGTGTTTTGTTCATAAAGTTTGCAAAAAAAGATTTGGAAAAGGTGGAAAAGGTCTGAACTATTGAATGTGTGACAAGCTTTGGGTATTGAAATCAAGACAGCCATTGACCTGTCTCAGATCTCAGAAAATACATCATTAATTTCAAAGCAAGTCTGGGTGAGCTACAGTGAGCTGTCACAACTGATGTCATTTATCAGAATATATGAGGTCTGTCCAGAAGGTATCCATCCACGTAGTATGAAAAATAGAGACATTTATTGAAGACAATACAAGATATAAGAAACATTGTACACAGGACAATGATGCCTCAGTCCTCTTCAAAGTAGGCACCTTGGGACCTCACACAGTTCTCCCAATCACCATCAGCTGCCCCACTGTATTTTTCCTGAATCTCATCGATAGTCTGAAATCTTTTCCCTTTCAAAGGTGATTTTAGTTTTGGGAAAAGCCAGAAGTTGCAGAACACCAACTCTGGGCTGTATGGGGGGCTGAGTCACCTGGGTGATTTGATATTTTGCCAAAAATCTCTGCAAGGGACATGCTGCACGAGCAGGCGCATTGTCGTGCTGAAGCTGCCAATCACCAGTTGCCCATAGCTTTGGCCTTCTGAATCATCCGTATATTTTCTGCAGAGGAATGTTCAAGCTTAATGCAAAATTTGATGCAGATTTGTTGCTCTACTCCCTCAGTCATTTTAAATGCCATGGCCACACAGCACACATGTTCCCCCAAACTGTTTCTACCACCCCCACTGACTAGTACAGGTAAGTCATCATTTTTTACGCATGAGCATTCTAGTCCACTCTCCTTGGCTGCCGTGTTACATAGATGTTGTGCAAATTGTTCTCATTATATTAACAATGGTTGGACTTCTTCCCAACAGACCTCGTACAACAGGGCAGCTAGTGGCGATTCCAACAAAGGATTTTGCAGTGTGTTTTTAACAGTCAAAGAGGCACTGGGAGAACTGTGTGAGGTCCCAAAGTGCCTACCTTGAAGGGAACTGAGGCATCATTTTCCTGTGTACAGAATTTCTTGTATCTTGTATCTTCTTCAATAAATGTCTCTATTTTCATATTACATAGCTGGGTACTTTGACATGAACAATGGTGTGGGGATTGCCTGAGGGAGTGGGATATGCTGAGTGGAGGAGGGCAAAGGGGGGAAAACTGGGACAACTGTAATGACATAATCAATAAAATATAATTTAAAAAAAGAAAAGACAAAAATAAAGTAGAAGGACAAATAAAGAGCTTTCCAAACAAGAAAAAGCTAAGAGTTCATCACCACCAAACCAGTATTACAAGAAATGTTAAAGGGTCTTCTTTAAAAAGCAGGGGGGAAATGATTAAAAATATGAATAATAAAATGGTAATAAATACATATCTATCAACAATTACTTTAAATGAAAATGTACTGAATACTCCAGTCAAAAGATATGTGCAGGCGGAATGGGTAACAAACAAGAACCTCATATATGCTGTCTTCAAGAGACTTCAGATAGAAAGACATACACAGACAGTAAGTAAAGGGGTGGAAAAAGATATTTCATGAAAATACAAACAAACAAACAAAAGCTGGGTTAGCAATACTTATACCAGACAAAATAGACTTGAAAACGAAGGCAATATAACAAGAGATGAAGAAGGACCCAGCAATTCTACTTCTGGGTATTTATCCAAAGAAACACAAACACTAAATCAAAAAGACATATGCATCCATATGTTCATCGCAGCATTATTTACAATAGCGAAGATATGGAAGCAATCTAAGTGTCCCTCAATAGATGAATAGATAAAGAAGTGGTGCATATATATAATAGAATATGACTCAGCCATAAAAGAATGAAAATCTTCTCATCTGCAACAACATGGGTGGACCTAGAGGGTATTGTGCTAACTGAAGTCAGTCAGATAGAGGAAGATGAATACCATATGCTCTCACTTATATGTAGAATCGAAAAAAACAAAATAAAAGAATAAGCAGAAGAGAAACAGGCTCATAGATTCAGAGAATATTTTGATGGTTACCAGAAGGGAGGGGTGTTGGGAAGATGGGTGGAAAAGGTGAAAGGGTTAAAAAGTACAAATTAGTAGGTACAGAATAGTCAAGAAGACCTAAAATACGGCATAGGAAATATAGTCAATAATATTGTATAATTTGTATGGTGTCAGATGTGTACTAGATTTATTGCAGTTATCACTTAGTAAGATATATCGTGTCTCATCACTGGGTTATATTTAAAACTAATATAATATTATATATCAACTGTAATTGAAAAATAAAAAGTATTTAAAGTAAAAAAAATTTTTATCTAGGTAGGGTAATCTAAAATAAAATGGAAGGACTGAAACCTTTACTACGTTGCAAAGGAAGACTTCCTGTACCAGAAGACTCATAAAAGGAGGCATCTTCCCAGCAGCAGTGGAAACACCTGGCATTTTCTTACTACCTTTTGACTTATATACACAGTAGTTCCAGGTCTTGAAACTAACCTTCTTTCCATTCAAGAGAAAGGATTGGATATTTATAATTTTATAAAATCATGTTTTGGGGTGTTTTGTTTGTTTGCTTGTTTTGAACTATGTGTATTAGAAGCATGACTGTGAGGGAAATTTTACTTGGAAGCCATAATGTACACCTTTTTCCCTTGCTGATTCTTCTCTACTTCATAGGTGGGGGCCTCCTTGAAACACTAACTACTGACTTATCATATGGTTAAAATTTAACTCATTGTGCATCACCCCCTTATTCCCTTATCTCACTAATTAGCATCATTGGCCTCCTGGGCAACTGCACACCTATCAGGTGTTTCCAGAAAGATTCCATAGCAGACATTGGCTCTTTAGGGACTAGAAGTCTTTAGGGACTAAACTAATGCTCTTTAGCCATCACTCTTCTTTTTGTTTTAAAATAAAAGAAGCCTTTAGGTTTATTTTAGTGTTTCTTCTCACCTAGAAGCTCCACTGGCAGGTTAAGGCCCTTGTATGGTAGCCAGTGATAGAATGCTGAGTCCCATCCTTACTGGTATTTGCTCCTTGGAGGTGAAAAAATAAATGTTTTATAAAGCTCAGATTGGCCTTATCAAACAAAACATCTGCTAGATCAGTGAATGACTGGTGACAGCAGGAAACAGCAGTGCTAGCCTCTCCAATAGAAGCCACTGCAGTTAATGGAAGCTATTATGGGAAAATTCTGGCAAGAAGTTTTTTTCCTTTTTTTTTTTTCCTCTTCCAGACAGCTAAAAATTTTTTAAAGAAAAAAATGTATTCAGTTGCTAGGGTAACTGTGGTTTCAAAACTACCGTAACAAAAGCCAGATATCACATATCAAACTACTAAATTGTTAATTTGACTGGTATTTTAAATAACTACGTAAAAGAGATGTCTCCTTATCTAGCTATAGAGAACAGAGAAAAGGGGGAAATAAGAGGAAAAATAAAGGAGGAGAACAGAGAAAAGGAAATTGGTAGATTTGTTTAAGAAATGTTTTTGCTTTGCTAAATATTTGTTGGAAATAAAACCCCCTTCAACCATGTTATAAATACATTTGCATGCAGAAATTTACTCAGATTCAAAACATAAGAAGGATACTGGGTTATCCTGTTTTCAATTTCTCTTCCCACATTTCAACTCCCGCCTGCATTTTAAGTGAACGGTTTTCTGTAGGCACTTGGTAAAGGAACTGGTTACTTAGAGGAGTAATGCATGTTCTGAAATCTTTTATGAGTGATTGTGTTTATCCTCACTTGATTTAAAGGGAATATAATAAAGCCATTAAGCACTTGGATTCTGGAGTCAGACATAGGAAGGACTGAATTCTTTTTCTATCTCCTGCTAAATTCCTTTAACCTCTCTGAACCTGCTTCTTTGTTTATAAAAAGAATATTAGGACAAATGACTTAGTTACTTCAATAAATAAATTGCAAGGAAAGAAAAAGAGGGAGAGGAACCTATAGATTAAAAGACATTTGAGAGGTCCTGGCTGGTGTGGCTCAGTGGATTAAGCACCGGCCTGCCTGCAAATCCAAAGGTCACAGGCTCAATTCCCAATCAGGACACATGTCTGGAGTGTGGGCCAGGTCCCCAGTTGGGGGCCTGCAAGAGGCAAGAGAGGCAACCAACCCATAGATGTTTCTCTTACATGTGAACGTTTTTCTTCATCTCTTTCCCTCTCAAAAAAGAAAGAAAAAAAGAAAGAAAAAAGAGAGAGAGAGACTTGAGGGTCTAAATGTGTGGATATTGGTTAGATACGATTGGGGGGGAAGCAACTGTCAAAAACCATCTATGAAACAACTGGGAAGACTTAAACAGTGATTAGATATTTGATAACACTAAGGAACTATTTCAAGTGTGTTTAGGTAATGATTATAACATGGTATTGTGGTTCTTTTTTAAAGAGTTATTGTCTTTTGGTATTTTGATACATACTGAAACATTTATAAGTAAAATGATATAATGGACAAGATCTGCTTCAAAATAAGGGAGGAGGAAATGGATAAGGTAGAGATTAAGCAAGACTGGCTATTAACTAACAATTACTGATGCTGCATGATGGGAATAGATGGGTTCATTATAGTATTCTCTAGTGTTAAATGTAAATTTGAGATTTTCCATAATAAAAGTTTAAAAAGAGAGATGGCAGTAATAGTCATCTGATAAGATTATTGGGGGGATTAAAGAAGATGCTGTGTGTAAAGCACTTGGCAGAGTGCCTGCCATATAATAAGTGCTCAATAAATTTTAGCTATTCCTATCTTCTTTCCCACGGGCAGACCAGTGAAAGCCAGACCATGACAACTTGCCAACTGGAGCAGCTAACTGTATCCCTCCCCAAATTGGCAGCTGTCATGACATTTATCTTATTCAACCTGATTTTGTACTAGTCCCTGTGCTTTACATGCACACACACACACACACACACACACACACTCTAAAATTCTGTTTTACAGTAGCTGTTGATTTTTGTCATTAGCTCCATGTAAGTTTTAGGTGGTAATGGTATTTCAGTGGAACATGAAAGGCAAGAACTTTATTTTTAGTTCAACTATTAAGTTTTGAGCACATTGCTATGAATTTCCCTATGTAGTTTAATTTAACCTTTGTAACAATCCTTCAAAGTTGAAATTATTAGCTTCATGTTAGGGAGGGGGAAATGTAGAAGTATCTCGGCCCACCCAAGCTTCACAGCATTAACTCACACCCAGCTCCTGAGAGTCCCACAGGGTTTGTGCCCACCCAAGACAGGAGCCCTGGCCACCAGACTGCCGGCCTTTCCTTTCCGTGTCCTCGCTTAAAAACAACCACAACCCAGAAAAAGTTAAATTGACATCCCCAATCAAGAGTCCGAAATCATATTTATCTGTCCTTTGGACTGACTGGCAGGAGAGTTTGCAGCAGGGCAATAAAAGATCTGTGTAGCTGATAAGGAGAGTCTCAGGCTTGGGTGGTAGCAGAGGAGCAACTCAGGAAGGAGTAATAGAAAAAGGTTTTCAGGATTGCACTGACATTTGTGTTCAATTTTCCTCTTGTTCGAAATGCTATTCAACTTTTAAGAGAAGGAGAAAGCAGAGATACCTTATACCAGAACTGTTCAATTCCAAAAATTAAAAACAGCCAGCTGCCATTCAATACTGTGGGACCTAATTCAAGCACCAGCTGTAATTTTAGTTCGGTGGTTGCGCCGGCACCCTAAACTTGCAAATGATGAGTTGACTTTAGGATCCAGCTCATAAATGGGAACAGTTCCATGCAAGGTTGGTATCTGATTACAACTGGAGTTATTGGTTGTTTATATTGAACATTCTCGGGAATGGAGCGGAGAAACAGAAACTGCTAGCGACAAAGTGCCCAAGGAGAAAGTGTTAGTGCCTTAAACTGGAGGGGCAGCCTCCTGCGCCCCATTCCAGGGCGTGTCGGGGGTGGATCGAGTTATTTTAACAGCCACCAGGAAGAAGCCCAACTAACTCTTTCTCTGCGGAGGCCCAGAGGCCTTTCCTCCGGGGCCACACCAGCAGCTGAGCTGTTGTAAGGAGCCAACACCACCCCTGGTCAGAGCGGACCGCCCACCTCCCCTGGCTTGCCCACCCCTTGCGGCGAATCCTGGATCCTCTCCTCCCGGTTGGGCTGAGGTCCTCTTTTAGGAAACAATAGCTATATCTGAAGAAGCGCAAATAACGAGGTCTCTGGGCGCCCAAGCAAGGCATTCTCGGGAGTTCCCGCGGGGTAAGAAACCTGGCAACTCCCAGCAGGCGGGGAGGAAAAGAAGAAGCCAGCTTGCGCAGACCCCGGCCGGGGCGCCGGGACCTCCCGGTGATCCGCCTCCCGGGCCCCGCCCTCAGTTATCCCGCCCGGCCTGGACCAGCTCAGTGCGGAAACACACTCTTTTCAATGAGACAGCTTTGGAGGGGCAGGGTCCAGAAGCCTGCTGGGAGACTGCGCCCAGCGCGGCATCGAACCTTTTGGAGAAAGGGGCGTCCCCAGTCCAGCCTCAGGCTCCCCTGCCAGGCGCTCAGTGTCACAGCCACGAAGTCCTATTCTTCCAGGGAGAGAGCCGCCCCTCGATCCCTTGGAGGGTGGAGATTCCTCACGTTCCCTCCTCCCGCTCTTCCGCGTCCGAGAAGAGATGTGTGATTAGGCTGGAGCGAATATTCCTCGTGCTTTGTAATTACGCACGCACTGAAATCTTCATCGTTGACTTAAGTTACTTGGCGCTGCGAGGGTTGGGGCCCTGCGTATTGATTAAACGCAGCCTCTATTTACCTAAACAATAAAAGTAGAGATTAGCAACGTTCACTTGATCACAATAATGGGATTGACAATTAAGGGGCAATGCATCCCAGATGGAACCCAGCCTATGGAAGGCGGGCGGACAGCAGGCTTCTCGGAAACCTGCGGTCCGTGGCGGCGACCGCGGAGGTGCGGAGAGGGACGTAGAACTGGAGGCGGTGCCCTGAGCGCAGCAGGAGGCGGAGGAGAGGCCCTGCCGCTGCCAGGCAGCCGGCCACCAGGACGGGGAGGCCCCCGACTGGTTTGGGGGGACCTGAATGTCCCCGCTCCCACTGTGGCATCTGGAGCGCGAAGTCCGTCTCCCTGAAGCGGTGTCACCTGTCTGGCTGGGAAGGAGGATGGACGTCGCTGCGCGTGCTCGAGTAAGTGTGTCTGTGTCATCAGTGTGCATTCCGCGTGCGG
This sequence comes from Mormoops blainvillei, assembly GCA_004026545.1. Taxonomy (NCBI): domain Eukaryota; kingdom Metazoa; phylum Chordata; class Mammalia; order Chiroptera; family Mormoopidae; genus Mormoops; species Mormoops blainvillei. The sequence goes on from PVJD01000165.1 coordinate 274,367, forward strand.
CAGAGGGAGGGGGAGTAGGAAGAGGCGCACGTGTCTAATGTGTGCGGAGCCTCCCTCTGCCCTTGTGTATACCCGGCTCCCTATACTTCAAGGAGCGAGTCAGGGTGGTGGTGTCAGTCTGGCCTTGAGATGGGGGTGTGACAAGAGAGGCTGTACCGCGCAGAGTTGGACTCTAGAGTGGCTGAAATCCTGAAAATATGGTAGTGTCGACTCAGGACAGGACTGTTCTTGGGGGTGTCACAGAAGTGCCTGGGTCCTTGGAGAGAATCTTACAGCCGACTTTCTTTCTTAGCCTCTCACTGTGCTGTAGGGCCCTGCGATGAAGTCCTAGGAGGAAGGGAATTGAACTAACTCAGAAAAGAACTCAGAAGAATGAGATATGGGGTAAAAAAGGATTCATGAGAGCAGCTGCTGGTGGTGGGAGAGTTGTGTGTGTGAAATCATTATCCACCTAGAAGGGTTTCCAAATCCTGGGCTCCCGTTGCATTCTGGCTGCAAAAGACACAGGTAGCGACTCTCCCAATGAACGCGGTTTCTCGGCTTCCCATTTCTTCCCTCTGTGCCCCATTATCAACTGGAATGCTTCCCTTTCCACATTTAGACACAAACAAAAGGATTTGTCCCAGACATCCATGAACAAGCTAGGACGAAGCTCTTTCCCGCCAAAGCACTAAGGCCAGGAAATAAGCTGCGCCTGCCTAGGCTCTGGGCGAGGGAGCCCGGGAGACTTGAGTGGTAAGAGGATCTAGAGGACTGGAAGGAGGGAGGGAGAAAGGAAAGGAGGAGAAGGCTGGGAAAGAGAAGATGGAGGAGGAAGAGAAGGAATCAGCAGGGGCAGAGTTGGACGTGGGGTGCCATTACGATTTCTCCGCCCACCCCCCACCCCCGGCCGCGTTCCCTAGGTCTTTGGGCCCGCCGCCTATCCCGCATTTCAGAGCTTATGGCAGACTGGGGGAGGGGGAGATAAGACAAAGAGAATTCTCCCTCACTGGGAAGTGTGAAGTGCGTCTGTCCTCTCTTTGCAGGCTCTGGAAAAACTGGCAGGAATTTCCTTGTCACGAGAAGACCGACGAGTGTCTGCAGCAAAGGAGACAACTACAAACAGACTTTGGGCCGGGCTAGGAGGGCGGGAGGAGGGGGTGGCGGGGCCAGCTTTGATCGCTTCAGCTCTGTTGTAATTTTGTCTTCACCAGATAGATTAGCTGAAATAGTCAGCCCTTGGGAGGAGTTGAGTTCTGCGGAGTCTCCTCCCTCTGCTCCCCACCCCCACCCCACCCTCACGTCATCTGCGCACGGGGAGCTGGGTCGCAGCTCCTCTCCAAGCCGCGCCTGAAACTTAAAGGGCTAATGGTTCTGTGTTCCTTCCATAATTAGGAGGCCCCACAGTTCTCCAACACACCGTTAAACAAATGTGTCATCCTCCCCCTCTGCAGGGACAGACTGGGCAAGGGAGACAGCTGGGACCCCTCCGGGAGGTGTCCTACCCTAGAGGAGTGGCGTCGCTGTGCCCCACCCCCAACCCCCTGTTCTCGTCCTTGATCTTTCAAAGCTCTTCCTTGGAAAAAAGAGAAAGGGGCAAAGAATGTCCATCTCGCCACCCACCGGACGACCAGGAGAGTTTGTGTCCTTGCTTGAAAAGTTTTCTAAATAAATCGCTCTGGTGGTTCTAAGTAATAGCTGTCTCAGGTTTTCTCCAGAACAGTGCGACGGTGTAAAGGATATGCAGTCGTCCGTCTACCGCCCCCCCGCCCCCCCGCACCACTCTCTTCTTTTTCTTCCCCCAGTAAATCAGCCATATAAATCATTCGCATTGTTTAAGGTACATTGATCAATCTAATGGCTTGTAATAGGCTCCTAATTGCCATTTGCAGAGTTCTGCAGGCTCCTGTTTGAACAGGGAAGGTTCTCGATTCCAGCAAAGTCCACCTTAATCTCGAGACTGGATGATTACAGACCCAGGAAGAGAACTACGATGACCAGGTCACTGCAGTCTCAGTGTCTAGGGAGAGGGAGGAAGGGGGGCTTACTGGGGATATTTGCTATTCTTTTAAAATTTCACTTCCAAATCACTAATTCATTAATTAGCAAAGCCCAGACTGTGATTTACTTGTTACTGTAGACTGAGGATGGTTTCATTTATGTCAGACAAGAAACCTTCCTTATTTGTGTCTCCTGCACAGGAAAAACTTCCTTAGCCACAGACCAGTGTGCTCTTAGGCATAACTTTTCTATTTATTTACTGATTTCTAACAGGGCAACATTAGGAGTTGTGATAGGAAATAATATGGAGGGGCATGTTAAAAGGAAGAAAGAAAAAAAAAACTTTCTCCAATATGAAGTCCTGAAGATATGCCTAAGCTCATGTGTAACATCTTACTGTTGTAGTGCCTCCTCCAAGCCCTGGATGGAGGAGGAAGAGTTGGAAGTCACCTGCCTATGAGAGAGTAAAACTGAGGAAATGGGTACTCAGGATGGTAGAAGCTGACTAGTGACCAGAATCGTCTGGCCTTTGGCTATTACATATATTATACATTATATGTAATTTAAGGGTCTATGTGAAAATATTACTTTAATACCTCCAAAGATAGTTCCATTAGAATTTGCTGTGACAAGAAGTGCACTCTTAAAAAAAAAGAAAGCCAATACTGACTGCCACATTTGCTTAGGTCTACGACCCCCGTATGATAGTTGATGGGGTAGGGGGAGGTAAAACCCCAAGCTGAATAGGCGCCCCATAGTTTCCAAGTAATGCAGTAAACAAATCTATGATGCTTGTTGAATAATCTTCCAATAATTGCAGTCATTAAAATCATCACACAGTCTACAGTCACCTTCCTTCCTTTGACACACCAGAGTCTTTCCTTTAATTGTTAATGCATTTTTGGCTCAGATAAACAGATCAAGGCAGGCTTAAAATATATGGCCCAGATACATCTAGCAACAGAAAATTAGTTCTGCAGGAAATGTTTGGAGTATACTTAATAGACTAGGGGTTTTCAGTTTCTCCAGTAGAGCTTACAGACAAGACGGATTTACATCTTGTACCACCTCTAAATAGCGCTAATACTTCTGAGATGGAGAAAAGATGAAAGTTCCATTGGCCTATTGATCCTTCCTGGCTCTTTTATTTGCAAGGGTTGGGCTGGAATGAGGACGTTCTAGAACAAATATTAAATGAAAGCTCAACGGAAATTGTGGGAGAGTTTCTCAATTTTCAATTAATTTTCTCTATTCATTTGATCTCAAGGCTGGTGCTTTTTAAAATCGAGTATGCGTTAACTATAAAAGATTCCCTTCTAATCAAAAGCTGCATTTCATTTGCACCCACAACTGACAAACCCCAACTGTGGGAAAGATTCACCGTACTCAACAGGAGCCGTGGTCTGTTCTGCGTCCTCCTCCCTTGTTCATGGCAGGTGACTATGGTACACAGGGCAGCTTTTTTTTTTTTTTTAACTCAACTTATTCATGTATTTCCCCAACTCCCACACCGTACTAAGCTGATAATCATTGCTGTAGTGTAGGTCATGCAAATGAAAAGCATAATTAATTGCGCAAACGATTCAAAAAGGCAGTTCTGTGGGCTAGCAAATACATAAATAAAGACAGGTAGGAGGAGGGCAGGTCAGATAACACGCTTTTTACGGATTCCTCTCTCTCGCCTCTCCCCTCTCTCCGCCCCCAGCATCCCAGCACGGATGGCTGAGGCTTTGGCACCGGCCAGTAGGGCCCAGGAGAGAACTTTCTGTTCCTCCTTCCCCGAAGCCTCCACTCCCGCCCACATCCTCAAGTCTCCCCAACTCTACCCTCACCCCACCCTCGTGCGTTATATCCGCTGCTAACTTAGCTACTGGCCAAAGCCCCCAGGAGACTGGGCAAGCCACCTAATATTTCGAGTTTTCCAGAAGGAAACTGGTCCTCCCGGACCGCACTCTGTTACGTGTGCATGAGGCTGAAGCTGCCCCCGCTTCCTCCTCCACCCCTTGCCTGCCGCCGTGGCGCAGGAGCTCCAATCCTCCGGATCAGTGCTAATGACCGAATTGTTTCCCCGGCTTTGCCTCCTAAACTCAGCAACTTGAGCAGTTGCTCTAGATCAAAGCTCTCGGTAGAGGCAAGATGGGGGAAACAATATTTGTTCAAAGGAAGTGAACTCTTCCCTTTAATTACCCTATTCTTCTTTATTAGAATTTCTATTGAAATTTTTGCAAAAAATTATGTTGATTTAACCATAGTGTATTTACGTTGTAAATATATTCCAAGATGAAAACATCACGGATCAATTGTAAAGGACCCGGATACATAATTTTTAAAAATCAGTTTCAGTGTATATGAGGTTCTCACCCCACTTTCACTGCTCAGTCAGATTTGTTTATGCAGAATCGACATTTAATAGTGCTAATTGCACTCCAGTTAAATTGCCCTGATTGCAGAAAGGGAAGCAATTTTCGTGCTCTCTGTCTGGGTTTGGAAGAAATTGTTTTATATTCACCTCTTTATAAAGAAGTGGAGATAAGGCACCGGGGCCTTTGCACAAATTGCACTTAGGGGCTGACTGGCAGCATTCAGGCGCTATAATAGAGCATTATTTGGCCGTTTTGAATAATGTAAAGCGTTTGCTGAAAGCTATTCTCCTGAAAATTGCTTTAACTTTTAAAAAGGGTGATGATTCACTCCAAACCAGGCCTTTGTTACATTGTCATTATTTCCCCAAATGTTTTAACAGTCAGCTCAACACTTTAGCATAACACATTGATCTTTGTTTAAAAACTAGATTTTTAGAGGATGAAAAAATCTGTCACACAAAAAACTGGACTTCTTCAGAAGGATTTCCTTGGGGCCCCACCTTAGATTTAAAGTGGCTAGGGTGTTTGCTTGCGTTGGTTTGGAAGATTTCCCTAACTTTTGTGATCCCGACGTGTGTATCTAAAGGAATATCCAAGGCAGACGTAGAGAGTCTGACAGCTGGAACTACATTGAAACCGGCAGGAGGGGGAGGGGAGGGGAAGGGAGGACGAGGAGGAGAAGAGGAAGGCGAACAGGGCTCTCCGAGCCCGAGGTGCCATCGTGAACGGCTTTAAACGGCTGATTTGAAAATGTCACCAGTGCTAAGTGGTTTTTGGATTGTCTTATTTATTACTTTGTCAGGTTTCCATAAGGAGAGGGTGTGTTGGACTGGGGGAGGAGGTGGAAGGGGGAAACCTCGGGCCTTCTCCTCCTGGAGCTGCACTGGATGAGTCTGAAACGCCTCGCTGCCACTTAACAATTCCTCTATTAGTAAATCCACGCAGACTACAGGAAGCCGAGCACCAGTCTCCCCTTTCAGGGCAGAAGTCACCTGTTGGGAACGGCTCCCGTGTACCCCTGCCGGGCTTTCTGGATCTTCCAAACTGCCAGGATTCCCCCTCAACCTCCACCCCGAGTCCCCCGGGGCTCTTCACACCTGTCCCTGTCCCCCGCGGATTTCCACCCCAATCGCCCAATGCACAGCGCTTCATTACAGTCACTCGAGTCTTCTCACTCTCTCCTCTCCTTCCTCTTTCTCTGTCATAATTCCTTGAGTGCTTTCTCCACCTTAAACCAAAGGGGAGGGCGAAGCGTTCTAAGCAAAGGTATTCTAACGAAAAGCAAAGAAAAACAATCTATGTAGCCATCCCCACCCACGGAGTGCACCAGGATGCAAGCAGGCTCCATCTTAGGGCCGAGAGAAGAGCCACGCTAGTTGCACTTTTGGGCCAAGAGATATTGCAAAAGAGGGAAAAAAAGCACAATTCCACGTCCTCCTCACTTGATTTTCCTCCGCAACAACTCATCTTTTTCACCCAACCACTTGAGATTCATGGTTTAAAATATCTTTTAAAAAGCAGGATGTGGTTTTGGAGGGGAATGTGGTACACTAAAACCAGTACCCAGGTCTGTCCGAGGGCGCTCGTATTTCTAGTTCAAAAGCAGCTCCTGGCTGCCCTGAAGAAAAAAGAGAAAGCAAGACCCAGAAAGAAGAAAAACAGCTCTTACTGGGGGACTCCAGGAAGCTCAGTTTTCTGTTTGAGGACCCTCTTTATAAACAGACAAGTCCGGGGAGGACTTGAGGATGCTTCCAAGCCTGCAAAATGTGGAGGCGCCTACATTTGGCCTCGTCCTCCGCACCCAAGGATGGAGGTCCAGGACAGAGGCTCCTTAATCACGTTCACCAAAGCAAGGCGCTGGGGTTGGGGAGGCAAGTCCACTTCTCAACAGGGCTCCCTTTTCCAGCAGAGGAGCACCTAGGCCCAGGCGGTCTGGAGTGGGAGTGGGTTGGAGATGGGACAAGAAAACTCGACTCGAGGTTGAAACGTGACACGCAAATCTTCACCCGGTTAAACAAACAGCCGAGCAAGCTGCAGCTTCAGCGGGGGTGGAGGTGGGGGGCGGACTCGGCATGCGCCGGTCTCTGTTCCCAAAGTTGTTAAAACGTGAAAATAAGCAGCTTCGTGCAGCGTGTTGTACGGGCTGATGCCTCCCACCCCCATGCCAGCCCCCAGCGAAACACGGCAGATAATCAGCACGTCCCACTGTTTAGTCATATTTGACAACCGGGTTAACCTGGTATATAGGCGCTTGCGAAACGGTACAAAGGGTGCCCTCAATTACCATCAGAAGCTTCTGGTGTGAGTGGCACTTGCATTACCCACCGGGTCAGAGGCCAGAGCGACAATTAGGAAGTCACTTAGACCACTGGGGGAAATGGTGGGGTGCAGCAGGCTCCAGGCCCTCCCAAGCCTGTGGGTGTAGACTTGGACTGAGAGGCCTATTTCTCTCCCCTCGGAGGAACTGTCCCTTCGCGCTCCCTCCTCAACGTGACTCAGAGTAAAACTACATCCACTGGGGATAAGGAACTGGGTAGAAGATAAGAGACAATGCTAAAATCGCGAACCACAATGATGGATTCCAGCTGAAGTTGTGCTCCGAGGCGAAAGCCTGGACACATAAAGTGAGCGTTGACATTTGCGTCTCCACTTGGGCCTCGCTGGTGCGGCCTCCGTCTCCGCGCTCCCTCCCCTCCTGCTTCCTTTTCCACAAGTGGGGAGTGGAGTAGGACTGTCAGCCCTAACTTACATCATCTCGGGGTGCTTCGGGGCGCTTCTGACTCGGCCTCAACTGTACTTTAACCTGGCTTGTTGCATGTGTGCAAATTTTTAATTGCGCCGTAATCTCTTCAGGACCTAGCCCGCGACCCCCCCACCTCTCAAGCTGCCTTGACTGGCACGCGCCGGGAGCCCGGGCTTGCGCCCGTCTGTGCGTCTGATTGGCTGCGGGACAGCTCCCGTCTGCTCTGCCTGCGCCCTCATTGGGCGAGAGGTGCAGCCAGCGGCACTTCAAAGCGGGTGCTCCTCGCACTTAGGCTGAGTTTAGCCGGCGGGAGCCCGGAGTCTGCTCGGCGCTAGCGCGGGGACGCGGGAGCTGCGCGGGACCGGAGCAGTTCTCCCAAGCAGCCGACAGGCTCAGCCCCACTCCCGGCCCCGCCGCGCAGCCCAGGGACCTGCTATGGCCACGTCTATACTCGGGGTAAGTCGGAAGTGCGGCAACGCATTCATGTGTTTTAACTGGAGTAATTTTTCGTTATGGCTTCTCCGGGTCTGCGACTCCGGAGAAACTGTTGCTGCCGGACTGTAGCTTCAACTTCTTTTAGCACTTTCCACATTTTAGGGATTGATTCTTTCCAAGTTATTGGCACCTAGGAGGTGCCTTTGTAAAAAAAAATAATTTTTTTTTGTTAAGTAAATCCTTTTAAATATGGTTTTTAGGAAAACCTAAAGGTTTCTTTTCTTCCTCTTGTGATTTTTACCCCCTCCCCCTTGCTTTGGGGATTGTTGCAATTACGCGACAGTGGTGTTTCCAGAAAACAGCCTTAATCGGTTTGCAGTTCGTGTAGTTCATGTTAACAAACATTTACACTTCTGCGGTTCCATAGTTCTCTTGTGACTCAATCCATGGCTGGATCGCTTCTCTATGGACTCTTGTTTTCATAATCGGGTGTTTGGGTGCATAAACATTTAAAACAACATTTTCTATTAAAAAAAAGTCTAGTAGTGGCCACCCTTGGAGGAGTGCCCCAAGTTTCCTCCGCCCCTGGGCCGCTGTGTCGGCCGCCTCCTTCGTCACCCGGTGTTTGTTGTGGTTGTATTTACCTCCGTGCTTCACCCCGAAGGGAGGTTTGGGGGCATCCGTGAAGGAACGGGCTTACGGCGAGCGGAAGATGAGAACCCCGAGTCTGGTTCTGGGCAGGGGCTGCAGCGACTGAGGCTGGGAGGATCAAGACATCTTTGATTTGTAGCCCTACCGAAAAACAACTTTCCAGCTCCGGGCCCCTCGCCCTTGTGATTGCCTGTGCCCCACTCGGGGCGCAGCGCATCTTCGGTGAACCCGAGGGGAGGAGGCACAAGCCGGGGAGCCACGACCCCCCGGGACACGCCACGGGGCGACGAGGCTGCTCACGGGTGCACTTTGTGTCTTCCTCCCACTTCTTCCTGCCCTCCTCCTCCTTGCTCCCTTTCCCCAACCCCCACTCTAGGAAGAGCCTCGCTTCGGAACGACCCCGTTGGCCATGCTGGCTGCTACCTGCAACAAGATCGGCAATACGAGCCCGCTGACTACGCTGCCGGAGTCTAGCGCCTTCGCCAAGGGCGGCTTCCACCCCTGGAAGCGTTCCTCGTCCAGCTGCAACCTCGGCTCTAGCCTCTCGGGCTTCGCGGTGGCCACTGGTGGCCGCGGCTCAGGCGGCCTGGCGGGCGGCTCAGGCGCAGCCAACAGCGCCTTCTGCCTGGCCTCTACGTCCCCCACGTCGTCCGCGTTCAGCAGCGACTACGGCGGCCTCTTCTCCAACTCGGCGGCGGCCGCCGCGGCGGCAGCTGGGGTGTCCCCGCAGGAGGCAGGTGGCCAGTCGGCCTTCATCTCCAAGGTGCACACCACGGCGACCGACGGCCTATACCCGCGCGTGGGCATGGCTCACCCGTACGAGTCATGGTACAAGTCAGGCTTTCACTCTACACTGGCAGCAGGCGAGGTGACCAACGGCGCCGCGTCGTCGTGGTGGGACGTGCACAGCAGCCCGGGCTCGTGGCTGGAGGTGCAGAACCCCGCTGGGGGCCTCCAGAGTTCGCTGCACTCGGGCGCCCCCCAGGCCTCTCTGCACTCGCAGCTCGGCACCTACAACCCCGACTTCAGCTCGCTCACGCACTCGGCCTTCAGCTCCACGGGCCTCGGCTCCTCGGCCGCCGCCGCCTCGCACTTGCTCTCCACCAGCCAGCACCTGCTGGCCCAGGACGGCTTCAAGCCGGTGCTTCCCTCCTACTCGGACTCCAGTGCAGCCGTGGCGGCCGCCGCCGCTAGCGCCATGATCTCGGGCGCCGCGGCCGCCGCCGCCGGGGGGAGCTCCGCGCGCTCCGCCCGCCGCTACTCCGGCCGCGCCACCTGCGACTGCCCCAACTGTCAGGAAGCAGAGCGGTTGGGCCCGGCCGGGGCGAGCCTGCGGCGCAAGGGCCTACACAGCTGCCACATCCCGGGCTGCGGCAAGGTGTACGGCAAAACGTCGCACCTGAAGGCGCACCTGCGCTGGCACACAGGCGAGCGGCCCTTCGTGTGCAACTGGCTCTTCTGCGGCAAGCGCTTCACGCGCTCAGACGAGCTGCAGCGGCACCTGCGGACTCACACGGGCGAGAAGCGCTTCGCTTGTCCAGTGTGCAACAAGCGCTTCATGCGCAGCGACCACCTGAGCAAACACATTAAGACGCATAACGGGGGCGGCGGGGGCAAAAAGGGCAGCGACAGTGACACGGACGCCAGCAACCTGGAGACGCCCCGCTCCGAGTCCCCGGACCTCATCCTGCACGACTCCAGCGTCAGTGCCGCCCGGGCGGCGGCTGCAGCGGCGGCTGCGGCGGCTGCAGCGGCAGCGGCCTCGGCGGGAGGCAAGGAAGCAGCGTCTGGCCCCAACGACTCTTAGAGGTCTGGCGTGAGGCGCGAGAGAGCGAGTAGAGACACCGCGAGCAAGCGAGCGAGAAGTTCGAAGGGCAAGCGAGCGGAGGACCAGCTGGGGCTCCGGTGACGCCGCCGGGCCGGCGCGAGATGGAGCAGTACCCGACTCCCCAGCAGCTCTTTGCCGGCCACTCCAGGAGCTCCCTGCTGCTGTCCGAGCCCACACGAGAATCGAACGCATGGTCCAGGAACAAAAGCGAGCCACCCTCCGACACAAACAACACTTAAAAACTGCACACACAGACATATACACACACACCGGGGACCTAACAACCAAAAGCACGCACACTCGCGCACAAACACACCACTCGCACAAGCTTCTCGAGAGAAGAGCAATACACAGAAACGCTCCCTCCTCCTCCTCCTCCACCGCCCACCCCCTCCACCAACCTCTTTTCCTTTTTTCCAAAAACAAGCCACTACCCTGCAAAGGACTGTCAGAACATTTGAAAACAAATGGGACCTATAAAAACAGACCCTTTGTGCGGATTATATTATATATAAAAATGCTCCAAGTCCTGCTTGATATCTACTTACAATGAGACTTTTTTTCCTAAAAAAAGGAAGCATCAAAAAAGGCTTAAGGTGAGAAATTAAACTGGAAGTCTAGTGACAGTTTCTCTGTATTTCATAACTTCTGTATAAATAGGGTTCAAAAGATTGTGTTCTCCTTTATTTTCTTGTAAATGTTCATTCGAATAGAGGGTTTTTTTTGGTGAATTCCTGAAATTCAGGGAGTTTTTTCTTTAATTTTCTGATGCACTTTGTGAAAGTCAGTATATATGTAAAAGATATTTAAAATGTTGAGTTATCATTTCACTCACAAAAACGTAAGTTAAGGTCATCTAAAGAAATTAAATGCGTTTACCTGTATGAAGAAAATCTTGACATATTTTCATTTTGGTATTATTAAAGGACTCTGAACAATACACTTCCTTTTTTTAATACTGTTCCTCAATAACCTTTATGTGGGTCGACTTTTTTTGGTTGGAAAAAAAATTCCCTTAATGTTAGTTTTAGGTAATGTAAGGTTCATGTAAGTTATGAAAGCCATAAACATATACGTTTTTTGAGGAGTCAAAATTATTTATTTGTATATTAACAGCATAAATTAAATCGGGTTCTAAGAATGTGTAGTTGTATTACTTACTGGGAGAGTTCTCAAAAGGTGACATTTTAAAACTCTGGAGCGCCTTTAAAAAAGCAAAGGTCTTTGGCAGCTTTAACTGAGGATGTGCTTAAACCTCCCGGAGGGGGTCAGCAAAAACTCCAGTGGGTTTGTTTGTTTTTTAAAAGCGATTTTAAAACAATTTGAAAGCAAAGAGCTTTTTAAAAGAAGTCTTTTAGTTTCCAAGGCTCTCTATGTTGGGAGGCGACTCAAGGGAATAAATCGCTAGAGTCAATACCCCGGAAAAGACATTTCATGCCTAAATGAAAATCTTGTTAAATGTTATTAATTTTGACTTAGAGCACACAGCAGCCCCCTGTGCCTTGTATTCCCTTATTAGGGATTCATGTCTTATCAAATATCTAATTAATCTCCTAGACATCATTTGTTCTGGCCAACTTTATCTCAGCTGGTCCACGGGGAAAACTCCAAATATTCTCCGTGACAAAGCTCCCTTGAAGATCTTTTTAATTGTCTAAATTAACTGCACCAAATTTGCATGTCAAACGGTAAAGGGCAACCTGAGATAAAATGTAAACGTTTTAAAAGCCCCCAAACTAAGCACTTGATTTGATAACTAGCCGTTTTAATGTTATGGAAGACAACTGCTCCTTTCCTTTTCAAAGACGGCTGATCTATGCAAATAGTGAATTGGAAATGCCTAGGTCCCCGCGCCGTCAAATGGCCCTCGCAGGTTATTTGAATATCAGTGGCGCTGCCTCTGAAAAGGTTCAAGGATGCTCTCTGACTTCTTTGTGATTACTCAGTGCGGCGTCTTATTCTGAAGAAAAAAAACTCAGGAATAATTAAAGGCTGGGATCAGGCCTGGGAACACATTTGGGACAGGAATCTCATTTAGACAGTCTCTTTCAAAATAAGGCACAGTTAAATTGACCAGAAGGCAATTATTGAAATGAAAATTATTTTCACTCTCTTTGTTTTCTGACCACCAACTTAACAGCCCCAGTTTAAAAGAGAGGGAGAGACGAAAAGAAAATTGGTAAATGAGATAATTTCGCAATTCGAAAAAATGTTAATTTAGAAAATAAAGTGCGTATTTACGGAATAAAATATTTCTAAAAGGCTCCCCACACAATAGGAAATACAAGCAAAGTGAGACCCAATGGAAAAAAAAATTTTTTTTATTACTTTCCATCTTGGGAACTTGAATGAAGGTTTTGAGTTTTAGGGAAGAAAGAAAAATAAGTTGTTATTAACACTCAACAAAATGTTTTCTTGGAAGCTCTGCTCTGAAAAGTCAAGTAACAAAGTAGCGATAAAACATAGAGCAAAAGTCCTCAGAGGTTCGTGAGGTTCGATGGCTTCTTCCATCTCCTTGCGGTTCTCGCAGCCTCGGATGCCCTGCTCTTCTTCCTCGAGTTTTTCTTTTCTTTGGCTATTTTCTCTCCCAGATCAAGTAGTTCATAACAGGGACCCCATCCCCCACCCCATCCCCAGCGGGCCTTTGGTTCAGGTCTAGTCTTCTGGAGCGGCTGGCAGGAGCGCGTTTGCTCTGGGGGCTTTGGGTCAAAGCACTGGAAGCCAAGAGGGTGCCCGGCACGTTTGGGGGTGTGGGCCAGTGGCGCAGAGGTGAGGGTATGGTGGGTTTTCCCGAGGAATGAGGGCGCCCGGGCGTCTGTCCCAGGCAGCTTTGTTTCTGGTGGATAATAAAGGCAGATCAAAGGACCTGGTGGTGCAGGTCCCGCTGGCCTTGTGGCTCCCTCCGCAGCTCACTGATCAAGGCCTATGCGCGCTGTTTCTGCCCCGCAGGTCAGCGGATGTCCATCACCGCGGCTCCCGGGAACGGCGGGCGGCGGCCGGGCCCGAGCGTCCAGCCCGAGACCGGCGCTCGCGGAACCTGACCTAGAGGGAGTGGGGTAACTGGCCCCCGGCTAAAACCAACAAGCGAAAACAGATCCCAGCCCTCGGGGTCCTAGGGGGCGCTGGGAAACCTTGACCTGGGCGGTTGGAGACCCGCTGAGGCTAAGCAAATTGGAGAGAACGTTCATGGGAGGAGAGAGCCCACAAGGGACGACTTAGGTCTCCACCTGAGGGGGGCCGAGTCTCCCCAGGGCCACCTCGGGATTTCAGCGGGCTGGGCCGCTCTGGCTCTGGGGCCCGGGAGGAGCGGGAGGTCGCAGCCAAGGATCTGGGCTCAGACGAGGGCCTTTGCCTAGAGGCCAGTATGGGACGAGGGGCGCAGACGGGACCCCTGAGTCCCACTCAGGCCCGGGTGAGGGGAAATGCGATTTCGTTTCAGCCGGTTTCTTCTAGCATTTCCTGCTCAGTACCTCCCTGCGCAGAAGAGAAACGAAGACCAAGTTTTTCCCGGCACTGCACCTACCTAGCCCCCATCTACACCCTTCCCTGACGGTTTCCCCCCCCTCTGTTTCCGGCCTTATCCCCCCACCCCCTTGGAGTGAATTGGATCCTACCTGATAAGGAAAAAGGAAAAGAAAAAGAGTTTCCTTCCTCAAGGAGGAAAAACGTTATTTTGACGAGATTAGATTGTGCACCTGAACTGCGTGTCTGGACATTCCTTCAAATCGTTACAAGTCGTGTAAAATTGAATTTATTTTTATTCAGAAGGAAACTATTTATTCTAACTCTAATCTTATTTGCATCTATTATCTGTATTCACCAAGGCTCTCTCCCACTACAAAAATGCAGATGAAGTAAATCTTACATAAATCCCGCCCATTTGTGTAATTGGTATACTAAGTGTTTATTTTAAGTGAGAATAATTTAGCTACAAATTTTCTTAAGGAATAACATTCTTAACACATTAAAAAACTGAAAACTCTGATTTGCTTTTATGTTTGACAGTCACTCTTGATTCCGTTAAGAGGAGCTCGGCGAGTGCGGCTCGCTGGCGCCATCTACAGCTTCGCGCCGGGAAAGCGGCGCTGTCCGCCCGGTTCGCTGCTATTAGCTCCGGGAGACTAGCGCTTGTCGCCAGCTGCAACAATCCATCGAAGCAAGAAAAGAAAAGCGAGCTTTTGTGCAGGGGGGGATGGGGTGAGGATGGGGGTGAGGATGGGGGTGAAGGAAGGGAGAGCCACGCTTTTGGGGGGGCACTGCTTAGCAATGGCCGGTTCTCTGCTCCTAGAGAAGGATGCCGTTTTTGAAACGTGCTAACGGAAAATCTGAACAAAATAAAGAAGATAACTCCCTGCTTGGCCCTAGTCTTAGAATTGTTCCATTTAACATCCTTTACAAGTCAACTTCATGGTCTTCCTACTCGGAGTTTAACATGCTGGGTGCTGTCGGCGGCGACGTGAACCCCGGGATGGGGACAGGGCGTGGGCTCAGTCCCCCGTACTCTTCGCCCAATGACACCAGATCCGAGAGCTCCGCGTTCTCGAAGCCCGCGGGCACTATCCGGGCCGTCTGGAACCTAGCTGGTTAAACCGGGCAACGGAAAGTCCCACGTCCCCAGATCCCTCTTTGAAGGGGACGGAAGCGAGGGACTTTCAGCTTTCACCAGCCTGGGGCCGGGATGGCCGAAGCAGTCTCCTGCTTCGCCGGCACGCTCCAGGCGGCCGTCCCGCCTGAGTTGACTGCTGGGGGCTGCTGGGCAGACCGGGGCCCAGAGGGGCGCGCAGGGCCCCTCGAGCCAGAGGCCCCGAAGCCCCTAGCCCCAACCCCTCCCAAAGGGTCCTCACTTCCTGCCGGCTCAAGCTGACCCCTTTTGCCCCCACCTTTTCCCTTTGAAACTCAAATCTAAAATCGGATAACACTCGGGGGCGTTGACCAATTTTCTCTCCTCTCTGAGCATCGACCTTCCCCCCACCGCCCCTTTCCCACCTCTTCCTAGTCCACCACCCCACCCCCAGTCTCCAGACGTCGTGCAGTGACTTCTTCGCTTTTCTAGTCCCCCGACCACCCCGCGCGTTTATTGTGTTTTAATCTGTAAAGCTGCACCTCCAAGTCCCACGCCCGAGGCGGCGGAGGCGCCGTCGACCGCAGCAGCGAGGGCCGGCGGAACCCGCCCGGGAGCCGGGCTCCAGGATCTCACACCCGGGAAACGCCGTGCTCTCCCGGGAATTCACAGACACCTTGCAGCGGATAACTCGGCTGGATTTGTATTTTCTGTTTTAATACAAACCCCACCGCACTGCCTATTTCAGAGATGTGCTAATTACTACTTGGATAGCAGGGCGCAAAGTCCTTGTCCATTTCCCAGTACAAAGTAGGTTGCTAGAAAATTTGAAATTGCCTTTCAGCCTAAAGCTGCCTTACCTGAATGTCATAATTACAGTAATTATGTACATCCAAATTACATGCTAATTAAATTAGAATCAAATCGTTCTAAATCGAAATCAAATGAGGTAGTGAAGAATTAATCAATGACAACATAAATAGAGAGCTTCCTTCAGAGATATTTATTGTAACGATCCAAGGAGGAATTTGATCTGAAAAAGTCACCTGTTTATTTACTTTCAAATTAGTAATCAGTTATTATCCCTTCTCCATAATTTTAACCGTTCAGTGTTATTTACCCCCCACCCTTTCCAGATGCAAGAGTTTATAGAAATATGTATGAGGTAAATACATACAGACATGCCTACCCTATATGTAACTGATATAAATATATACAGTGTGTTTGCACCTCCAGTTAAGGGGAAGATTTCGGAATGTCCGTGGGGACCACCCTTCTAGGGCTTGTTCTCAGAGATCTGGGAAAGAAAAGAATCTAAGTTTTAGGTTTTCCACCACCCTTCCCTTCTGTTCCTTTGGAAAGTCATACCAGGGATTTTGCATTGTTTTGCAAACATCTATTTCTGGGTGATTCATATATGAAAGAAATGCAAAGTGATAGGGTGTCTCCCCCAGTTCGTTTTCTGTTTGTAGGTTGCTGGCGAGAGTTGACATTTTCCTTTTTGCTCCAGGAGCGAGATTAGCAGCGGCGTCCTAATGCTCCCTCTTCACCTGTGGAGCCAGAGCAACGAGAGAGATTCGTTCGCCCTCCGACCTGCGCGGGAGAAACGCACTGGATGCCGGGCGAGCTCAGGCGGGAACTGGCAGGCTAGGACTCGCGTCGGCAGGGGTGCGTCGGTCCCCTGGACGCAACTTCAGTGGCCAGCAGGCTGGCGGGGTAGCCCGGGAATTTCTTCTGCGTAGGCCACAGGTGTGGGGCGTGGGGAGAACGGTGCTGCGAACTAACCTGACCATTTCTCTTTACACTTTGCGGTTGGGGAATCCAACAGCCGCCTAGCAAGTGAGGTGTATTTTCTAGGAGAAGGATGCGCCCCCTAAATCTCAGCCTTTCCATTTGGGTTTGAGGTATGTCAGAAGGTCCCCCGCCACGGGTCTAGAAGGAAAGCACCGTAGTACGCTGAGGTAGCGGCGCCTCTGGGGAATGGAAGGGACAACCGCAGCCCCGAAGTCACTCTAGCACCCACTCCAGCCCCTTTCTGGCTTCCTCTGAGTTTAGGGCGAGGTCCTTGAAAACCCCGCTTCGGCCAGCAACCAAGCCCCCGAACCTCCACTTCTGCCCACGCCTTCGAATCAAAGAGAACTGTTTTTTCTGTGTCTACGAAGGGGCAACGGTGTCTCACTGGCAGTTTGGACCAGAATGTGCATGCCTTTCCATTACTGTAATGGCAACTCCTGCGTTTCATCCCGCAGCTGGCTTCATTATTACTGTTACATTCTGAGGGTGGTGGTAAGTGTGGCGTGAAGGGAGGAGAAAGAGGGAAGGTGATGAGTATCTGCTTCCTTTCTGTCAGCAGGACCGGGTTTTAGGAACCTCATCAGGAGAGCTCTCAGCTGTCATCGCATTTCCCAAACCTTAGAGTTCCCTTGGTCTTATTTGTTCCTCACAACTCTTTAAAAGGATTTCTCCTTTTTGATCCAGAAAACACTCCCAAGGCCTGCAGCTATTGCATGCCTTTCTTCATCTCAGTGGTAACTACCAAAGTTTCCTTCTCAGAAAACTCAAAATAATATTTAACATCCTTCAGCTACTTAAGTTAAAATGCAGCTTTATTTCTGTGCTTAAGCACAGGGTGAGGAGGATGAGGCCTCTACCAGCATCTTGGCCCTGTGGTCATTAGGTAAGGAGGAGAGTGAAATGGCTCAGGTGGATTTTGGAAATCTTTGAGCTTCAATGCTAAAGCATATTAAATATTTGGTGATTAAAATTGGAAAACTCCGTGCCCCTAGCAGCGTGGACTGATCTGATTCACTATCAGTCAGCGGTCTCATGGAAGAACAGCAAGATAGGTCTCTACAAGCCTGTCAGATAAACAGCTTTTTTTCAGGTTAAAACCGTATGATGCAGAACAAGATCTTCATTTCACATTGCAAGGTAAGCAGACCTGCCGCTCTGCTGCAACAACCTCTGCTTATTTTGACACATTTATTAAATGAAATTATGACTAACCACATAGCATTCAGATAAGTAAACAAGTCCTAACCCAGTAACCTGAGCCTTCTTGGCCATTTGTAAATCGACAGCACCTCCTACAGGAATTAATTTGTTAGTGTTAAATTATGCTAAATATTAGGCCAGGGAAAAAGGGAGTGCCAAAAATGTCTCCTGAGACTGCCAGTGTGTTTCCAGGCCCCTGGACAAATAAATGTCACTAGGCACAACCCAGATTTCTTTAAAAGAACTTCTACGGAGGGTAAGAATAATTACAAATATCATCAGACTTCTGTGGTTTTTCAAAAATGTCACTGTTGGGGACTTTTGTTCTTGAATCATATTCATTATACTTAAGGACTCCTTTTTGGTTTTTCAGTACTTTGGGAACTCTACACATACAACTAGACATCTTTTTTATTATGAGGTTTATCTCTGGTTTTTACCTTACATTTCAAAAGCTAAAGTAGAATCGGTGTCTAACATTTTTATGTAGAAAATCATTTTCAATTCCTCTTACTGGTATCATTCAAATATGCAGAACAAGTTAGGCAAGCCTCTTAAAAGCTCTTAACTTACGGTTGTGTGTAAAAATGCCTCCGTTCATTTTTTAAGTTTGCAAGGTTGATATACTAGACCCTTAGGTGACCAAGGCTAAAAGCCAAACAGCAAATCAATTTGATCTCCCACAAATACATAGGAATTTTTCTTACTACTGGATGGATAAGTTGGTAGCACTTTGTATTTTTTCAATTTTAACAATGAAGGATAATTAAACCAGAGATTTAAAAAATTCCTATGACCACATAAAATTAAAAGAGGACCCTACTTTTGTGAAAGTCAAATGAAAAAAATATAAGAATAATGTATTTTTAAAATTCATTTTAAATTATAAGATGCATTTCAATATTTCTCTTCATGAACACTGTACTGGTTCAGAAATCCTTTTTTATTTTATTTTATTTTAAAGATTTTCTTTCTTTATTTTTAGAGAGAGGGGAAGGGAGGGAGACAGAGGGAAACATTGGTCACGCCCCCAGTCCAGGCATGTGCCCTGACTGGGAATTGAACTGGTGACCTTTCAGTTCACAGACCTGTGGTCAATCCACTAAGCCACACCAGCCAGGGCCAGAAATCTTTTAAGGCAGTAGATACTGCATAGGTTTTGACATTATAAAAATTATAAAGTCTAAAAAGGCATAAGACAGAAAATAATTAATGCAACACTGATGAACTCAAGGTGTAAATTAGCAGCCTTTATCAATTTCAAATGCATGCTTTAAAAAAAAATTTTAAATGAAGGGATCTTTTAGGTGCACCATAAGTTATTAAAGAATACTGTAAAAGGAATTCAAATTCTTCCACACTAATTCTCTGAAAAATCTAAATAATCAGAGTTGCTTATACCTTTCCTTCTAAATGAGAGCATTTATGTGTGCTTATCCAAGACAAAGACATACATATCCTACATGGAGTGCTTGTATTTACTTCTTCTTTCACACTTATTTATTTTCTTAGAGAATTTACAAAATTATGACTGCCAACCCTCAAAAAATTTAATCAATATTTGTACTGTATTACATAATATATATTTTAAAAATGTGGTACCCTGATGTCTGGTATATATTTTTTGGAATTGAATGTTACTTGTAATTTGTACTGATTTTTTCTACAGTTTCCCATTACCAGATCCTTTAAACACAGGGAAAAATTTATAGCTAAGTTATATGCTTTTACTAATGAAATATATCTGAATAGTTTACATTGGTCCATTTGTGACATTACATAAATGCTTAACTTTTAGAAGTAAATTATCTAATAGCTGTATGCCAGTAGTAGAAAGACCGCCTGTGGTAGGTAGAGTAATAGCTCTTTAAAGATATGCACTTAATCCTCGGAACCTGTGAAGATGTTAGGTTACATGGCAAAAGGGAATTAATGTTACAAATCAGTTGATTTTAAAATAGGATGATTCTCTTGAATGGGGTGGGCCCATTATAATCACAAGGGTCCTTAAAAGTAGAAGAGGGATGCAAAATGTCAAAGTGTCACAGTGATTAGATGTGAGGCTTGACTTGCCTTTGTTAGCTTTGAAGATGGAAGGGGCCATGAGCCAAGCAATGCAGGCAGCCTCTGGAAGCTGGAATAGTCGAGCAAACTGTTTTGCATTAGGGCTTCCAGAAAGAACCAACCCTGCTGACACCTAGATCTTATCCCAGTGAGAACAATTTCAGACTTCTGATCTCTAGGAACTGTAGAATATTTTTTGTGTTAGCTTGAGGTAATTTGTTATGGTGGCATAAAAAATTAATATATCACCCCAATAATATAAATAACTTAGTAGAACAAAACACCTGAAAGGAGCTCAGCTGCCTGGAGCACCTGTCCAGTTTGCCAAGGTTGTGGGTTTGAACTGCAATCAGGGCACAAACGAGAATCAACCAGTGAATGCATAAATACGTAAAACAACCAATGGATGTTTTTCTCTCTTTCCTTCTCTCTAAAATCATAACTAAAAAATAAAAAGTGGAAAAAAAAGTTTTAAAGAAACAAATTATACTCATTCAATTGTACTATCATTCTTTTAATGATGTTTCAGAACAAAAGAAATGTCACAGAGTTGTTATATGGGGTTTTTATCTGGTATAGAGGACACAAGAAACACTTATCAACAGAAAATATTTTTATACCTCCAAAATAGATTACTTACAAATATTTGCAAAGTTCACTCTTATGAGATTCATGTAGCTTTGTACTTGATATGACAGTTCACGGAGATAAGAGAGTTAAAATAGAGCTTTTTAATTAGGAAGACAATGGTGCATATTAGCCCTTGCTAAAGGTATTGGATAAGGAAGTGGAGATATTTTTATTCCCAGGTAATTGTCACATGCAGTCTTTCTTTACTCTCTACTTCTGCTTCGTTCTCTCTGCGTTTTTCCTTTTCTGTATATATCTGTGCCATGGTTTCTAGTGCCATTTCTTCTATTCCGCTCTTCATTGGGACTTCGCTGTGCCGTTTTCTTATTTCCCTCTGCTTGTAACTACTGTGACTTCTGCTCCGGCTTCTCCTGCTCCTCTCATCTCTGCTCCGGCTTCTCCTGCTCCTCTCATCTCTGCTCCGGCTTCTCCTGCTCCTCTCATCTCTGCTCCGGTTCCCGCTGCTCCTCTCATTTCTTTCAGATCCTCTCTTCTCTAGGCTGTGGTTATGGCTTCTGGACTTTCTGTCAAAATCAGAATGACTCCATTTGCTAGTCTCCCTAGAACTCTCTGGTTTTGAAAATCTAGGCTCTTCCTTGGCTTTTTCCTTGTTACAGTGATTGCTAGAAAGTTCTTCATAAAGTTTTCTCTTCCTATGCCTGTCCTTTTCTTCTACGTCACTGTTTTTATTTCTTGAACATTTGTTTTTCTTTCTTTTCTTCTTTTGCATTTTTTTTTCTTTGTTATCACTCTCACTGCTGCTTTCTGAAGTCTCACTACAGGAAGAAGAGGAAGAGGAGGAGCAGGAGGAAGAGGATTTGTTTTTATGTTTTTTGTGTTTACTTCTGCTCTTCTGAAGCTTTTTCTTTTTTCTGTCTTTTTTCTTTTTCTTTTTTTTCTTCTCAAGTCGATCCAATTTCCTGTTATTGGGGAAAACAGTAACAGACTAAAAATAGTCCTTTCATAGACTAGCATAAAATTTTGAATAGACATCATATTTTCTTAGCAACTATTAAAGTGGCATTAAATATAAACACATACTTTACTAAATAACAAATCATTTTCTTCCTTTTAAACTATTCAAGTCACATATACATTAAATTTAAATAAAAAATAAATTCATTACGCCAATTCTCTCGCTATACTTTGCTTAATAGTAATGTCTGTTTTAAAAACTTCTTACTGAATCAGAATTTAAAATTATATAGTGCTCTAAATAAATGGTCATCATGACTTAAATAAGGTTTGGAACATGCATTAATTGGATCTACTGCAAATTCAAGTATAGAACTATAATCAGATGAAAAATTAATTTCTTTTATGTACTATTTTAAACTATGTAAATACTAATCAATATTACATTATCAAAATTCAAGAGCATATTCTCCAGAAATTCTGAATAAGAATACACTTTACATTTTTTATACTGTTGTTTAGTTATATAAAATTAAATAATCACATACTGGTTTTCAACAATTATTTACATTTATAAATAATTAGAATAATTCTATTAAGGCATTCTCAATTTCTAAAGAGTACTTCACATTCTCAGAAGAGTAGCCTGTTTACATGTGTCTGAATTATTCTGAAATAAAAATGTTTTTCCCTGGGTTCTGTCCAGCTGTTCTCAAAACTCCACATACCAAAACATCATGAGCTCCCTCTACTGGACTCAGCAGACATTTCTCAGATTCTTTAATCCAGAGGTAGTACGTTTAACAAGATTCATAATTACCTTAAATGTAAGCATTTTTCAGCATTCCTGATAAAAACTTACAAAATATAAAAAGAGAAATACATGGCCAAAAATATTTTCTAAGAATAACCTTCAGGTATATACAAATCTATTATAACAAGTAAAACCCACAAATAAATCTATTTCCAAATTAAATGTTCTGAAAAGTGCCATGTTTTCTGTGGTACAATCTGAGTGTGCACCCTTAGATTCATTTTCCATCGCTGAAAGGAAGACAGAGCTGTCTTACTACAGCTGAATGTGATACATGGTTTAAGTGCTTTCATGAGCTCTTAGGGTCAGAGTTAAATATGATACTAAGAAGAAACAGACACATAAAAAATGTAATTGAATCCAATAAATATATACTTTTTATTACCTGAGAAGTTTCTGTTTTTGTTTGGTTGTTAGTGACTTTAAAAATTCAACTTCTGGATCTTCTTCACCCTCACTTGCAACATATTCCTGAGTCAACAAAGATCATTAAATTGCTAGATTATAAGACAAGTTAGTTATCAGACAGGAAAGAAAACAGTTATAATTAAGAAATTTTGTATTGGGGATATACTGTAGCTGAGTGTGACATCTGGACTGGAAAGTGGGGAGCGGGTAAATTAATGAGTATCATTAGATACTAAGAGGTTATGATGACAGCTTGCCAGCATTAACAAACTTTATCAGGAAGAGTGTGTTAGAGAAACATAGATAAAACATTTATAGCATGGCTTCTACTTTCTACCTCTTGAGTTTGAATTTAAACATTGATACTTAAGAGTTTAAATGTTTTGTTTTAAATTTAATGAAATATTAAAACCAAGATCATTAACTTTTGGGGAAGATGAAAACATCCATAAATTTAGCCTTTATAATTTCAATAGTATATTACCAAACATATGATTAGCATATACATATCAAATATATCAAACAATAAAAATATATAATTATATAGATTATGTGAACAATTCCTAGTAATATCTGAAAAGTAATGTGCCTCTTTTCAGAACAGCACAAGTTTGCGCCAGTAGGAGGCTGGGTGTTAGTTTTAGCTCTGTCTCAAAATAGCCACATGGCTTTAGAGAAACCACTTTATTTCTCTGGGCTCCAGTTTCCTCATTAAATAAAATAAATGGTTTGCATAGGGTATCTACAACCCTTTTCTGGATCTAATGTACAGTTAAATAAATATTTAAAATATTTTCTGTAATTTTTAAGAGTTTTCTTTTATACACTTCTTCCCATTGGATCTATTTAATGCCACCTCAGGAGTAAGTTAACAGAAAAGAAAAAAAACATTACCAACAGTTTAGTTAGATATTTCATCCACATAAATTCAGAGGAGCAGTTTCATTTATTAAAATATAGGTTTAAAACCAATTTCTCATTTAAGTTAAAATAATAAAGAAGCAAAATCAAAATACCTTTTAGGCATTTTCTTTGCTCTATTTTGCTTTCCTATGGATATATGCATATTGGAAAACCTTAAGTAGCAATTCACAAGCAATCACATTTAGATTTACAGACATTTTCAGCTTACTGATAAAAAGATCATTACCTGTGATGGATCATTTGCGGTCAAGTTTCTCCCCAGTACATTTCGTTTTAGTGCAAACCCACTGTTTCTCATCTCCGCTATTAGCTCCGAGGGGTGCATCGATGGCCCTGTTCACAAAAATCACAGTTTGAATGTATCATTTATATCTCTCTACCTTTTTCGGACTCCACAGTAGGAATGCAGTTGAAGCTTTGTTAAGTAAAATCACAGCTAAATCAACTCAATAATCTTCTGCTGAGCAAATAATCAGATATGATTTTCTAAAACAGCAGTCTGGAGATTCAGAATAGAAAATAATTGCATTTTTCTTTAAGTGCTAGGTGATTCTCTTCTGTAACTTTGTCAGAGAGAAAAAGATACATTTAGGTGCTAACTGTGTGGTTACTTTTATCATAAAATCAAAGCAAAATGATAACAAAAACTGCAATTAAACTTTTAATAATTACTATTTTAGTAAGAATTCAATTTAAAAGAGATACTTTTAAAGCTACATGACCAATGTATTATTCTAGTTTCCAATTCATAATTCCTCACCATTATTTACCAAGTATCGGTACTGAGTACACTGCCCTGTAGTTGCTAATTATCAACAACACACACACATATACACACTCTCTCTGAGGCAAGCACTATGGGTATGGTTTCTATTTCAGTTAATCTCATGTGTGCACTCGCACAAGTGTGTATACAAGAGCTTGAAGTTTCTAGTTGTTAGTGTGGTGTTGGTGACAAGCAATTTTAGACTGGCTATAGGTTTGTTTGTGTTATATTTTTCACAAGCTGCTATTTCCACTTTTGCAAAATCCCAAACTGAAAAGTGAGCTTCTTTTTAGTCACATAATATATACTAAAGGTATATATTATACCTTTAATAATATGGAATAAAGGTAGATATTATTTTTTAAAAAATTTAAACATCTGAGACCTTTCCTCAAACATTATTAGGTTTACATAAGGTAGAGAGACTCCAATTTCATTTTGTTTTCCCTGCAGGTAGCAAATAATGACAATAGTTCATGGAAGCTATTAAAGTTTCTGGCCTCAATTATCTACATTGGCTTAAATGAACGATACTGGGCGAGGTACCTGGAATATAAAGAAGAATAAGACAATTACTGAAAACGAGAAATTCATAAGGGAGGTAGGGGACAGAGGAACATTCAGAAACTGATTCTCTAGTTTGAATTAAGTACTTTGTCTATTTGTCTTTTTACTGCTTTATTACCTATACCTATATGTTACCATAGAAGACAAAAGGCAATACAATTAAAATCTGTTCACCTGTCAGTAGCATCTTTGGTAAAAGTTTGGTCATAGAGTTCAGGTGTAGGTAAATATCTTTTACCGGGCTCTATAGGATTTTACCACTTCATTCATGTTACCAAGAACAAGTGAAAGTTGGTTCGAGGTATCAGGCAGATAATAGGGGAAAAGATGCCTATTATTGGAGGATGGGAAGTCATTAATAATGTGATGCTTTAATTTAATAGGGAAAAAAGCCTTACTTAGTTGAAAACAAAACAAAAACAAAACAAAACATCATGAAGCAGCACCTCGTTTCATTAATGTTAAGATTTCATTTTAAAACAATATAGGATTTTTGATTTTCCTTTTACACAAGATATTTAATTCCTATGGATTACTTTAATAACCTCTTAATTACTCAATTTGGTTGATAATATTGATAATAAAACCTTAAATAAAAATTGAATTTTAAATATTAATACTGGTTGCCTCTAAATGGCATAAAAGTGCTAGTACAATTAATACAAATGACTCTTAGAGAGCTCAAAATTTAGTTGATGCAATAGAGTATGTAGATATACTGAAAAAAATTTAATTAGTGTTCACTTTGGTGGTTTCTCAAATTTCACACATAGAAACATAATTTTATAAAGTAGAAAATGTCTTTTCTGAAGTGTCAAAACTACATTTCATTGTTCAACAACTGTTTTAGATGTCAGGTGAATTCAGAAAACAAACATGCTAAGAATAAGGATAGAAACCACTCCAGTAAAGAGACAAAGAACTTGGCCATTATGACGAGAGGTTACTAATTTCATCAGAAGATGGGTGATTTTAATAAGATGTTTTAGAAAACATGCTTTTTTACATTTTCTTTTTTTGTTTAGTTTTGGTTTTTTATTTTATTTTTTTTACATTTTCATACAGTACTTTCAGTTACTTCAAGAAAATGGTATCTTTCCCCAATCTGACAGAGTATACAGATTATGAAAGAAACACTAGTCTTCTAGCATTTATACTTCCTCAAAGCCTCAACTGATTTCTGTATAGTACGTATGCTTAGAATAGACTTCCACATTGTAGGACTATAAATACAGTGCATAGTAAAATACCTGGCAAATAGCACTCAATAAATAGTAACCATTATTCTTCCCAGTAGCTATAAAATTTTATGATTATCTTATAATATATTCTTCATAATTAAAAAATAATCTTAGTAGTAACATTTAAAAAGAAGATTTTACTTATTAATTCTTAGCGAGAGGGGATGGGAGAGTTAAAGAGGGGAAGAGAAACATTTATGTGTGAGAGAAACACCAATCGCTTGCCTCTTTTATGTGCCCTGACAGGGTACCAGGCTGCAGCCCAAGCATGTGCCCTGACTGAGAATCAAAATGGCACTTTGCAGGACGATGCCCAACCAACTGAGCTATAATGGTCAGGGCAGTAGTAACATTTTTCAAAATCCTGTCTTATTCACATACATTATTTTTGTACTTAAAACTTCTCCAATCATCAAAATTTCTGGATTTGGAAGATGTGACAAGTCATACTTAATTAAGATATATTTAGTAAGATGTCTTTATACTCTTATGTTATTGTGACAGTGGCTAGGTAGAGTTGATGTAACAAAAATGACTCTTAGCGAACTGAAAATTTGTTGATATAATATATAGATATATTGAAAAAAAATTTTACAAATATGTTTAAATGCAAAATCACTACTTAAATTTATGTATGGTGTCTCAATACTTTAGATTACAGCTGGAGTTCAGACTCAGGAATGTTTGGTTTGCTCTTAATTTTGCTATGACAGAATAATTCTAAGTAATACAGAAAAAAGGCACTTATTTTAAAATGTTGATTTTGTGAGGGCTCCTTTCTAGACCCTATAAGCCAGGATAAGTTAAGCTTCTATACCATGAAAACCAATGTTTCAACTTACAAAATCAGGTCCACTGAAGAAAATGTTTTCAACACTCATTAATTTTGCAAACTTCCTTTGCTGTGATATGGGTAAGCATCAAACTGATTGTGACTGCAGTATTCAGTTCTGTGTCCTGATTAAACCAACTATTTTCTGCTAGAAAAATACCATAAAGTCAGTGTCTCAGGGAAAAAAAATTTCCCCAAAAGGTGAATTATGTTGCATAAAATTATGACTGTAAAGGTTTTAATCTATTAATTGAGAGTATTCATTTTTATAGAGCTAAGCAACAGCAACTGAAGGTAAAAACTGTTCTGTAGTAAAATAGGTATTTTATCCAAGAATAATATGGGAAGTTTTGGCCATTAGGCCATACCACTGACTTCACAATTAGAGCACAGGAGCCCCATGCTAGTCCCACAAATAGCACAGGAGGAAGACTGACACTAAAGGCAAAGATACTTTCTGCATTTTACTGCAAGCACTAGGACAGGTGTGTCTTCCAGTCAAAGTTCATTATTCCTTTCAAATGAAGAATTACCTTCTACAATTTTATGGTATTCAGTGGGAGAAGAGAGGGCACTGAGTTATAGGTTAGGTAAGGCTGTATTAGAAATGCCTTTTCCTCCTTCATCAAACTTAAAACATTAACTTATAGGATGGGTATTGTTTGCTGAAACTAAATGGCTATTCCTAAAATGAATATAGTTTTGTTTGCTATTACAGTGGTGATCAATTTCTCCCTTCTTACTGTGAATGTGTGTATGTATATATATTTTAATAACTTTATATTATGGAAAATTCCCAACCTAGAGAGGATAACGTAATGAACCTTATGCACTCATCACACACTGTCAACAATTGTCAATATTTTGTGATTCATGTTTTATTAATTAACCTCAACTATCTTTTTTCTTTCTGATAGAGTATTTTAATAAATGTCAGATATATAAATCACTAACAAATAAGGACTATGTTTCAAAGATAAAACCCCAACACCTTTAATACACCTATTGATAGTTTTAAAATACCACGTAATAACCAGTCAACATTCAGATTCCCCTATTAATCTCAAAGTATCTTTTTTTTAATCCTCACCCGAAGATGCTGATTTTTAGAGAGAGAGAGAAACATCAATGTTAAGACACATCGATCCATATGTGCCCAGACCAGAGATCGAACCTACGACTTAGGCATGTGCCCTGACCAGGGATCAAACCTGCAATCTTTTGGTGTACGGGATGATGCTCCAACTAACCAAACCACCTGGCCTGGGCTCAAAAGCATCTTTTTAGAATTGTTTGTTCAGATTAGAGTCCAAACAAGGTCCACATGCTGCATTTGTTTCATACATCTTTTAAGCCTCTCTCTCTCTCTATTGATGTATAACTTACACACACTTCAGGCTTTCCCTCTCTCTCCCCCATTACTACTATACTATTTATTTGTTGAAGAATCTCGATCATTTATCCTGTAAATTTCCCAAATTCTGAATAATAGCATCATTTACTATGTTTTTCTAGCCCTTGTATTTCCTGTAAATTTACAGTTAGATCTAGAGGCTTATTACTAAATTATTTTGGTAATTTATACCACGTATTTTGGGAGAATATATAGAAAAGTCTTCTGAAGTTTGAATTCACAAAATAATACCTGAAAATACACACATTTCTGGTTAATGAGCCAGACTATGGAAAAAAGGCTTAGACTTCAACCTGCCAGGTTCCTGCTTTCACCGTGTATTTACTATAGTGATAATAACAGTGGTAGAACCTTAATAATATGTGTGTTTAAAAAAAACTCAACATTATCACAAATAAAATACATTATAATTCTTATTACCATGAAAGTGCAACCTTCTTTCCTAATCCTAAAGTTAAATTGACTATATTTAGTCAAAAAGCCACTCCGTGTCCCTAAATGTAGAAAGGACACTTAGAGACACTAGTTCTAGAACATGATCAAGCAAGAGATCTGTGTCTAGTAGGAATTATCAAGAATTATCTTATGGTTGTATTTGATTCCTAATATTACCTAACCTTTCTGCTTTTAAGAAAGCTTACAGAAAGCTATCTTTAAAAAAGACTCAAAAAGGGGGCACAGCAGGAACAAGCAGCACAAGTCCCGGGGGAAAGTGAACAAGGCTATTAATAAAGTGTGTGGGTGATTTTTATTTATATAGATGAGGATGTTTTATGTATGATTTTCTAAAGGTTATGCAAGAACCAATTGTACTGAATTGTAATAAAACTGCTCCACACTGGGAATTTTCCTGACACACTGCCATTTCATCTTAGTGGAGGCTGGAAACAATAGGGTTTCTTATTGCCCTTATCCCAAGTTCATACTGAAGGCAGCTACTTCGATCTCTATTAAAACATACAATGTAAAGGAAAAATTAAATATTTCATTTAGTCTATGTGTCTGGAAAATACACACAATCAAGGAATGATAAAACTGCTCTTATTGTATGCTAACAGAAGACACCGTTTATTAAAACCAATCTTGCTTTACAGAATCAATACAGTTAAAGATATATGGCTTATATTTGATATCTTTAAACTTACATTTTTGACTTAATTTATATGCAGATATTTTAGTGATGATACATCCAGCTATAATAAAGTGAATTCACAGTCCTAGAGGACTAAGAAAAATCATTTCTTATATGATGACAGAGGGACACTAGACTTTGGGTGGTAAACACATAGTGCAACATACAAATGATGTATTATAGAATTGTAATATGAAACTTTTATTTATTCACTTTTATAGAGAGGGGAAGGGAGACATACAGAGAAGGAGAGAAACATCAATGCGTGAGAGAAACACTGGCTGTCCCCCACAGGGCCCCAACAAGGGATCTGGCCACAAAGCGGGCAAGTGCCCAACTGGGAACTGAACTGGCGACCTCTCGGTTTGCACGCTGGTGCTCAATCCACTGAGCCATACCAGCCAGGGCAGCACTATGTTTTACATAAGTTATGAGAAATATTTATGAGAATATTAATGCTCTTGAAAAGTTATGCATCTACAGACCTCAAAAACAATATGGTTAGTTATAGAAGTCAGGCACAAAAAAATGCACACTGTATGACTCCATTTACACAAGTTCATGAACAGGTAAAACTAATATATGGGATTAGAAATTAGAATAGTGGTTGTGGGTACAGGAGGCCAACTAGGAAGGGATAGAGGGTGTTTTCCAGGGTGACTGTAATGCTCTATATCTTGTCAGAGACACTGGTTACATGGGTGCATACATTTGCCAAACTCAAACTCTACACTTAAGACCACTGTGTTTTACTTAAGAAAAAAGTTACACATGATATTTTAAATCAGTCAAAAATAATTACTAATTATAAGACAGAAAATACAAAATGGCGGCAGAGTAAGTGGAAGCTACACTAACTTCCACCAGGGACCAATCTGGAGTTACAACTAAATTAGAGAGTAATCATCCTGAATAACCAACTGAACACTAGCTGGAGAGAAGGTTTATAACTAAGGACAGACAGAAGAAACCACTTCACCGAAACAAGACTGGTAGGTAGTGCAGAGGAGGTGCCAGGGCGCTGGCTGAGCTCCGAGGGCAGCAGCTGAAGTCCCTGAGGGATATTTCAGCAGCTGAGGAGCTCCTCCTGAGAAGTGTGGTGTCTAAATCCCAAGCTGGGGTCCCCAGCCTACAGTGCCAGAGCTGTGAAAAGCAGCAGCAGGGTTTCTGTCTACTAGGGATAGATGGCTGGAGGTGCAGAGAGCTTCAAAATTTCATTTGCGGCCACTTACCTTGGGCTCTGGCAGAGGGAGGGCAGATTGGACTAGAGACACTTAAGGCGAGTCTGGGGTTGGTGGCTATGGAGATAATTGAAGGAACAGCTGCCAGGATCCCTGTGCTGACTCATTCCCCATCCTGCAGGAGCCATCTTTCTCAGGCAGAGCACTCCCCTCCAAGTGACATCAGCCTGAGGGGAAGCAACGGCCTTGCCCACAGAAATTTCTCTGCCCCACCCTGTGGAGCTTAAGCCAGGCTGCTGATTGTAGCTTGAGGCTGTATCACTGATCAGTTTAACAATTAATGTGGAAAATACAACGGGAAGACAATGAAACAGACCCCTTATGAAAGAACAAGTGAATTCTCCAGAAGAGCTAGGTGGAATGGAAGCAAGCAAATTTACCAGATATAGAGTTTACAGTAATGATTATAAGGATACTCAACAGCATGAAAATGGGCATAGAAATAATAAAAAAGGACCAGTCAGAAATAAAGAATGCAATACTTAAAATAAATTATACACTAGAAGGAATAAATAGTAGCTTAGATAAGGCAAAAGATCGAATCAGTGATTTGGAAGACAAGATAGGAAAAAACCCCAGGTAGAACAGCAAAAAGATAAAAGAATTTAAGAAAATGAAACATTTTGGACAACATGAAGCATAATAACATCTACGTCATGGGAATACCAGAAGAAGAGGGTGAGCAAGGAATCAAGAACCTTTGAAGAAATAATGACTGAAAACTTCCCTAATCTGATGAGGGAAAAGGATACAAGTCCAGGAAGCTCAGAGAGTCCCAAGCAAATTGGACTCAAAGAGGCATATGCTGAGACACAGCATAATTAAAATGACAAGGCTTAAAGACAAGGAGAGAATCCTAAAAGCCACAAGAGAAAAGCAGGTGGTTACATACAAGGGAGCAGCAATTACACTGTCATCTGATTTCACAACAGAAACATTTCAGGCCAGAAGAAACTGGTGTGAAATGGTTAAGGTGATGAAAAGCAAGGACCTACAACCAAGGCTACTTTACCCAGCAACGCTATCATTTAAAATTGAAGGAGAAATAAAGAGCTTCCCAGACAAGAAAAAGCTAAGGAATTTAACACCAAACCAGTACTGCAACAAATGTTAAACAGCTGTATTTAAGAAGAAGAAAAAAGGGAAAGAAAATGTAAAAAAAGAGGAAAACTGTCTAACAATAAATGGCACTAATATGTATCTATCAATACTCACCTTAAATGTAAAATGGCTTAAATACTCCAACCAAAGGACATAGGGTGCCTGAATGGATAAGAAAATAAAAGACACACACACACACACACACACACACACACACACACACACACACCCCCTCCAGAAGATCCAGTTCAGGTTGAAAGATACACACAGACTAAAAGGAAAGGGATGGAAAAAGATATTTTATGCAAATAGAAAGGAAAAGAAAAGCTACGGTAGCAATACTTACATCTGACGAAACAGACTTTAAAACCAAGGCTATAGTAAGAGACAAAAGGGCACTCTATAATGATAAAGGGAACAATCCAACAAGAGGATATAACCCTAGCAAACATTTATGCACCCAACACAGGAGCACCTAAATACGTGAAGCAAATCTTGACGGACATAAAGGGAGAAATGGACAGAAATACAGTCACAGTGGGGGATTTTAACACCCCATTGACTTCAATGGATAGATCTTCCAGACAGAAAATCAACAAGATGACAGCGGCCTTAAATGACACACTACATCAATTGGATTTAATTGAAATCTTCAGAGCATTTCACCCAAAAGCAGTCGAATATACATATTTTTCAAGTTCACATGGAACGTGCTCTACACTAGACCACATGTTAGGACACAAAATAAGTCTCAATACATTTAAGAAGACTGAAATCATATCAAGGATCTTCTCTGACCACAATGCTATGACACTAGAAATCAACCACAAGAAGGACACTTAAAAACTCATAGACGTGAGAAGTGAATAACATGTTATTAAACAATGGGTCAACAATGAGATCAAGGAAGAAATCAAAAGATACCTTGAAACAGATGAAAACAAGGACACAACAGTCTGAAATCTGTGGGACACTGGGAAAGCAATCCTAAGAGGGAAATTCATAGCATTCCAGGCCTATCTCAAAAAGACAAGAAAAAGCTCAAATAAACAATCCAACTTCACACTTAAAGGAATCTGAAAAAGAACAACCAACAAAGCTTGAAGTAGAAGAATGGAAATAATAAAGATCTGAGCAGAAATAAAGGAAAGAGAGTCTAAAAAAAGATACAAAAGATCAAGGAATCCAAGAGCTGGCTCCCTGAAAAGATAAACAAGGCTGACAAACCTTTAGCCAGACTCATCAAGAAAAAAAGAGAAAGGATCCAAATAAATGAAATCAGAAATGAAAGAGGAGGAATAACAACTGACACCTAAGAAATATAAAGGATTGTAAGGAAATATTATGAACAACTACATATCACCAAACTGGACAACCTGGACGAAATGCATAAATTTCCTAGAAACATACAATCTTCCAAAAATAAATCAGGAAGAATCAGAGATTCTGAATAGACAGATTACACCTAATGAAACTGAAGCTGTAATCAAAAACTCCCAACAAACAACAGCCCTGGACTGGATGGTTTCACAGGTGAGTTTTACCAAACATTCCAAGAACTAATCAAACTATTTCATAAAATTCAAGAGGGAAGGATTCCATACTCATTTTACAAGGCCAGCATTGTCCTAATTCCAAAACCAGATAAAGACACTACAAAGAAAGAAAATTATAGACCAATATCCCTGATGAACACAGAAGCTAAAATCTTCAACAAAATATTAGCTAACAGAATACAGTGATGCCTCAAAAGATCTTACACCATGATCAAGTGGGATTTATTCTGGGAATGAAGGGTTGGTACAACTTTCACAAATCAATAATTGTGATATACCACATAAACAAAATGAAGGATAAAAACCATATGATCATAATAATAGATGTAGAAAAAGCATTTCATAAAATCCAGCACCCATTTAAGATTAAAACTCTCAGCAAAGTTGGATTAGAGAGAACATACCTAAACATAATAAAGGCCATATATGACAAATCCACTGCCAGCATCATACTCAATGGGCAAAAACTGTAAGCATTCCCCTTAAGACTGGGAACAAGACAGGGATGTCCATTTTCACCTCTTTTATTCAATACAGGACTGGAAGTCCTAGCCACAGCATTCAAACAAGAAGGAAAAATAAAAGGCACCCAAACTGAAAGGAGAAAGTAAAACTGCCACATAGATCAGACACATAGGTCAATGGAACAGAAAGCCCAGAAATAAACACACACCTTTAGAGCCAATTAATATTCAACAGAGGAAACAAGCACATACAATGGGCTAAAGATAGTTTATTCAATAAATGGTCTTGGGAAAACTGGTCAGATATGTGCAGAAAAATAAAACTAGACCAATTCTTACACCGCAAAGAATAAAAATTTCAAAATGGATCAAAGACTTAAATGTTAGACCCGAAACCATAAAAATCATAGAAGAAAACACAGGCAGCAAAATCTCAGACACTGTTCCTATCAATATTTTGTTATATATATCTTCCGAGGCAAGGAAAACAAAAGAAAAAATAAACAAATGGGACTACATCAAACTAAAAAGTTTTTGTACAGCAAAGGAAATCATCAACAAAAATAAAAAGACAACCCACAGAATGGGAGAACATATTCACCAGTACATTAGATAAGGGGTTAATATCCAAAATTTATAATGAACTTACAAAACTCAACACCAAAACACCCCAAACAACCCTTTCCATATTACCACAATGAGACAGTCCCAAATATTTAAAACTGAAAAATCAGCAAAGTACCTGAGTAGACACTTCTCCAAAGCGGACATACAGATGGCCAATAGACATGTGAAAAGATGCTTAACATCATGAATCATCACAGAAGTGCAAATTAAAACTACAATGAGATATTATCTCACACCTGTCATAATGGCTATCATCAATAAATTAACAGACAACAAGTGCTGGCGAGGATGTGGAGAAAGGGGAACTCTTTTGCACTGTTAGTAGGAATGCAGATTTGTACAGCCACTGTGGAAAGCAGTGTGGAGATACCTTAAAAAATTAAAAATGGATCCGTCTTTTGACCCAGTGATCCCACTACTGGGAATATATTTGAAGGAACCCAAAACATTCTTTTGAAAGAACATAAGCACCCCTATGTTCATTGCAGTGTTATTTACAATCACCAAGATACGAAAGCAGTCCAAGTGTCCCTCAGTAGATTCAGTAGATGAGTAGATAAAACAACCATGGGACATTTACACAATAGAATATTACTTGGCAGTAAAAAAGAAAGTTTTACCCTTTGCAATAGTATATGCTAAGTGAAATAAGGCAGACAGAGAAAGATAAATACCATATGATTTCATTCATATGTGGAATCTAATGAACTGAACTAACAAGGAAAATGGGAACAGACTCATAGATGGAGAGCAGGATGACAGCTAGTGGTGGGGAGGTGAGGGGGTGAAAGGATTGAACAAAAAGGAAAAAGGACTCATGGACATGGATAACAGTGTGGTGATTGCTGAGGGGAGGGGGGTATAAGGGGACTAAATGGTAATGGAAAAAAATACAATAAACATTAAATTAAAAAAATAATTACTGACTATGTTACCATAGATTCTCATTAGATTTCTATGTTATACCTTTAACTATGGAGAGAGCCCTGCATAGGGAATTCTAACTTATTTGCCCCTAGGACATTACACAGAAAGCGACTTTAAAAATCAGTAGGTATTATTGAGGGCTTACTACTGTATCTCACTAGGTACTTGAGAGATAAGGAATAGAGATCTTGGTTTCTGCCTTTAAGCTTATAATCTTTTTTGGGAAAATTAGTTTACATGAAAGAACAGGAGAAATATAAATTATAAATCTGTGTTGTAAGCTATATTCAGAAAAGATGATAAACAGTGATGTTCAGAATAGTTAGCAAAGCTTTTCTATTCAGTCACTCACTAAACAATTATTTACTAAGCATGTAGACCAGGGGTGTCTAACCTGTGGGCTACATGCGGCCCAGGACAGTTATGAATATGACCCAACGCAAAATCGTAAATTTACTTAAAACATTACTTAATTTTATTACTAAGTTTTATACTAAGTTCCATTACTTAGATATGTACATTTTCTATATTAGTGATAACAAATTTGGGACCTGCTTGACTACTTTAAATGATTACTGAAAGGGCTGCTGAATAATTAGGGTTATTATGTGAGGAATTTTTTGCTTATCTGTGCTGGCGGATATCATGAAAATTATGCAGACATCTTTTTTTGCTGATCAGTTTTCGTTAGTTTTTGTGTATTTAATATGTGGCCCAGAACCACCAAAAGGTTGGACACCCCTGACTGTAGACTGTACAAGACACTGGGAATACAAAAGTAAATAGGATACAGTCCTTATTTCAGAAAAGTTTATATGTGCCAGGAAAGAACTAGAAATTGAATTTGATTTTCAAACTCTCATAGGATTTAGGAAAAGGTAAAAAGTAGGGCATTCTAAGTGAGTGGGACATGATGAGGTTCATGTTAACTTCATTAGTTTGACTTGAATAGAAGAATTAATATTTACTAGACAGGCCACATTACATTCATTCTCCTTTTCCTAGGTAATCATTGGCTAATTTCCTTTAGTTGGACCTGGAAGACCTTGAGTAGATGGAATGATGTTAATAGGAAGTCATGTAAAAGAGAGTTATGACTGTGATCTGAGAATCATAATACCCCTTTGAGATTATGGGAGGTGAAGCTTCTACTAGGCCCACATATGCGTTTAACACAGAGCGGTCATTTACTGATAGAACAGGATTGCAATTAGTTTGTTAATGTCAATGGAATTTCAAAGCATAGCCACCTAACAAATTTAATCACTGAATTATAATAATGCTTATAGTTTGATTGGTAATCATTTAAAATAAAATAGCCAAAATATAAAATACTAATCGAGAGCATCATTTTGACCTTTGAAGTACTATTACTTGATAAATTTACTGAATAATAATCTCTTAATAAGTCAAAATTTCTTTTTAGTTAATTAGCTTCCTCATGTATTAAAAGAATTTGGTTCCTGACTGATCAACTACATGTTATAAAGGACAGAAATGGTGCCTAACTTCACTTAGTTACTTTATTTATTAGTTTTAATATCTGTTTATATAAAATTTTTATTTATTTATTTACAAGGGGGGGCCCCCCAAAAACCCAGAATTTACTTATAAAAAATTGTGTATTTATTCTTACATGGTTAAACTTCAGTCACCTTCAAAGTACTTTCTATTGGATGCAATACACCTATCTAGACTTTTTTCCACTGCTCAAAGCAGTTTTTGAACTTGTTGATTTTGATGCCTTTTAGCACATCTGCCATTTTTTGTTTCACCTCTTCCACATTGGCAAAACATTTCCCTTTGAGGACTTATTTCATCTTGGGGAAACACAAAAAAAAAGTCGCTCAGGGTGAGATCAGGTGAACAGAAAGGGTGGGGCACAGGGGACATGCTGTTTTGGGTCAAACACTGCTCAACACTCAGCGCTGTATGGGCAGGTGCACTTGTAGATCAGCCATCATGAAATGGGCAAATGCACTGAGTCTTCAGAAAAATTCACTGAAGCCAAATGCAACCTCTCAGAACAACGCCAGCTGGTACCCTGATACAGATCAGTTTCTAGAACATACCTAGCAGGGAAAGCCTATACTACAAGGGGCCCACCCTCCAGAAGATAATTCTGTTTTTTGGGAGGGTCCCCCTGTATGTATGTATTTACTTTATTCCAGAGAGAGAGAGAGAGGTGTAAGACATCGATTGGTTGCTTCCTGTACATGCCCCAACTGGAGGTCGAACCCAAAACGTAGGCATGTGCCCTGACTGGGAATCGAACTTGTGACCAACTGAGCCACACTGATCAGGGCCATATCTGCTTATTTTAGGAGTTAAGTTTTAAGGAGATTCTGGCAACACAAATACTTTTTCTGCAGTAGAATTACACTGGAGGGTTTATTTTATTTATTTTTTTTATTGTGTTTTCTCCCCTAACATTGGAGGATTAAAAAAAAACTCAGTCATCAGATGTAGGGCTTTCTAGTAGCTATGCTGGTAGAACTGAACTTCTTCAAGGATTTGCATAAGGAAAATCCCTAACAGATTCAGGGGGATTTGCCAGAAGGGCAACTGAGTTTATCATCTTTCTTTCTACAGAAGTTCCCTCTAGTATGCTCCTATGTGTCTTTTTAGCAAAACTTATGATTTCATAATAATTCTCCAAACATATTCTCAAGTAACAAAAATGCCTTCAACATGAAAGGTTGATGAAAAGACAGAGGAGCAGCATGTGGGAGCTCTGCTGCAGAATAGTTCTATCAGTTTTATGGCTTAGTGAAAAATTCTTCAAGAAAAATTAAGTCCAGAGTTAGGGAAAATTACACAAGGAAAAGAATACTGGTACGCAAACAAATATTTCAACAAGTGTAAAATAATACTTTCCTTAATTTAGCTATTTATTCATTTTCATATTGTTTAAACACACTAAAAATTATGGTGAAAACAAGGCTGGGTAGAGAGACTTGAAATTTTAAGTATGTATTGATATCATTTTAGGCATTTGTAGTATTGCTGGATCTCACACTGAGGCATCATAAAGAAAAAGAAATATTGTACATGTCAAGAATATCCAATAATATCATTCGGAATTTGAAATTTACTTTTATTAAAAATGTGAAACTTTCCATATTACCACAATGAGACAGTCCCAAATATTTAAAAAATTATAGCTAAATTTAAAAAAATAGCAAAGTAACTTTAAATATATAGCAACTGCAGCCTGAAAAACCAAAAGTCATATAATTAGTGTAAAGTAAAACTGATGTTAACAAATTTGACTCAATATTTACTTTTATGTTGCTTTTACAACTTTTGTGTTTTAGTGCAATACACACGGTGTTTGAAAGCCCTTCTATCTTCACAACCAGAAAAAAGCTGAATATACTGAAAATCACACATTCTCTTTGATCTATCACAGACTTGAGGTCACCGGGCTAATAATTACTGCCCCCAAAATGGGAAAGGCAGGTGACAGAGAAGCACTGTTTACCAGAACCAGAACCACCAGTGACGCCAGCAATTGGTAAAATTACTTAAAAGACAACTGGCTATTGTTGGAAACTGAGCAAGAATTAGCCAAGAGAAATAAAAACTCCAACTTTAATGGGACTCCCACTCTTTTGTGAATTTTGATTCTAGGAGCCCCACCAGATTTTCACTATGAATAACAAAGAACAATCCCCTTCTACTTCCTTTCCAACAGTGGAAAGGAAAAAGTAACCATTTGGAAATACACCCGGAGCATTCTGGTGTCCTGAGCAAATACTTACCCTTAAGGGACGCTACTTTCCCAGGGCCTAGCCTACATGGGGAAAAAGCTGAGGAGCGCTTGTGAAGGTTACAGCCCAGGGACACAGGCTCAGTAGATGAGTGAGACCTAGGCATAGGGTTAAAGAATGCTTTGCCTCCCTCCCATATCTTACCACCACATCAATAGGGCTCCTGTAGAATACTGAAGGATTATAATAGAAGAAAGGCTCAGACTCTATTAAAGAAGGAGTCTTGAGGGAGACAAAAACAAGAACACTTGAGGAAATTAGGTTTACAACAGAGTAAACCCAATCCTAGCCAGATAAACACACAACCTCACACTACAGGCATATTTACTTCAGTTCTGTCTACCTGATACATGATGTCTGGCTTTCAACAAAATTTTGCTAGTACACTGAAAGGCAAAGCCACAATATGGGGAGACAAAGCAAGCATCAGAATCAGACAGTATGATGGAGATTCTGGAATTATCATATTGGGAATTTAAAATAACTAAGATTAATATGCTAAGGGGTTTACTGGAAAAAGTGGACAACATGAAAGAACAGAAGGATAACATAAGCAGGGAGATGGGAACTCTAAGAAAGAATCTAAAGAAAATGTTAGAAATATGAAATACTAATGGAAATGAAGAATGCTTTAATGAACGCAGCAGATCAGGCATGGCTAAAGAAAGAATCAGTGAACTTTAAGATACGTCAATATAACATTCCCAAACAGAAAAGCAAAGGGAATGAAAATGGAAAAAAAGCACTTCCGGCCAAGATGGAGGTGTAGGTAGATACACATTGTCTCCTTACACAACCAAAAGAAGGACAACAGCAAATTTAAAAACAAAAAATAACCAGAACTGCCAGAAAATCAAACTGTATGGAAGTCTGAGAACCAAGAAGTTAAGAAACATTCACTCAGACAAGTAGGAGGGGTGGAGGAGGCGGCTGGGATGGAGGGACATGCGGCAAGGCTGTGGCCAGCAAATGGGGCAGGCAAGGCTGTGGCGGGAGGACCTGGCCATCCCACATTTGCGTGTAGATAAACTGGTAGGAACAACTGGGGAGTGAGAGAGATTGTGCAACCCAGGGTTCTGGCAGGGGAAAAAAAGCCTCAAAACTTCTACTGGTCAAAACCTGTGGGGTTTGTGGTGGCAGGAGAAACTGCCAGTCTCACAGGAGAGTTCGTTTGAGAGAACCACTGGGTCCTAGAACGTACACAAACCGCCCCCACCTGGGAATAAGCAACAGAAGGTCCCAATTTGCTTATGAGTAGCAGGGGAAGTGACTGAAAGCAGAGCAAGAACCGAGAAAGTAGCATTGTTCCCTCTTGGACGTCTCCCCTACATACAGCAGAAGGAGGCAGTGAAGTGGGTTGTCCCACCCTAGTGAAGACCTAAGGCTCCACCCCTCACAACCTAATAGGTGCTCCAAGACAAAAAAAAAGGCCCAAATGAAAGAACAGATCAAAGCTCCAGAACTAGGCAACGAAAAGACAGACAACCTAATAGATGCAGAGTTTAAAACACTGGTAATCTGGATGCTCACAGAAATGGCTGAATATGGTCACAAAATGGAGGAAAAAGTGAAGGCTAAGTAAAGTGAAATAAGGAAAAATATACGGGGAACCAACAGTGAAGGAAAGGAAACCAGGACTCACATCAACGATTTGGAGCAGAAAGAAGAAATAAACATTCAGCCAGAACAGAATGAAG
The DNA here is from genome assembly GCA_004026545.1 of Mormoops blainvillei. Lineage (NCBI taxonomy): Eukaryota > Metazoa > Chordata > Mammalia > Chiroptera > Mormoopidae > Mormoops > Mormoops blainvillei. The sequence goes on from PVJD01000165.1 coordinate 315,015, forward strand.
AAATAAGAATTCAAAATATGAGGAGAGACTGAGGAACCTCTGAGACAACTATAAATGTTCCAATATCTGAATCATAGAGGTGCCAGAAGGAGAAGAGGAAGAGTGAGACATTGAAAACTTATTTGAAAAAACAATGAAGGAGAACTTCCCCAATCTGGTGAAGGAAAAAGGCTTCCAGGAAGTCCAGGAAGCTTAGAGAGTCCGAAAGAAGCTGGACCCAAGGAAGCACACACCAAGGCACATCATCATTACATTACCCAAGATTGAAGATAAGGAGAGAATCTTCAAAGCAGCAAGAGAAAAGGAAACAGTTACGTACAAAGGAGTTCCCGTCAGACTACAAGCAGATTTCTCAAAAGAAACCTTACAGGTAAGAAGGGACTGGAAAGAAGTATTCAAAGTCATGAAAGACAAGGGTCTACATGCACAATTACTCTATAGGCAAAGCTATCATTTAGAATGGAAGGGCAGATAAAGTGCTTCCCAGATAAAGTAAAGTTAAGGAGTTCATCATCACCAAGCCTTTATTATATGAAATGTTAAAGGGACTAATCTAAGAAAAAGAAGATGATAAAAAATATGAACATTAAAATAACAAACTCACAACTATTAACTGAACCTAAAAAAATAAAAACAAACAAACAAAGTAAACAACTAGAACAGGAACAGAATCACAGAAATGGAGATCACATAGAGGGTTAATGGCAGCAAAGGGGAGGGTAGAGAATGGGGGAAAAGGTACAGGGAATAAGTAGCATAAATGGTAAGCACAAAATAGACAAGGGGAGGTTAAGAATAGTATAGGAAAGAGAGAAGCCAAAGAACTTATATGTACAACCCACGGACATGAACTAAGGGAGTAGTGCTGGTGGGAGCGGGGTACAGGGTGGAGGTGAATAAGGTGGAGGAAAAAAATGGGACAACTGTAATAGCATAATCAATAAAATATATTTTTAAAAAAGAAAACAGAAAAAAAAAAGGAAATCCGAATATCCAAGAACTGTTGGACAATTATAAAAGGTGTAATGTATGTACAATGGGAATGCCTGAAAAGAACAGAAGAAATATTTGAAATAATAATGGCTGAGATTTCTCAAGACTAATGACAGACACCAAGCCACAGATCCAGGAAGCTCAGAGAACACCAAGCAGAAAAATACAAAACACACACACACACACACAAAAACACACACCTGGAGATATCACATTCAAACAGCAGAAAATGAAAGAGTAAGACAAAATATTGAAAGATGCTGAGGGCAAGGAAGTGAGGAAATCCATTACCTAGAGAGGAACAAGGGTAAGAATTAAATGAGACTTCTCTTAAACCATGCAAGCAAGAGGAGAGTGGAATGAAATATTTAAGCTGTTTAAAGAGAAAAACCCACCAACACAGAATTTTGTATCCAGTGAAATAATCCTTCAAAAGTGAAGGAGAAATGACTTTCTCAAACAAAAACTGCAGAATCTGTCACCAGTAAACCTGTGTTATAAGAAATAGACAGAAGTTCTTCATAGAAAACGAAAATGATGTAGATCAAAACTCAGATCGCCCTGCCTGGTGTAGCTCGGTTGGATCATTGTCCCATGAACTGAAAGGTCAGGGGTTCAATTCCTGGTCAGAGCACATGCCTGGGTTGTGGGTTTGGTCCCCAGTTGGGGCACGTGTGAGAGGCAGCCAATCGATGTTTCTCTCTTATGTTGATGTTTCTCTCCCTACCTTTCCCTCTCTCTAAAATCAATAAGCATGTTCTCAAGTGAGGATTACAAAAAAAAACAAAGACAAACCTCAGATCTACATAAAGAAAGAGCATTTGAAAAGGAATAAAGGAAAGTAAAATAAAAGAGTTTATTTTTCTTACTCTTAACTGATCTAACAGATAGCATCTTGTTCCAAATGATAATAGTAACAATATGTTGGATGATTATTGCTTATGGTAAATTAAATGTGTTGACAGCAAAGGGACAGGAGGGAGGAACTGCTTTATATAAAAGGAACTGGTTTACTCTGTTTTAAGATATCAGCATAGTGTTATTTGAAAGTGGACTTAGATTTGCTGTAAATTTCTATTACAATTTCTAGGGCAACCACTAAAATAAAAATAAGGATAACTGATTTGCTAAAAGAAGAAAGAAAATGGAATCATACAAAATGCTCAGTTAAAATCAGAGAAAGCAAAAGAGTGGAAGACAAAAAAAAAAGGAAAGAATGAAGGCAACAAATAAAAAACAATTATAAATATGGTAGATCTTAATCCAATTATACCAATAATAGATAAAAAAAATAAGATCCAACTACATGTTATATATAAGAAACCTATTTTAAATATAAAGATAGAGTAAAAGTAAAGGATGGAGAAAGAGATATCATGTTAACAGTAATTAAACAAAGCTGAAGTATCTATATTAATTTCAGACAAGGCAGATTTTAGACCAAGGAAATTTTATGAAGGATTTAAAGTGAGCAAATTACATAATGAAAAGAGGTTCATTCTCCAAGACGACACAACAATCTCATAGGTCTATGCACATGACAAAATATGTGAAGCAAAAACAGATACAGTTTTAGAAACAGACAAATACACTATTATGGCTGAGGCTTCAATGACCCTCTAACAGAAATGGACAGATCTAGCAGGCAGAAAATCAACAGGATATAGTAAAACTGATTAGCACCGTCCATCGGTTGGATCTACCTGACACTGATACGGTACTTCATCCGACAGCAGCATAATATACTTTCTTCTCAAGCTCATATTCACCAAGATAGACCACATTCTGGGCCATATAATACACTTTAACCAATGTAAAAGAATAGAAACCATGCAAAGAATGGTCTCGGATCATAATGTAGTTAAACTGGAAATCAGTAACAGGAAAACAGAAAAATACTAAATTATTTGGAGATTAAACAACATGCTTCTAAATAACATGGATTGAAGAAGTCTCAAGAGAAGTTTAAAAAGATTTAAACTAAGTGAAAATGAAAATACAACTGCTGTGTAATAAAAAATTTGGCTGGCCTATGTCCCCCGTTTCTGGGAATGAGCTTCTAAATCCTCAAAATTACCTGAGTGGTAGGAGTATCTTTGTTATTCATGGTGAAATCTAATAGTTTATGTTAACGAGGTGACTCATGGTGAGCCCTTAGATAGGTTATACTTCAAAGCTGACTCATGATGGGACTGGTCATACCAGAAAGACCAACCATGTGATTGGAGGGTTGGGCCTTCAAGCCACATGATTATCAGTTTGACCTCTAGGAAAGACACAGGGACTAGAGATTGAGTTCAACCACATGGCCAATGATTCCATCATTCATGCCTACATAATTAAACCCTAATAAAAACTCTGGACAGCTTGAATGAGGTTCCCTGGTTAACAATAAATACTCTGTGCATATTGTTACACATCAATGTCCAGATTCCATGGAGAGAAAGGGGATGCTGGAAAGGGTTGGGGGGAAGCAATGAAATTTTAATCGTGTTAAAATGTAAAATGTAAAGGCAAAGAAAGAGATATTAAAACAACTTTCTTTACTACATACCGTATGATTCTATTTATATAAAATGTCCCAAATAGGCAATCTAAAAAAGAAAAAGTAGGAAGCAGAACAGTGGTTGCCTAGGCTTGGGGAGGACTAGGGGCTGGACAGTGAGGACTGAGGAGTGTGGAGTTTCCTGTAAGAGTAATGAAAATGTTCTGAAACTGTGGTGATGAATGTATAATTCTGTGAATATACAAACTATAAGCCATTGAATTCAAAGCTACTGAATTGTACACTTTAAGCAGGTAAGCTGTACAGTGTATAAATTATAAAGTGATAAAGCTGTTTTAAAAACACTTGCTCAAGAAAAATGATCTAACCAAGACACCTCACCAAGCAGATATACAGATGGCAAATAAGCATATGGAAAGATGGGCTGTCAATGGAATACTAGTTGGCTGTAAAAAAGAAGAAACTTTTACCCCCTGTGACAGCCTGGATGGACCTGGAGAACATTATGCTAAGTGAAATAAGCCAGTCAGAGAAAGACAATTACCACATGATTTCACTCACATGTGGAATCTAATGAAACAAACTGAACTACCAAGCAAAAGAGAGACAGACTCACCTTGATCAGTGTGGCTCAGTGCATTGGGCATCATTCTCAAGGCAAAAGGTTACTGGCTCAATTCCCTGTCAGGGTACATGCCTGGGTTGTGGGCTTTGTCCCTGGCTGGGGTATGTGGGAGAGGCAACCAACTGATGTTTCTTTCACACATCGATGTTTCTTTCCCTCTCCCTCTCCCTCCCTTTCCCTCTCTCTAAGAATAATAGAGACAGACTCATAGAAAGAGAGTAGGTTGACAGTCAGGGGGTGGCGGGTGAATGGAGGGATTGAGCAAAAAAGAAAAAAAAAGGGAAAAAAAGGAGAAAGAACTCATGGACACTGACAACAGTGTGGTGACAGCAGTCGGTAGGGGGGTGGTTAGAGGTGGAAGAGGGTATGGGGGGATAAATGGTAATGGATAAATAAACGAAAAAAATAAGATGTACTGCATAATGTCATTAAGAAAATGCAAAATGAGATACCACTACACATCTATTAGAATAGCCAAAATTCATAACACTGACAATGCCAAATGCTGGCGAGGACGTACAGGAGCAACAGGAGCCCCATTCATTGCTGGTGGGCATGCAAAATGGTACAGTCACTTTGGAAGACAATTTGCAATTTCTTATAATACTAAACATACTCTTACCACACAATCCAGCAATCACACTCTTTGGTATTGACCCAAAGGAGCTGAAAACTTATGATCACATGAAAACTTGGATATAGCAGCTTTATTCATAATTGCCAAAACTTGAAAGTAACCAAGATGTTGTTCAGCAGGTGAGTGGATCAATAAACTGTGAGACATCCTGACAATGAAATTCAGCACTGAGAAGAAATGAGTTATGAAGCCATGAAAAGACATGGAGGAAACTTAAATGCATATAGCTAAGTGAAAGAAGCCAATCTGTAAAGGCCATACACTGTATGATTCCAACTATATGATCTTCAGGAAAAGGTAAACCTATGAAGACAGGAAAAAGATCAATTGTTGGAGGGGAGAAAGGGATAAACAGGGAGAGCACAGGGGATTTTTAGGGTAGTGAAACCACTCTGTTTCGTACTATCATGGTGGATTCATGTCATCATACATTTGTCCAAAGCCATAGAATGTACAACACAAAGAGTGATCCCTTAGGTAGTCTATGTGCTTTGGGTGACAATATGTCAATGTAGGTTCATCAATTGTAACAAAGATACCACTCTTGTAGGGGATGTTGATAATGAGGGAGGCTATGCATTTGTGGGGGCAGGGGTATATAGGACATCTCTGTACTTTGCTCTCAATATTGTTGTGAACCTAAAACTGATCTAAAAAAGTCTACTAAGAAAAAACACAAACAAGACTAAAGCAAAAAGATTAAAATAGAGGCATACAGATATATGTAACTATGAAATCTATGAAGAAAGCCAAAATCACAATCTCCTCCCCAAAGAAACCCACTTGCTTTGCTGAAAGCTCCACTGCAGATTTAAAAATGTTTAATTTTGATATACATTAAAAACATGAGTGACAAATGGTAACAGTCTATGATAAGAACAAGGGTCATAGGGTATAGATAAAAGCCAGGTGGGCAGGTCATTTAATTATATTATAATATAAAAATACTTCATAAAAATTCAGTCACCACTGAAGCTTGCAAGTTTTGCATATAATCTGGATGTGTTCAGAATGGATGAAAACTTACAAAGTTAAGATGATCTTATCAGTAGAAAAGATTCTAAACCAGCTTGGTCAAAAGAAGCATTTTGATTGCCTAATTTTACTTTGTAAAGGATAAGTAAATCTTATGGCTGGTCTCTGTAAACCTCACAGCTGGAACATTCTAACAGCAGCTTGCAGTTTCCAGTGATCAAAGTAAGTTACTTTATATACTAAACTAAGAATTTCATAATAGAAATAATGCAACACCAGGGGGTATGGTTGTCATGAAATAATTACACTCCTGGGAGATTACAGGCAAAATGCTATATACCCCAGGGGTGTTATTATCCCATGATAACCACATCCACTGAAATTGCCTTATTGCAAAAATAATCTCTATTCATTGGTGAGACATTATTCAATAGGTGATTTTTTTTAAATGAAAAGATTTTTTTTTAGCTTGAATCAGCAAGTGGATTAGGAAATTGGGAGTTTGTTTTTCACTGCATTCAAATCCAGAATACATCATTATTATTTGCTTTCTTATTTGATAGAGTTTCAATTTTGTTTTTGAGAAACCTTTAAGAGTTTCTATTAGTGTTAGCTTAAGTGGTCTTACTAAATTCAGTTCAAACTTTAAAAGTATTAATTGAGCAATACAATTTAAAATAACTTATTTCTATGTATAATTTTTAATTCTTCTAAAATAATATTCACTTAAAAATTATAAATGTACAACTGCTATTAATATTTTGGGCTATCTCCTTTCAGGCATTTTTCTAAAAGTATCTGTCTATATGTTCACCTAAAGATAAAAGAAATTCAAATGGGTAACCACTTTGTTTTATAATCCACGTTTCTTATTTGACCAAATGTTAAAAACAACATCCATATCATTAAGCAGTCTTCAGGTCATTTTTTCTAGCTGCACGGTAGTATTCCATTGTTAACATTTCATAATCATTTACCTAATATCCTTTTATTAGGTATTTAGGTTCTCCCTTTCCCTTACTATTATACTCAATATTTTGCATAAAATCTTTGGATATATCCATGATTATTCTTTTAGGATAAATTCATGACTGTATAATATTAATAAAACATAATTTAAACAAATAAATAAAAGTACTGTTTGCCATATCTTCAATTGTTCTTATATACAGCTGGAGCTGATGGCTCTCAACCATGATGATACATCAAGAATATATCGTACATCATCTTACATGGTATCAGAGATGGTAAAAGTTACTGATTTGTTTTTATCATAATTTCATCATAGAGTTCAGTGCTTTGAGACATTCTCAGATATTTACCAGTATTTGTTCTCATATTTACACCCCCCAGAGTGCTTAAGCAGTTTCCTTAAAGTTACATGGCTACTGAACAGCAGGTCAAGGGTTCCTGGTCAGGTGTTTCCTAGCTCCATGGCTCCACAGTCTGTGCTTTTAGCCACTAAGTACACTGCTTCTCTGAATTTATGGTTCCCTCTGTGTGGAAGGCAGTTCCTTCTGCCTGAGATGCTAAATCCTCTTCTCTCAGATCTTGCAGAGCTGCATCTCTCCTGTCATTTAGAGGTCTCGGTTTAACATCACTTCCTCAGAGAAACCTTTCCTGAGCACTTAATCAAAAGTTACTTCCCGTTGCCCTGACCAGTGTGGCTCAGTTGGATGTCATCCCACAAAGCCAAGGGTCGCCAGTTAGAATCCCAGTCAGGGCACACGCCTAGGTTGCAGGTTAGGTCCCTGATTGGGGCGTGTGGGAGAAGCAACTGATCGATGTTTCTCTCCTTCTCTTTCTCCCTCCTTCTCTTCCCCTCTTTCTAAAAATAAATAAATAAAAAATTTTAAAAAGTTACTCCCAGCCCTGGCTGGTGTGGGTCAGTGGATTGAATGCCGGCCTGAGAAACAAAGTGTCGCTGGTTCAATTTCCAGTCAGGGCACATGCCTGGGTTGCGGGCCAGGTTCCCAGTAGGGGGCACCCGAGAGGCAACCACACATTGATGTTTTTCTCCCTCCTTTCCCCTCTCTAAAAAGTAAATAAAATCTTATAAAAAAAGTTATTCCTCATTTAGTTCTTATCACAGTATCCAGTTTAATTCTATCACAGAAGTTATTAATACCTACTGTTTTCTTGTTAATCAATTTATTTTGTGTACCCTGACTGGTATGGTTAAGTTGGTTGGCTGTTATCCCACAAAGTGAAAGGTCGCCAGTTCGATTCCCGGTCAGGGCACATGCCTGGGTTGTGGGCTCGGTTCCTGGTTGGGGTGTGTACGAGAGTCAATGGATTGATGCTTCCATCTCACATCGATATTTCTCTCCCTCTCTTTCTCCCTCCCTTCCCCTCTCTCTAAAAATAAATAAATGAAATCTTAAAAAAAATCTTTCGTGGGATTTTAGAAAAAAAAAAAATTATGTTGTGCCATTTCCAATATAATGGAAGTAAGGACCTTTTCTGTCTTGATTTTGTATTCCTAGAGCCTAGGAAAATACCTGGCACAGAGTAAGTGCTCCATAAATAATTGCTGAATAAATGAGTTTATTTTACCTTTACCGATGAACATTTAGGGTGGTATCTAATATTTCATCACTATAAATCTTTCAGCATCTACTTCCTTATTATAAATTCCTAGAAGTTGAATTTCTAGTAAAAATATGCATGTTTTTAAGGCTTTTGATATATATCATCAAATGACTTTTCAGAAAAACTGCTTCAATATATCAACAGTGGATTAAAATGTTAATTTTACCACACTTGCTCCAACGCTGGACATATAGTTGTTTTAAATCTTCACCAAATTTGATGGGTAAGACGATACTATATTACTTGAGTTTTCATTTCTTTGGTTATTAATGTTGTCATAGTTTTTATGGCTATTTGAATTCCTCCTTTTGTAAAACCACCAATATTTATGTCCTTTGCTCCTTTGCTCTTTTTCATATTGACATGAAAGAACATTTTATATATTAGCAATATTAACTACAGTATTTCAATAAAGGTAATACTTTTCACCCCCTCCTGCCCTGCAACCATCTCCCCGAATGCTCAGTTTTAGAAAGTGTCACTAATTTGTAGACTTCTCAAGGGTGGTTACATGTGTTAAAATTTGACAGCAGCCAAAAATTTGAGCATTTTTCTACTTCATTCACTTTATTTTGAAAAAGTTCATTTGATTGAAGAATAACACTACAGTAAAACCCCATCATAAGTGGAGTCCAAAAACTTCGATTGCACAAAATGAATGACTGAATTATTGTAAGGTTAATAAGTATAAATGGAGAGCTGAAGAAGAGCCAATTTAGCTTCATTATATCTGAATTCACTTTTCAATACTCTTAAAAATAGGTGAACTAAATAGCACACGTTCCTTTCGGTGCTGTTAGCAGCTTTCTAATATAGACTCAAGAGAAAGTAGATCTAATCACTTACTAAATAAAGGGCTAAGTCTGGAGTCTATCCTAGACATTCTCTCAGAAGTAGGATCAAAGGTGAGGCCAAGAAACAAGGAGCTACTACTATTGCCCAGCCCTAGCCAATACAGGAAGTCATATAACTGAACGGGCACCACGAGGTTGGAGTGAAGGAATAGCTGACAAAAATGTAACCCCTTCCAGAAATCAGAACATAACTTTCATATATAACAATAGATCCCTGTGACTACTAAAATTAGTGGTCAAAAATATCTGAGCCAATGGGTTCTTCATATATACCTATTCCACCCCCATTTTCTTGGGACTTTATTTCTTTTCGCCAATTGTGTAGGAGCAGAGGAGCATGAGGCATCAGTATGTGGGCTTTAAAATATGCACTGTAGCATCTGTGGGGCGTCCTTTTCATCAGAGGTTGTCAGACCAAGGTCTGTATCAATATTCTTTCACCACTGAGCAAACAGTTTTCTCTCACTTAAAATTTCTCTCTTAAAATTAAAAATAAAATCTCACTTAAAATTAAAACGGCTTCAATTTTGTAGCAATAAGGATTTTAAAAACTCAATTGTAATATTCTATTTATGTACTTCCTCTACCCATTCTGACATCCATTAACACCATTAAAGAAATAGTGCCAAACTTGATAATGGATCAAATTTCTAGACCCCTAATATGAGAACTGGCATTTTGAGTCCTACAGCTTGCATTTGGCTTGCTGGAGGGAGGCAGGATCTCTAGCTATAGAAGAAAGGCCGAAAGTCATATGCTGCCTGAAGATGAACCCTCAGCTCAGAGATGGCAGTGGATGACATATGGAGTATAAAGAGGTGCATCAGAGGCCTAGATGAGCTAAGGACTGGGTTCATGCCCAGAGCATTTGCTTAAATAGACCAGTTCTGTCTTTACATGTTCAATATACTAGGTTTCCTATTAGATATCTTTAAAAAATTTTAAATAACGACAACAAAAAAAGGTTTTATAACTGCTTTAAAAATGCTGAAAACCCCTTCAGTTATACTATTATATCCCTATTTAAAAAATTTTATTTATTGATTTTAGAGAAAAAGGAAGGGAGAGAAAGAGAAACATCACTTTGCTATTCCATCTATCCGTGTATTCACTGGTTGCTTCTTGTATGTGCCCTGACTGGGGATCAAACCTGCAACCTTGGCATATCGGAATAACACTCTAACCAACTGAGATGCCCAGCCAGGGCTCAAATCCTTACTTTAAAAAGAAGAGGAGAAGCTCATAAAAGTGAACTGACTTGCGTAATGTTATTTCTACTGTAATTTATTATGTTATGGTTGGAATAGGGTGGCTGTCTCAATAATAGTACTAGCAAGGCACTGATTAACTTAAAACTTCTCAGTTTTAATATCTTTTTTTTAAAATGATTTTATTTATTTATTTTTAGAAGGGGGAAGGGAAGGAGAAACAGAGGGAGAGAAAAATCAATGTGTGGTTGCCTCTCACGTGCCCTCTACTGGGGACTTGGCCCGTAACCCACGCATGTGCCCTGAATGGGAATCAAACTGGTGACCCTTTGGTTTGCAGGCAGGCACTCAATCCACTGAGCTATACCAGCCAGGGCTTAATATCTTTTTATAAAAAGAACCCAAACAATACAAACCAAATTAGACCAACTTTTCTTAAGTAGGTAATAATATGCAGAAAAGTAAATACTTTTCAAGTAAAAACCAGTTTTAACATAGTTAACATTTAAATTTATTTTTGAATATATTCTTTTTTAAAAAAGATTTTATTTATTTACTTTTAGAGAGAGAGGAAGGGAGGGAGAAAGAGAGAGAGGGAAATATCAATGTGAGAGAATCATGGATCACTTGCCTCTCACCTGCCTTCAACTGAGGACCTGGCCTGCAACCCAGGCATGTGGTCTGACTGGGAATAGAACCAGTGACCCTTTGGTTTGCAGGCTGGGGCTCAATCTACTGAGCCACACCACCCAGGGTTAGTTAACATCTTTTAAAAACTCAGTTTTGATTTTATCTCTGAACTAAAGAGAGGCGATTTCTGAGGCTTCTAGATTAACCTACTTCTACAATTCAGGAGGACATAAAAATGAGAAATAACCATTTCTTCCTGCTATATTTAGGTTGTTAACCTGATAAACTATGTTTAATATATCTTGCACAGGGGCCCTTGGCTAGAAACATTAAATTTAATTCTGATATACTGCCTTTCAAATTCAAAACATATGATCAGAGTTTCCCATTGACCATATTTTGGGAATGTACCTTAGTCCAAAAAACCCAACCCAACCAAACCAAAACAAAATACCCAGAGAGATTACAGAAAAATGTTATTTTATCTTTCCTTATTTGTCCTCGATATATATTATAAAACAAACAAATAAATCATGTCTAGTGCTTACCTGAGCCATCAGTAGGAACTGAACTTGCATTGATTCCAGAAAGGCCAAACAAAGGACATTCTCGATCTGTGTTGACATGGCCCCATTTGTGACATTTAATGCACCTCACATTTCGAACCTGAGAAATAATGAACATTATTTTGGTTATTAAAATACTAAGAATCTAGCAAATGTTCAACTCCCTACTCCTTGGCAGAGTTTAAGTTAAATTATTCTAATTTTTAAAAGATCTCCAGACAAACAGACTCCATAAACATATTTTGTAATTTAATACAAATACAAAAATCTTTGAATCTATAAATTCTGCCTAAAAGCTAAGGTATATTCTATTGCTTTTTGACTCATATTTTGTGGCAATAAAATACTGTCATCCAAAAAGAAATGGTAAAATTCCAAAAAAGAATTATGTTATGGCTTAATCTCAAATTCTCTCATTTTAAAAAGTTAACCTTTGAAATTTCAATTTCCTGAACCAGGGGTTGGCAAACTTTTCATAAAGGGCTAGATAGTAAATATTTTAGGCTTTATTTTATTTAAGGGCCAGAGGTCTCTGTTGAAACTATTCAACTGCCACTGTAGCAGGAAAGCAGCTGCGGACAATCAGTAAATGAGTAAGTATGGCAGTGTTCTAAAAAATGTCATTTGTAACAAAGATATAGCCCTCTGATGATAGCTTGCCCCGGTTCAAAAGAAATAGTTTTGCATCTCTTCTGGACCTTGAGCTAATTCTACAAATTCCTTGAAAACCATTTTCATTATAAACTTCATTACAAAACTTTGATTTCTATTTTTCAACAATCAGTCTATTACATTTAATGTTTTCTCCTCTAATCCATCTATTATCTGATACAAATAGAAACCACAAAGCCCTCTTTCATCTTAAGTATCTTTTGGACAACTATATGAAGAAGTACTTATTAAACAAAAATTATTCTTACAGAATAAAATATGTGTCACTTGCCTGAATACCAAAGGGCTGATCTCGGATGTTCATGTCATCTTTGGCATACCTATTAAATAGAGAAAAATGTAGAAACACAATATTAAGAATAATTTAATAAACAGCAGTTATTCTGAATAGTTTTATAGTCCTAGATGTATTACAAAATGAGTAACTAATAAATATATAAAACTAAAAAATTTATTTAGACTTTCCAGACACCACTTAGTATTAAGTGTCCAGTCTAATGATTTGTAATTTTTTTAAAAATGAAAGAAAAAATAAAACTAAAGACTGTATCAAGCAAATTGTGTAAGACAAATCATTGAAAATACCTTTTCATATTAGATGCCTTTTTCTAAAAATATATTTTGATTATGCTATTACATCTGTCCCAATTTTTCCCCCTTTGCCCCTATTCACCTGGTACCCTTCATTCCCTCCAGCAATCCCCCGCATAGTTCATGTCCATGGGTCATGCACGTAAGTTCATTGGCTAATCTATTTCCTATACTGTTCTTAACATCTCTGTCCATTGTGTACCTACCAATTAGTACTGCTTAATCCCTTCACCTTTCCCCCATTCTCCTCCTTCCCCCTCCCAACTAATAACCCTCCAAACGATCTCCGATCTCCGTATCTATGATTCTCTTTCTGTTCTGTTTGTTGTCAGTTTGTTTTTTAGATTCAATTGTTGAAAGCTGTGAATTTGTTGCCATTTTAATGTTCATAATTTTGATCCTCTTCTTTTTCTTAAATAAGTCCCTTTAACATTTCATGTAATAATGGCTTGGTGATGATGAATTCTTTAGCTTTACTTTGTCTGGGAAGCACTTTATCTGCCCTTCCATTCTAAATGATGGCTTTGCTGGATAGAGTAATCTAGGTTGTAGGTCCTTGCTTTTCACTTTGAACACTTCTTGTCAGTCCCTTCTAGCCTGTAAAGTTTCTTTTGAAAAATCAGCTGGTGGTCTTATGGGAACCCCTTCATAGGTAACTATCTGCTTTTCTCTTGCTGCTTTTAAGATTCTCTTTAACCTGTGGCATTTTAATTATGATGTATCTTGGTGTGGTCCTCTCTGTGTCCATCTTGTTTGGAACTCTCTGTGCTTCCTAGACTTGTATCTTTATCCTTCACCAAATTAGGGATGTTTTATTTCATTATTTTTCAAATAAGTTTTCCATTTCTTGCTCTTTCTCTTCTCTTTTCAGCACCCCTGATTTGAATGTTGGTACATGTGAAGTTGTCCCAGAGGCTACTTAGCCTATCCTTGTTTTTTTAGACTTTTTTCTTTTTTCTTTTGATTGCTTTTTTTTTCTCCTTATGTTCCAAATCACTGATTTGATTCTTGGCTTCATCCACTCCACTGTTGGTTCCCTATAAATTTTTATTTCACTTAGTGTAACCTTCACTTCTGCCTGGGTCTTTTTTATGCTGGTGAAGTACCCAATGAATTCCTTGAGCATCCTAATAACCAGTATTTTGAACTCTGCATCTGATAGCTTATTTCCATTTTGTTGACTTTTTTTCCTGGAGTTTTGTTCTGTTCCTTCATTTGGGCCACATTTCTTTGTCTCCTTGTTTTGGCAGCCTCCCTGTTTTTGTTTCTATGTATTAGTAGAGCTGCTTTGACTCCCTGTCTTAGTAGCATGGCCTATTGTATAAAAGTGCACCAGTAAGTTGGATGGGGCAGAGCCCTAGGTAATCACCAGTGTGGGGAAACCCATGTGAACCAGGTTGATGGAGTCTCCAATACGGTGTTGCCACTTTGTGGTTCTGCATGGGGGAGGGCTCAGAAAAGGGACTGTGGCTGCTGCCTGGCCCATGGAATTTTTTCTGGCAGGGAGCTGTCCACTGGTGCTCACCCTGATGCCAGACACTTTAATTTCTCCCCATATATCTCTGGTGACCTTCAAGCTTCTGCCCTGGTGCTGGAGCCCTGAGGGAGTAAGTCTATATAAGTCCTAAGTCCATTGCAGGCCCTTTAGAAGAGACACCTGAGAATCCTGCAGTTACTTCTGTCAGCCCAACCTCCACGAATTTTACGGCCAGAAGTTATGAGGACTTATATTCCTCACTGAGGAACACTGAGCTGGGTGGTCTAGTATGGGGCTGGGATCCATCATTCCCAAGGTATCTCTCCTGATTTTTATCCACCACATGTGGGTGTGGGACTGCCTGTTCTGTGCCTCCACCCACTTCTACCCATCTGTATGACTGTGACTTCTTTAATTCCTTGGTTGTGGGACTTCCATACAGCTCGATTTTTGACAATTCTGGGTGACAGTTGTTTTGTAGTTTAGTTGTAATTTTTGCTGTGGTTGTGCAAGGAGGCGAGCTGTGTTTACCTATGCCTCCATGTTGACTGGAAGTCTAGATGCCTTCTTTAGTGAATGAAAAGACAACGTAAGATAGGATATCAGATAAAAAATACAATTTTTTTAATCCTCACCCAAAGATGCTTATTGATTTTAGAGAGTGGAGAAGGGTAAGAGAGAAAGAGGGAGAGAAACACTGATTAGTTGCTTTTCGTATGTGCCCCAACCAGGGATTGAATCCACAACCTATGTATGTGTTCTGACCAGGAATCAAACCTCACATCCTTTTGGTCTATGGATGATGTTTAACCAACTGAGTCACATGGCCAGGGTGGTAACAGATAAAATTAATCACATATATTTTATCTTAAAAGAAAAACCAGTTCATACTTTTCTCGTGGGGCTCCTTTCTGCCATTCAAATTTGTATTCAGTCTCTCCTTCTGTTTCTTCTTTCTAAAAACATTCATTAAAAAGTCTTTCAGTTTTTTCATAAAATTACAATCTATTGCAAGTAAATTCAAATGTAGAATATAGTGCTTTACCTCTTTGTTTTCTTGATTGTATATCAAAAATATGATGAAAAAAAGGAAGATCAAGTTAAAAACCTCATAAAAGTCTATTATATACTATACTATGATATAATATATTTAATTGTAACATGCAAGAATTTATTGGTTTAACTTTTTTTTTCACAAGATAGAACTCAAGTCACTGAAGGATAAATACGATATTAAATAAGAGACCATACTCAGTAAGTGTGTAATTCTTAATTTTTAAACTTTTATATAACTCAATGACAGTGAATATTATGCTTTCTATTTACAAATTCATTAAGTAGTAAAAATATATACAAAAATTATAAAAAAATAAATGCACTTATGCTTATGTTGAGACTTTATTTCCTCTCCAAAGGACAAGTCATGAAATATTACTATATTAGACAAATATTTTTAATATTTATTCTAGTGATTACAGCACTTTCAAAAGTTATCTTTACAAACAACAGCAATTTTAAATGATAAAGAGCAACTTAAAAAAAGGTCTGTCATGTATAGAGTTACCTCTAAGAATTAAAAATGGAACTGCCTTATGACCCTGCAATTCCACTTTTGCAAATTCATCTGAAGAAACCCAAAACACTAATTCAAAAGAATATATGCACCCCTATTTCACTGCAGCATTATTTACAATAGCCAAGATTTGGAAGTAGCCCAAGTGTCCATCAGTAGATGAGTGGATAAAGAAGCTGTGGTATATTTATACAATGGAATACTACTCAGCTGTAAAAAAGAAGGAAATTTACCTTTTGTGACAGCATAGATGGACCTGGAGAACATTATGCTAAGTGAAATAAGCCAGGCAGAGAAAGACAAATACCATATGATTTCACTCATATGTGGAATCAAATGAACAAAATGAACTTACAAGCAAAACAGAGACAGACTCATAGACAGAGGGCAGGCTGACAGCTCAGAGCAGGGGTGGGTTGGGTAGGGGGGCTGGAGGGACTGAGCAATAAAGAAAAAAAATGAGAAGGAACTCATGGACACTGACAACAGTGTGGTGATTGATGGGGTAAGGGGGATGAGAGGAGGTGAGGGAGGGTATGGAGGGGATAAATGGTGATGGATGGAGACTTGATTTGTGTGGTGAACACACAATACAGTGTGCAGATGATGTGTTGCAGAATTGTGCGCCTAAAATCTGTACAATTTTGGTAACCAGCATTGCCCCAATTAATTCAACTTTAAAAAGTATCTGTCATAACAGTTCTTAAACTTTAGGTGCAAACATATCAAAGACTAAAAACAAGAGATAAGATAAGTACCTTTTTTAGCTCCTGGTGGGGCCTCATACATGAAGTTAAGGCCATTCTTTACACGTTCATCTCCCATAAGCAGTCTGAATAAAATAAGACATAAGGTTAACAATTTTATGTAGGAGGAAAAAGTTACAGAATAACTGTCCCCCGACCTCTAAAAACCCTAAGGGAATTAAGGTATTTTTGTTAGAAATAAAGTTACAAAACGTTATTCCACACATTAGGTGACATCTGAAATATCTGTGAGTCCACACTGATAGAAATAAATAACTAAATAAGAGAAAGGGAAAATTTTTCTTTCCAGAGGAATTCAAATGAAAAAATGTAGCAGGAACAAGAGAAATAGAAAATCACCATTAGAAAACCACAGTAGTAATTGATGCGAGATCCACCAATGAATGTTAAAATTAGGGGGCAGAAGTTCCAGGAGAAACAGCTTCAATATTTATTAATTACCAAGGCAAAAAAGTAACTCTTTTTTAAAGATAAAGAATAAACACACTATGATCTGCTGCAAACCTACTCTTCCACCTACACTGTCTTTTTATTGGTCTAACTCAACTATTGACTGTTTCCTGAACCCTGTCATTACTTTCCCACTGTGCTGATGTTTAATGAACTTTTACCACATGTAAATCAGGGTTTCTCAGCAGGGTACTATGGACATTTTGGACTAGATCACTCTTTGCTGAGCGGGGTTGTCCTGTGCATTACAAGCTGTTTTTCAGCATCCTTAATCTCTACCTACCAGATGCTGGTAGCACTCAACCCAAGTTGTGAAAATCAAAAATGAGTCCAAACATTGCCACATGTCCCCTGGGGGGCAATAATGGTCCTCAGTTGAGAACCAATAATCTAAATCCTTATCAATCTTTATAGTTCAGCTTAAATGTCACCTCTTTCTTGAAGTCTTACCTTGTTATCCCAAAGAGAATTACTCTGTCCTATATTAGCATGCTATAATTTTAAAGCAGTGCCTTTTAAATACATCAGTTATGATATTCACCATTGAAAACTACATCCACCCCTTTCTAGATTTTTTTGAGGGTAGAGAGGAATTATGTTATCACACTTTTATAGACCCTTACAACACCATTTGTTGTCTTGCATAAAGCAGGTACTCAATAAAAGTTAGCCAGATTAAATAAAAATAGCGAGAAAAGTACTTTAATTGAAATAAGTTTTATTGTTTTAAATTTTGCTTGCAATATACAATATGTTCTAAAGAGAGTATTTAGCAGTAATAGTTTAGTACTACTTTGTTTAAGTTCTGTATTTTGTCAAACAGCAGGACAGAGCAGAAGTGAGAGTATGATCCATGTAACTAAAGGACCGCTATTCACTTGCTCGATTAACCAAGAGAAATCAGCTTCAGAGTTAGGCTTGCAAATACACCTATTAAATGACAACAGCCAAAGGGTAGGTACTTTGCTGGAACAAACCAATGAAGAACTCCAGCTACGTCCTGCCATTAACAGAACAATGACATGCAGGTCAAGTACAGACATTTCACTTTACTTCTTGAAGTTGTCTTTGCATCTTTTCATTTCAGTGTATTTTAAAGAATATCTTTGGGAGAGGTCTCAGTAGTTTGAGTGTAGACTTTACTTGTTCTTCTTAGCTTTGCCTAAGTTGGGACTTGATTACAGACTATATGTAGAGTCACGTCAATATATTTTATGTAAATTATGAGTAAGTGGGTATCTACAAATATAAGAGTAAAGACAGTTCACAGGGAATAGAATCCTATCATTAAGATATTCCATTCAAAAAGGCTAATTTAATATACAAGGTCATTCTCATGCAATTGATTATTCTAAAATAACTAGCATAGTGGAATTTCTTACCTATTATCATATGATTCTTGTTCTTTCAGATACTGCTGCATTAATTCTTCTTGCTTCTTCTTATCATATGATATTTTCTGTTCTGCCATCCATACCTAAATTAATGAAGTAAAAATTTCCTATTAAATGGAAAATTTGCTTTCTTTTATAAAATATAAAATGCTATTGTATATAGTTTACAACATAGTTCAATTTGGTAATAATGACACCATCACAAAATAACAGATGAAGTCTGATTTGTGCTTTTGTACAAGTCCTTAAGTCCAACCATTCAACCATTCAAAAGAGCTAAACTTTCAAGCAAAAATGTAAAACTTGAGAACCACTCTGAGAACCTGTGGTACAACAGATTTCTGCATTCAGTCCCTGTGTTACTTCAGAGAACAACCATCTCTCCACATGTAATATATCTAGGCTAGAAAACACACAGGGAACAACCAGTAGGGTTAAATAATGCCCATGGGTATGAATCGGTGTCTCTGACATCCTAAAAGAGGACAAGTGGAGGATAAGGAAGAGGAAAAAAAGGAAAGGAAAAAATGTTGTAGAAAAAAGGGAAGAGACAAGAGAGGGGTGTGTCAGATGTTTCAAAGGCACCAACACCAGAGACTGAATGTGTCCCTGTGTGAAATTCTCAAAACCATACATGTGGTGAAGGTAAAAAGCCCACACAACTTATGCAAGGATATTTAATCATGTTACTTCCAGGTTTAAATGTTATCAATGCCTTCCTACCACCTTTAGGATAAAGGACAAAGTATTTGACAACCATTCAACAAAAACAAGTCCAAACTTTTTCTCCAAATATGCTAAGTTTTAAGAGGGTAAATTAGAGGACAAATACTTACATTGGTAAAATTAAAATTATTAACTCTGTCCAGATGAGTTTGGGGAAAAGGGTTTGGGACAAAACTGACATTATTCAATTTCAGAAGCAAAAGAAAAGGTAGTTATTAGTATTTTAGTAGCACTGAGATAGGCAGGTTCTATGGGGCACAGTTTGAGATGTGAACAAGAAAGATTAATATGGAAATAAAAGCAAACACTGAAATGAAAAGAGAACCCTCCAAGGGCAGAATACATTAGAAATTTATTTTGGTGTAAGTTCCTGAAAGTTTCTTCCACTGACTTCATACTTACCAGTGTAATGTTATAGGAGAAGAAAAATCTATACTTGGGATAGGCAATAAAAGGCACCTGTTTGGAGTTTTCTCTGTAGCTTAAAATACAAGCTGTTGTAACAGAGAAATGTTTGGCAGCAAAACATATTAATAACAGTCTATGAATAACACATTACTTCTAACAGAATAATTATCATCTATTTGCTTTAGATTTTATGAAGTTATTTTACTTGTTTCAATTGCTCAAGAGCTTAAATACATATTGCGTATTTATCACAGACTGAAATAAAAAGTAATAAAACATATTCTTGCCTTTAAAGTGCTAAGAAATCTACTAATAGAAAAGCATACTAACTTTTCTGTAATTTTAAGCTATTTGTAATAAAAAGAAAAGATGTGACATATAAATAACAGTAAAGTTTGATATCTGGATAACAGAAATATGTACAACATAATGAAATAAAGTAAGACAGTGATTAACTTTTGGGAGCAGGATGGAAGGCTGGTATAATGGAATACTTAATAGCAACTTTGGGTTTTAAAAAGTTATTTATTTTTTAAAAATTAAGTAATTATATTCACAGTTGCCCATGTTATCCATTTTTTGTATCCATATCTTTCCAAAGATGTTCCAATGCACAAATCTATAAAAGAATATACTGGGTAGGGCAAAAGTCGGTTTACAGTTGTGAGTACATGAAACACAGAGTTTATTCTTGTGTTATTATTTAATTACTGTATTTTCCATACAAACAACTGTAAACCTACTTTTGCCCCGCCCTGTGTAGTGAAACATACATACATGTTATTTTCTCACTCTTCTCACATATTGGTAACATATTGCATACACACACACATATACACACAGAGAATATGTACAAAATTCTATACCATGGAGATCATTCCCAGATCAGTAAACAAAAAGTGTTCTTATATTTGGGGTAGAGGGGCGGAGAGCTGACTAACATTCTGTTGTGGGTCTATAACATCATTTATTTAACCAATCTCTTGCTGTACTAACAGACATTTAAGAAATTTCCAATCTTTTGCTATGAAAAACTCTGCTGCAATAAACAACCCTGTACACACATAACTTCACACATGTTAAACAAGGTTTTAAAGAGAATCAAAATTTTGCCAAGGTAAAAAACAGGGTAAGATATTACTGGTAGAGGGAACAACTCAGTCCAAAGGTATAAAACCAGAATTAAATAGTTTGATATCACTGGAATATAAAATCTGTGGTGGGAGAATGGCAGTAGGGGTTGAAGAAGGAAAAATAAACTGGAGCCTGATTACTTGGACTTAATCCTGTAATATTTTAACATAGAGTGGGAAGAGATCAGATTTGTTCCTTAAAAAGACTCCTCTATGAAAACAACCCAAATATTCATCGACTGATGGACAAATAAAATGTGCTATATACACAACTGAATATTCAGCAATAGAAAGAAATGTAGTACTGATACATTGTACATGGATAAACTTTGAAAACATTACGCTAAGCAAAATAAGCCAGTATTTCAAAAAAAGAGACCACATATTTCATGATTTATATGAAGTGTCCAACAGCAAATTCACAGAAACAGAAAGTAGATTAGTGGTTGCCTAGGGCTGAAATAGAGGGAGGGTTAAAGACAAATGCGGAGGAACTGCTAACAGATATGGCTTTTGGAGTGAGGGGTGATGAAATATTTTAAAACTGTTTGTGGTAATGATTGCGTACATTCATATATATACTAAAAACTACTGGATTGTGTGCTTTAAATGGGTGCTTTTATGGGATGCAGATTATATCTCAGTAAAGCTGCTAAATAAAATAGTTATTCTGATGGCTATGTAGAGAACAGATCTGACAAGGGTCAAGACTGGTAGGCAGAAAAGCCAGTTAGAAAACATGACAGTCCAGGTGAAAGATAGTGACAGTCTGAGCTCTGAAACAGGCAGTAGTAACAAAGGGGAGATAAGGATTCAAGAGATATTTGGAAGGTAAGATCAACAGAATTTATTAGCTGACTAGATAAAGGGGTGTTGGAAAACAGATGAATCTTGAGTTTCTGGCTTGGGTGACTGGGTGAAGGATTGTTACTGTTAGGTAGCAGCTGGGAATGAAGGGTCAGAGGGGAAATAAAGGCAGGGCCCTCGCCATTACAATCTAACAAAGAACTTAATACAAGAGGATAGAAGCAAAAGAAAAACATGTCTCCCAATTAACTCAGCAGTCCTGAGCTTGGTTTGACAAGATTGTCAGGTGTTCTGAGCATCACAAGCAAAACAGTGAAGGGGAGAGCCCTTGAGACTGTACTGAGAAAAGGGGCTTCTGTAACAATCTCACTAAGATTGCCAGGCATTCTGAACATCACAAGCAGGAATTATACAGTAGGAAGCGGAGGGCCCATGCTGGGAAAGGGGGCCTCCATAACAATATCACTAAGACAAAAAGCCTTTACTGAGAAAGCAAGCCTTTGTAGTTGAACATTATTCCCAAAGTGGGGGGAGGAGGAGGAACCTAGAAGCCAGGTAAGGTATGTAACCCCTGAACCCCAATAGTCGGCGTACTTAGATTAGCTAAGTAGCCTTGGCTAAAGTGTACAGAATAAACTTACTAACAAACTTACAACTTCAAGGGTGCCTGCCTGCAGCTTTGTGCTCGTGTGTTTCCTAAATAAACTTGTTATTTCATTTCCACTACACGTGTTTGTCTCTCACTTGAATTCATGTCTTGCAATTGAGGCAAGAACGGAGCCAGGGGAGAGAGCCTCTTGGCTCGGGTCTCTCTCTCCCTACTCATAACGTTACTACCTACAGGGTCCAGCAGAAGTAACGTCTGCTTGAGTGTGGTGGGTAGGGTAATATATGGGTGTCATAATTTATAGTTTTAACTTGAACATTTCAAGTTAAAATGTCACATGGTGTGCTTGAGTATGATACTGTTATGTTACAGAATTACATGCTTATGATTTTGGAATAAAAGATCTTGTAATAAGAAAGGGGTATTATTTGTGCCAGACCCTATATATTTATTACTCATATGAGACAGTAAATAGAAAAAGAAGAGCAGATTTTGGATGAAAGATAAGTTCCACATCAGATATGTGGACTTTGAGATGCCTGCGGGATATCAAGATGAAATTGTCTAGTATACAGTTGTTTTTGAGGTGTCTCGAGCTACGGGGAGAGACCTGGGGCTGTAGCTTGGAGAGTGATGGGTGAAGACGGAGTAGTTAAAACTATGAAATTGGATACAATTGCTTGGGAAAATATACGGAGTAAGCCAAGACATAGGCCAGGAATGAAACACTGGGTAACGCCTCTATTTTGGGAGCAGGTTAAGTATAAGTATGCGTGTAGGGGCAACTAACATTTTATTGAGCACCTGTCTATGTGGTGGGCACAGTGCTAGGTGGTACCTTGTTTCAAAGCCTCTGTCTAACCAGGGTTGTCCAACCTTTTAGCATCTCTGGGTCACACTGGAAGAAGAGTTATTGTCTTGGGCCACACATTAAATACACAAATACTAACAAAAACAACAACAAAAATCTCATAACGTTTTAAGTAAATTTGTGATTTTGTGTCGGGCTGCATTCATAGCCATCCTGGGCCGCATGTGGCCTAAGCTGCGGGTTGGGCACCCCTGTGAGAGTGACCTGTTTTGTTTTGTTGTTTAAGGAACACCCTGAAATAATTGAGGTATAAGGACACAAAATTTTCTTTTAAAGCCAGGAAAAGAAAAACTCACAGAAAGCCTCACAGGCATGCCGGAAAATCAATGTTGATCATTATCTCTTTAAAGCTATTTTGAAATGCTACTTATTACTACTTAAGGAAATAAGTAACTCATTCTAACTGTTACAGTTAGTGGGCTTCAAACATAATGCCCTGTGTAAGCGTATGAAATATGGTAAGCCTGAGGCAGCCAATACAAACAGAAGCTGATTGCTTAAAACCATCACTTAAAACCGTTTATTAAACCACCTTATTTAATCCTCATTACAATTTCACCAGTCAAGACAACTGATGCTGATATCTTTAATTTATAGATTTGGAGACGGGAATGAGGAATATTAACTATTTTGTGCAAGGTATCAGGGCTAAAAGTGATTGTCCTGGAATAACTATAATCCAGGTCTGATTCCAATGCTCAGATTCTTCCTACTTCACTTGCGCTTTACACTTCTATAGTATTGAGCACAGTTTTTTTTTTTACCGAACCCAGTAGACAGATAACTGACTACGTAAAAAGTGAAACTTAAGAGGTCATCAGACAGGCGCTATATTATCGGGTGGAATAAAAAGAGGAAGCAAGGGGATGATTTTATTTCCGTTTTAAGATCTATCTTATCTTAATAAATAGGAAGTTTTCTTTGTACAGAATAGCAGCGCTCCGAAGCAGTCATCCCTGGGATTTGAAAAGGTTAAACCAGAATCGGCTGAGGGAAGTACTGAGGAATTCCTATTACCAGTTTTGCTATTTTATGGGCTTAAAATCTTGCCGACAGAGCAGACCAGGGCCGCCTGTTTCCGGGCTGCTGCAAAATAAACGTCGAGGGTCAACTTTATCAACGAATTTCTCAGCCGGGGAGAAAGTGCAAGAACCCCAGGGCTTCAGGTCCGGAGAAAAGGCGACTAACCCAGGGATCCTAGAGACACCGCCACTCTCATTTCCAGCACCCTTTGGGAACCCAGTCAAAGGGCCAGCACCTTCCCCGGCTCCCTTTACTCACTTTTTTGATATTGGATTTGGAGGCGGGATGAAAGTCCTTCTTGCACATGAAATTGGCGAAGGATTTCCCCATCTTGTAGGATAATATAAAGAAAGCAGCCGCTAAATCTGAGAGCAACGTAAACAAACTGTGCCGCCTAACCGGAACTGCGCCTTCAGTGTCAGTGAGGACTTCCGGGTCAAAGGAAACAGCTTCCGACACCTAACACCTATACGTGACAATGTTCGCTTCTTACCCCTTTCACTTTTGATTACTCTGAGGCCAGGTGAGGTGCGCGCACGGGGGAGGGGCGTGGGGTTCCAGGTCGCAGCTTCTGGGGTTGCAGTTTGAAAGCCCCGAATGGGGTGCAGAATGCAGCCTGGGCAGCGACTCTTATGCAAGAGGTGTTTGAAGTTCGAGCCCTTTACCCCGTGAGCTCTGACTCGAGTTACATAAACTTTTCTGCACTGATTTTCTCATCTGTGTTATGGAAGTAGTAATTCTTGCAATATGTAGCACGTTTGTGAACATGTGTCTGAGAGTAAATGGTGATAAGGCATATAAAATAGAATGTCAACTGTACAAGAACGAGGGCTGTCCCTTTTATTACCACTGTACCGTGCCTGGTGGAGAAAGAGGTTCAATAAACATTTGTTGAATGATAAATGCACAGTAGGTGTTAGTAAAGGCTCGCAAAGCTTCCTTTCTGAAATGGGCTAGGTGCCCTCCTAACTAGCCTGCATGTTTCCTTAGCTTCCCCTACAACCGGCTAGAGAACTCAGATCACCTACTGCAGCTTATGGCCTTGAGACTCCAGGGTTTTGAGTGGACGTGGCTGCTGTAGGAGACCCATCAACCAACTCCCATTACGGGTGTGTGTGTGTGTGTGTGTGTGTTTGTGATGCTTTCTGTAAGAAATTTATTCGTTTGCCAAATGATAACAATAGCTTTCATTTTGAGTGTCTTCTATGTTCTATGAGATATAAAACGCTTTACACATTGTCTTATTAAATTCTCGTAACAGCCCTGTGAGATGATTACCAATGAAGCAGGAGTAGAGAGAGAATAAATAATCTGCTTTGGAACACAAATAGAAGGCAATCCAAGAAATAAAGATTGAAATGCACACACAAAAAGAACAGAAGCAATGTGACCCCTCTGTTTCCATCGCTGAGGAAAATAGAAAAACTCTTAAAAGAGAAACTCTTAGGAGTTTCAGGCTGAAGTTCTTTCTTATTTGAATCATTTTGTCTTCTTTTTATTGAAACATTTATTAGATTTAAGTTTTGTTTTTAAGATGTCTTCATAAAACCATTTTAAGTTTTGGGCATTATACAATAAAGAAAGGAAACTATAAAACAATGTTCATTCTGGAAGCACAATAGAAAGTATGAGACACTTAAGTGTTCTAAAATTTAGGATTTAAGGTTTTTCTGAATTACAAATGAACACAATCTTTTTCTTTAAAAAAAATTATTGTTATTCTGTTATAGTTGTCCCCATTTTTCCTCCCTTGCCCTCCTTCGCCGCCCCCCCCCCCAGGAGATCCCTACGCTGTTGTCTATGCCCATGTTCATACATGTTCGTTGGCTAGTCCCTTTCCCTTCTTTACACCGTTATCTCCCTCTTGCCCTCCCCTCTGGCCACCGTCAGCCTTGAACATATAATCTGGATATTAAATTCTACAAACAGGGTTTACAACTTATGGATGTGAAATTCCTCCTGGAAATTTGAAATTTTATTGACATCTTTTTGTATTTGTCTGATTCAGTGAGCCTGTTTCAAAGCGACAGTCTTGCCAGTATTATAATCTGTGTATTCTTCTCCAGCTCAAAGGAGACTCCTTCTCAAAGGAGACCCCTTTCTCCTACCTTTGAGGAAATAGTGGGTACATAATACCGGGGCTTTTCTATAAGTTCCAGTGATGAAAACACAAAGATTAATAAGACATAGTCTTAGCTCTCAAGGATCTCATAGTCCAGTAAGGAGACTCAAATATGTACATAAATACAGTAAAATACAGTCTTGATGACAGTAGAACTAGGTATGGGGACTCCCAAATATGGAAATAGTCAAAGGTGACTCAGGGAAGACCTCAGGAGAAAAAGAGCTTAGAGGGCATATTTGACCTAAAGATAATTAGAAAAGGTACTTGTCATTGCTATTTCCTTTTTAAAAATTTTTTAATTTTTAAATTAAATTTAGAGAAAGAGGAAGGGAGGGAGGGAAAAGGAGAGAGAGAGATATCAATTTGTTTTTCCACTTATTTATGCATTCATTGGTTGATTCTTGTACGTGCCCTGACAGGGCGTCGGATGGACAACTTTGGCGTTTTGGGACGATGCTGTAACCAGCTGAGCTACCTGGCTAGGCTCAGTGCCATTTTCTTATTGATTCTTGTACTACAAGATTCATCCCTAAGTCATTTTCTTACTGATTTTTGTACTGTAGCACATGAAGTTTAAAACTTCAACTAACATCTTTTATTAGCTATGCTAATAATATCCCTCGGTCATTAAGTAAACTTTTCGTTTTGTATATACTTAAAAATCTTTTCCTCTTTTTATTTTGAATCTTTTATATGCTTTTCAGTTAAAAAAAATGGAACCTTGTTCCTGTGACACTTTCGTGGCATTACCTCCAGCAACAGTTGAAAATAGAATTATTTTTGGAAAAAATTCAGATAGACTCTGTGATGAAGTACAAGAGGTAGTTTATTTTCCTGCAGCAGTTCATGATAACCTGAGAAGACATCTTAAGGTAGGTGAAATACATATTTTTGTTAGTAATATGCTTCTTTAAAAATATCATAGTTTTTTTCTGTCATTAGCTAGCTATTTGGCAGATATTGTAGAAGTTAGAAATCCAAGATTCTAAATTTGAAAAATAATTTAAATCAGAAGTAGACTTCTGGTCTTTTATGATTTGGAGGAAGATAAAATAACAATAATAATAGTCAATCCTTTGATCAAATATTTGAATTTGAGTTTGATGGACATGTAAGCATGCTAAAGAGCACAGGGGGATTTAAAGCCTGCTGTCAAGCTTAGAATTTAGCAGGAGATTCGATGCACATGGAGCTAACCCCATTATAAAGTGTGACGGTCTAAATGTGAAATTTAAGACCAGCAAGCTGTGACGACAGTGGAGAAGGAACAATTAATTCAGACTAGGGATAAAGGAAGGCTTCACCAGAAGTTTGGGGTTTCAGCTGGAGTCTGATGGACAAAAAGGATTCTGATTTGTATAGAATAGGAAAAATCATCTCAGTTTCTGGAATTACAGTTTTATTATCTGGGAATAAAATTTTTATTGGGCCCAGTGATAACATTATCAATATGAATTTTATGTAGTCATATGGTAGAATATATATTAATTAAAGGATTCTTTAAATTTTTTAGTTAAAATTCCACTTAACATGGAACTTATAAAGTTTTATATTGTACTTTAATTGCTAATGTTTTTTAGATTTCATTGACATTCTGATACTAAATTTTATTAAATACTAGGTGTTTTCCATATAGTAGGCCAGTGTATCTTTGGTTGTGACTATTTATTCATCTTAGATCCCTTTCCACTTTTGTCTCTTTATATTTCAATCTAGCCTGTCCTGTAAACCAGTGGCTCTCATTCTTTTCACTGCTGTGGACAAACCAGATGTATGCCCTTCTATGGCAATACCTTGTGTTTAAGGGCTACCATAATGGAACTTATATCACTAACCAAGAAATACTGGACATTGAGCTTGAGAACTGCTTCCTTAAGTTTCAACTCACCTACAACTTTCTTCACAAAATGTTTCAAAATTTCACAATTAAAAACTCTCTCTCTCCTGAGCTTCTGTTACCTCATCTCCACTTTTCTTCATGGCCCTTATACTTTATATTTTGTTTTATCTTAGTTAATGTACAAGTCATAGTTTCTTAAAAGCAAGATCTGTATCTGATTCATCTCTTAGCAGAGTGCTTTATAATAGAAGATGCTCAGCAAATATTTGACTGAGTACATGCTTCCGGGTCAATTCTGAGTATGTTTTATGGGTAATGACTTTATTATTGAAAATTTCAATTTAGTAATATTCATTTATCTCTTTCATAATGGTCATGCTTTCCAATTGATTTTTAAGGTTCCGGACTTTGACAACTTTTATTTTTTGGTTTTATGGTTGTTGCTATGACTTTCTTTACAGTGTACTTACATAGAAATTGATCAAGTTCCTGAAACATATGCTGTTGTTCTTAGTCGCCCAGCTTGGTTATGGGGAGCAGAAATGGGAGCCAATGAGCATGGAGTTTGCATTGGGAATGAAGCTGTTTGGGGAAGAGAAGAAGTTTCTGATCAAGAGGCACTACTGGGCATGGACCTTGTCAGGTTATTTTTCTGTTATATTTTTTATATTACAGAACGCATCTAAATATTAAATTTTGGTGTAACTCTTACATATTTTATTTTTCTATTTTTTCTTTTTTATTAGACTTTGATATGTTATACTTTGTATGAAAAATGCTTTGAAGTACTGGCATGTGATGTAAAGAATTTCAAATATTATTAATTGGGAGAGGCTACTTGAGGATCAGAATAAAGTAACTTGCCAATAAATTAATAAGTTGGAATTTGAACATTGATCTATTTGACTCCAATATCTTTGTTTCTAATTGCAGACTGACTTCAGGAGGATCAATTGTGAAGTGGATTTTAGTTTATCTATTAACTTGAAGGAATTTTTGCTTTGAATGTAAACACAAGAATCTTATGTGTGTGAAATTATTTAAGCAAAATAATGGAAATTTACTTTTAATCTGAGGACTTTGATATTTTTATTTTAGACTTGGCCTTGAAAGAGCAGATACAGCTGAAAAAGCCCTTGATGTCATTGTTGATTTATTAGAAAAATACGGCCAGGGTGGAAATTGTGCAGAGGGTGGTATGGCATTTAGCTATCACAACAGTTTCCTGATAGCTGATAGGAATGAAGCTTGGATTCTGGAGACTGCAGGGAAGTACTGGGCAGCAGAAAAAGTACAAGGTATGGACAACTTTTCATCATTTGTTTTACAGTTAATAAATGCCCCCTTAATTGCAGATGTTGCATTTAATTGTCTTTCAAGATTTGTAATTCAGTGCAATGAAGGGTTGAACTACAGGGGAAATGAAAAAATTTTAAAGAACATACAATGGGAGCACTATAAAGAGTTTTCTTGAAAAGGAGGTGTTATCTCTTTTTCATATCTATAATATAAATTTAAAAAACCTGTATATATTTTCTGTGCAGTAGCTCTTGGCTGTTTTATAGTGCCTTCCCACTTTTTAGTAATTCCTTACCATTTCTTTCTCTTTTCAACTTTGGGCTAAACTGCAAACTTTCATCACGTGTGGGTATGGCAGTAAGAAAGGGGAGTGGTATTTGGTGGAGATGGATGCCTGTGGGGTTAATGGTTGGAAACAGTGTGTTGATACAATAGTAAAGCATAAAAAAATTGGTGATTGGTATCATAGTAAAATAACACAGTTTGATTGCTTTAGAATGCTTTGCTTTGTTTTCCATGGTTTCTTTGTGTTCATATATTCCTCTTATTTTTCAAGTGAGAAAATCCATATATGTGAAGTAGATTACTCAAGGCAGTGAGTGAAAGACTTAGAATTTAAATCTTTCCATCTTGACTCTCAGTTCAATGTTCTTTCAGTAGAGTACAGTCTTGTGCTCAAGCGTGATCACCTACTTCTTGTGTATGTACCTCCTGGATCTCATGGTTTTGCAAGGGAGACAAGATATACAAGTGATAATACTAAGTGATGCATGAGTGATACAGACACATAGATGCTGTAAACATTTGGAGGAGTAAAAGTCATTGTGAGCAAGAGGAGTTCAGAAAGGCTTTGTGAAGGGAGCCTCGAGCTTTGGAGGATTTGGATATTATTTTTCACAAACATTGCCAGTTGTTTTTGATGGACGTTTTATATTTTTGCATGTATGTTTACAAATACAACAGTAAAAAAATACATTAAATTGAATTTAGACTGTTTTTCTTGTTGTGATAATTGCCCTGATTGTATCATTAAGCACTTTGTATTTTATTAAATGTGCCACATGCAAGAGAGAAATGAATAAATATATTCTTTTGAAAAAGATAGGTCCAGCCCTAACTGGTGCGGCTCAGTTGGTTGGGCGACAGTCTGCAAAGGGAGAAGTCAACATCATTAACCATTAGGGAAAGGCAAACTAAAATCACAATGAGATATCACTATACTTCTATCAGAATGGTTAAGGTAAAAAAAATAAATAAATAAAGACACCGCCAAATGCTTGTAAGAGTGTGGAGACTGGATCACTGATACATTGCTAGTCACATTGTACAGCTATCCTGGATACCAGCTTGGCACTTTTTCATGAAACTAAACATGAAACTACCATAAAACCTAGCAATTACAGTATTGTGCATTTGCCCCAGAGAACTAAAAAACTTCCATTCACACAAGAATATGTACATAAATATTTATAGCAGCTTTTCCCATGGCAGCCCAAAACTGGAAGCAACTCAGATGTCCTTTAACTTGTGAATGGCTAAACAAACTATCATACATACATACTGTAGAATACTACTCAGCATTGAAAAGAATGAACTGTTGAAACATGTAATAATCTGAATGAATCTTTAGAGAATTATACTGAATGAAAAAAGCTGCAAGGTTATATACTGTATGATTCTATTTATATAACAGTCTTAAATGACAGTTATAGAAATGGGTAACAGATTAGTTGTTGCCTGGGTTTAATAAGGGGCTTGGGGTGGAAGACAAGTGAATGTAGCTGTTAAAGGGTAACTTGAGTGATCCTTGTGGTGATAAAAATATTCTACATCTCGACTATATCAATACCAGTATTTTGTTTGTGATATTATACAAGGTGTTACCATTGGAGGGAACTGGGTTAAGTACACACAGGATCTGTCCATTACTTCTTACAACTCGTATGAACTGTGTATCTCAAAATAAAAAAGTTTAATTTAAAAAGCAATTCATTTATCTTTTTGAATATGTGATAGATACATACGATACACAATTTAGAAGACTGTATTTACATTTACATAGTGATTAAGAATCATAATGTACAGGTAGCTACATTATGTTAAATTTCACTTTTCTTCTCCCTTTACCTCTTCTTTGAAAACAGAGGGAGTTCGTAATATTTCTAATCAGCTTTCAATAACAACCAAGATTGATCGGGAACACCCAGACATGAGAAACTATGCCAAACAGAAAGGTTGGTGGAATGGTAAAAAGGAGTTTGATTTTGCGGCAACATACTCTTATATTGACACAGCCAAGATGATGATTTCACCAGGCAGATACTGTGAAGGCTACAAACTTCTGAATAAACACAAAGGTAATTTTATCATTTAAATAATATCAAAAGCTAAAATTATATTTTGTATAGATATAATATAGGCATGATAAAAATAATTTTGAGGAATTAGGAAAGATATAGTTTTATTTAAACTAAAAACATTATGATATTGTAAGCTATTTAAAAAAATTTTTATTCATTTATTTTTAGAGAGAGGGGAAGGGAGGGAAAAAGAGAAGGAGAGAAACATCAGTGTGTGGTTGTCTCTCACGCACCCCCTACTGGGGACTTGGCCTGCAACCCAGGCGTGTGCCCTGACTGGGAATTGAACTGGCAACCCGTTGGTTCTTAGGCCGTCACTCAATCCACTGAGCAATACCGCCAGGGCTGTAAGCTATTTTTTAAGATGGCTAAAGTGCTGTCTAATTATGAGAAGGTTAACAATTCTTTTTTCAAGGACGAGTTCAAATTTATAATTCTTAGACCCTTTATCAAGTTCTTGCTAATGTCCTTAAATTCAAATTGGGATTACTTTTCTTCTCAAAGTTCATTGGAACATGAAAACAGAGTTCTTGGACTATAACTATTGCTTCTTTCTTTTATCTTTGATAATACAATATTGGTTATATTTTATTACAAGAGTTTTATCTGGAACTGGTCAAAAAGACAAACTGAGCAGATTAAGAATTTCCACTTTCCAATCCAAAACTGTGGAAATGCTGAATAAAATATTTAAACATGAAAGACATATATAGCTAAGTTCAAACATAAGAACAGGGTATCACTAGAGGAGAGAACCCATAGTGTTAGCAAGGTTTGAGGGGTCTTCTTCTCATCTTTCTTTCTTTCTTGCAGTCTTCTTTCTATCAGAGTGGGGGTGGGGAGTGGTTCTGGACCATCTGGACCAAGCTTTAGAGGCTAATTTTAACATTTATGAGAATATAGGTGGCTAGGTGAAAGACCCGTTTGAGGAGCAAGGACTGGACTCCTTACCAAGATTACAGTATGAAAAATGGTACTCTGGCCCTGCCTAGAGTTCCTGCATGGAATTGGGTGTCTGCTGTCTCAGGCTTTGGGTCCATAAGTTGCCTGTGAGAGATTGACCTCTGAGCTACATATATTTTGTAGGTACAGCTAGGGCTACCTGTGCTATTCTGAGAAACAAACAATGGTTTGGAACCAGTAAACCACACAGGATCCCAGCATACCTGTATCTCTACAACCATTATGAGAGTATTTGATATGATAAATATCTAGATCTTTTACTCAAACTTGCCATACAAATAGTAAACATGCTATAATGAATCTGTGTGTAACTGCCATTGATAACATTTAAGTTTCATGGGCTTTCAGATGAAAGGTGGTAGTTTCTACATTTACTATGGATAACTTCCACTGTCGTGTCCTGAAGTTAACTGATATTTTTTCCTACATTATCCAACCTGCTGTTAATCTCATCTAGTAACATTTTCATTTCAGTTATTGTAGTTTTCATCTCTACATGTTTCATTTCGTTCTTTTGATATATCTTTCATTACTTTATTCATTATCTTCATGTTTTTCTTTAAATCCTTGAACATTTTCAGCATATTTAAAGTACTTGTTTTAGCATCTTGGTTTGCAGACTCCATTACCTCTGTAATTTCTGGATCTGTTACTGTTGTTTTAATTTTCTTCTGTTTTCGGGCCACATTTTCCTGCTTACTCATGTATCTAATTTTTTTTTCTTTAAAAATTTAAAAAAATTTATTGTTGTTCAGTTACAGCTCTCCCTCCTTTTTTCCCCTTGCTCACCCCAATGCTGTCTGCCCCCTCATGTATCTAATTTTTGATCAGATGGTTGACATTCTAGATTTTATTTGTTGAGTGCTGGATTTTGTATTATCCCTTTAAACAGTGTTAGACTGTGTTTTATCAATTAGTTAAGTTACTTATAAAATAGTTCCATCTCCCATAAGTTTGTTTTTAAGCTTTATAGGGTAGCTATAGAGTAACCTTTATTTTAGGACTACTTTAGTCCCAGTACTTAGGAATGTCATCCTTCTGGAATCTCCATTGAATGCCCTGTGTATTAAACAAGATCTCTGTGCTCCACTCCAGCTGACGGGAACTCAGTAGATTCCCAGCCCTGTGTTAGATTTATGAACTTTTTTTATTCGTAGTTCCTGGTAATTGCTCTTTCTTTAAAATTTGTTTTTTGGCTTTGTGAAGTTTGACTCTGTGTATTCGTGTGCGTTTGCAACTTGGTATTCAGACAAAGGCTTATTACACAGATTTTTAGAACTTTTTTGGGAGGGTAGCTCCTTCTTCTCTGGTGGTGTGCTCTGCAAATACTAGCCAACAGTCTCTCCCTGAAGTTTGATCGTTGTTTCCTGAACTTAGTGTTATCTTTGACTAGTGGTCTTTCCTCCTCCCTACATTGTGCTCTGGAAATTGCCTCCAGCAACACTGAGATGGATTCAAAGCAATGACAGAGCATTCCTTGTTTGTTTCCTCTCTCTCAGGGGTTATAATCTTACTTTACTTGTTGTCTAATGTCCAAAGCCAGTTTTCTATATTTTGTCTAGTTTTCTGGGTTTCTTTTCCTAGAGTAGGAGGGTAATTCTGGACCCTGTTTTTCCTTCACGGTTGGAAGCAAGAATCCTATTTACATTATAGTAAGTGTTTCTTTGCAGTATAGAAGAGAAATACACGTTCTTA
This sequence comes from Mormoops blainvillei, assembly GCA_004026545.1. Taxonomy (NCBI): domain Eukaryota; kingdom Metazoa; phylum Chordata; class Mammalia; order Chiroptera; family Mormoopidae; genus Mormoops; species Mormoops blainvillei. The sequence continues at coordinate 349,382 of PVJD01000165.1, forward strand.
TCCAATATTATTATTATGAACTGCACATGAACATAATTACTATAAAGTTCATTAGAGTTAAATAAATAGGTAATAAGTGTTTTACATTTTTTCTATTATATGGAAATTCTTTGTATATTGTTACATAGGTTTTAAAAGTGTTTTAGTAATATTTGGGGAAATCGAGTTTTTAAATATGGGCTAGGAATACATTATTATTTTTCCCATGTAATATAACAGTCTCTAGACTTCTGCTACTCATTGTCTTCTCAAATACTTTGCATTCAGGTAAGGAGGATGTATGTTTTCTAGTAGCCATCTCTCTGGGGGCTTCTATTGCCTATGGCCTACCAGGACTCTCCCAGAAGAAAATTCCCTTTGAAGATGATTACAGAGAAAAATATTATAAGTACATGAGCAAATTTAGGGCTAAGAGAAAAACAATTCATAAACCTAACAAATGTAGGAAATTCACACACAAAGGACAATTAGAACTAACAGAAAGTGTAAACCAGTATGATTAAAATTTTCAAAGCTAATTGATAATATTAAGGAATTATTATTTAAAAATTCAGATATTGCCCCGGCTGGTGTAGCTCAGCAGATTGAGCATCAGCCTGCAAACCAAAGGGTTGCCGGTTCTGTTCCCAGTCAGGGCATGTGCCTGGGTTGAAGGCTAGGTCCCCAGTAGGGGGCGTGCAAGAGGCAACCACACATTGATGTTTCTTTCCCTCTCTTTCTCCCTCCCTTACCCTCTGTCTAAAAAAAAATAAAATTAATAAAATCTTTTTTAAAAATTCAGGTATAATCATTGCACTTGGTTATGTTTATAAAGTTTCTTTTTACAGATAGATACTGAACTATTATGGATGATATTATATGACTGGGATTTCCTTCAAAATAATTTGGTGGGAGGGATATTTGATAACTGTTGAAGCACTGATGAATATATGAGGGTTCCTTGAAAAGTTTTTCTAGATTTTTACCTATTTGAAAATTCCTGTAACAAAAAGTTAAAAAGAAAATAAAAATGGTCAAAGATATAAAGTAAGGTATAAAATCTATAAAGCAAGAGTAGATTATGAAAAAATGAGTAGATTATGAAAAAGAGTAGATTATGAAAAGTTCATTTCCATATGAACTTGGAAACTCTAAAATACATAGAATTTTAAAAATAAAAATGAAACAAGAGTAACATGTTAAAAGTTAAGCGTTCAGAAAATGCTGGTAAGCGAAAAGGAAAAAAATTCACTCATAATGAGCACTCAGACTCAATATTAGAATATTTTAATTGCAAAAGTAAAATGTGTTATTGTTAGCAACTCTTTGTAGCCATATTTTTATAAATATATACACAGCTTATTTTTAAAAATAAAAATAGATCAATACTATTTATTTATTTATTTATTTTTAGACAGGGGGAAGGGAGGGAGAGAAACATCAGTGTGTGGTTGCCTCTTGCACGCCCCCTACTAGGGACCTGACCTGCAACCCAGGGATGTGCCCTGACTGGGGAATCGAACTGGTGACCTTTTGGTTTTCAGGCCAACGCTCAATCCACTGAGCTACACCAGCCAGGGCTCGATACTATTTTTTTTAAGTAGGTCTATTTTGTATTTTGAGTCCTTTTTTAATTATGCTATTATAGTTGTCATGATTTTTCTCCCTCTGCCCCCTCCACCAAGCAACCCCCACTCCTCCATTATTCATGTCCATGGATCATGTGTATAAGTTCTTAGGCTACTCCATTTCCTATACTGTACTTTACATCCCCATGGCTATTCTGTAGCTGCCTATTTGTATTTTTTAATCCCCTCACCTCTTCACCCATTCCTCTACACCCCCCTCCCATCGGGCAACAATCAAAACGTTCTCTATATCCATGATTCTGTCTCTGTTTTTGTTATTTGCTTAGTTTGTTTTTTAGATTCAAATGTTGATAGATATATATTTATTGCCATTTTATTGTTCATAGTTTTGATCTTCTTTTTGATAAATAAGTCCCTTTAACATTTCATATAGTAATGTTTTGGTGATGATGAACTCCTTTAGTTTTTTCTTGTCTGGGAAGCTTTTTATCTGCCCTTCGATTCTAAATGATAGCTTTGCTGGGTAGAGCAACCTTTGCTGTAGGTCCCTGCTTTTGATGACTTTGAATATTTCTTGCCAATCCCTTCTAGACTGTAAAGTTTCTTTTGAGAAATCAGCTGACAGGCTTATGGGAACTCCCCTGTAGGTAACTAACTACTCTTGCTGCTTTTAAGATTCTGTCTTTATCTTTAACCTTTGGTATTTTAATTATGATGTGTCTAGGAGTGGGCCTCTTTGTATCCATCTTGTTTGGGATTCTGTGTATCCTGGACTCGCATGCCGATTTCTTTCCCCAAATTAGGGAAGTTTTCTTTCCTGATTCTTTCAAATAGATTTCCAATTTCTTGCTCTTTCTCTTCTTCTTCTAGTACCCCTATGATGCAAATGTTGGACCTGTTGAATTGTCCCAGAGGCTGCTTATACTATCCTCATTTTTTTTGGATTCTTTTTTCTTCTTGTTGTCCTGATTGGCTGTTTTTTGCTTCCCTATGTTCCAAATTATTGATTTGATTCTTGGCTTATCCACTCTACTGGTGTTTCCCTGTGAATTGTTCTTTATTTCAATTAGAGAACCCTTTGTTTCTGACTGTATTTTTTAATACTGCTGAGGTTCTCTCTACGTTCTTTGAGTATCCTTATCACCAGTGTTTTGAACTCTGCATCTGATAGGTTGCTTCTCTCCATTTTGTTTAGTTCTTTTTCTGGAATTTTGATCTGTTCTTTCAGTAGGGCTATGTTTCTCTGTCTCCTTGTTTTGGCAGCCTCCCTCTGTTTGTTTCTGTGTATTAGGTAGAGCTGCTTTGACTCCATATCTTGGTAGTGTGCTCTAATATACTAGGTGTCCTGTAGGGTCCAGTGGCATAGCCTCTCCTATCACCCTGCTGGGTACTTGAGGTGTGCCCTTCATGTGGGCTGGGTATACCCTCTTGTGGTTGAGCCTTGTGGGAGGGATTTAGCCAGGCCAGTCAGCTGCGAGGATTGACTGTGATCCCTGACCACCCACCTCCACCCTCTGTGGAGGATCAGCCTTGCAGGGGCAGGGTGGTGGTGCTCCGGACGTGGTCTGTAGCTGTCCACTGGGTACGTTGGCCGTGGGGGTTCCTGGGTGGTACAGGCCCAGGTCAGCCCTCACCTGTGTTTTGCCCGGGGCCACCCTGAATGAACTGTAAAGCAATATGAGATGGCTGCTACTTGTGCTGGGCTTGGAAACTCCCAGGAGAAGCCAAGCTGTGAATCTAGCTTGGCTGCTAGTGCTGGACCTGGGGCTCACTAAGTCCAGCTGTTGCTTGCTTGATTTAGGAAGTTGTGCAGCATGAGCCAAGACCAGCCATTCATATGGAAAAGCTGCCTTGGGTGGGCCCATAAATAGATTAGGCCAAAGTGTCTTGGGATCTCCAAGGTGGGTCAAATTGTTGTAGCCAGGTTGATTGATTTCAGTCCTTTAAAATTTACTGAGACTTATTTTGCGGCCTAGCATATGGTTTGTCTTGGTGTACAAAATATACATTATGCAGTCAGGTATCGTGTTTTATAAATATCAATTAGATCAGTTAGGTCAGGATGGCTATTGTGATCATCTGTGTCTTTATTAATTTTTATACATATATTTAGAGAGAAGTACAAAAATCTCCAATTACGTTTATGAAATTCTTTAATTAATCCTGTTAGTTTTTGCTTCATGTATTTTGAAGCTCTGTTATATATTTAGATGCATACACATTTATAATTTTTTTGTTTTTGGGGGGGAGAGAGAGAGAGAGAGAGAGAGAAACATAGATTTGTTTTTCTACTTATTTATGCATTCAGTGGTTTATTCTTGTATGTACCCTGACCAGGGATCAAACCCACAACCTTAGCATATTACAATGAAGCTCTAACCAACTGAGTTACCCAGCCAGGGCCACATTTATAATTGTTATATCTTTCTGTTGAATTGGCCCTTTTACTATTAGGAAATGTTATTTCTCATTGGCAATATTCTTTATCTTGAAGTCAATTTTAGCATATCCTTCTTCTGCTTATTTGTTTACATGATATATGTTTACTGATTCACTTGCTTTCAAACTATCTGTGTCTATATTTAAAGTGCATTCCTTATAAAAAGCGTATAGTTTGGTCTTTTTGAAAAGAACATTTTGATATGTTCTGCTTTTAATTATAATATATAGTTCATTAACATTTAATGTAGGCTAGTTCTGGTTCTAGATAAGATGGTGTAAGTACATTCCATTTTGTCTCTTCCTCTGAAAGTAACCAAAAAATGGGAAATACTCTATGGAGCAGCTATGTGAGGACTCATGAGAGTAAAAAGGAGGAAGAAATAAGACAAAGAAAATAAAACTCAAAATAGGAATGATCTAACAGTGAATTTCATAGTTTTTTCCTTCCATATCACTCAGCCTGGCTTCAAATGGTGTGAATACTGGAAATGTGCACTGGGTATGAACAGAAAGGGGGAGAGGGGGCGAGAGAGAGAGAGAGACAGAGACAGAGACAGAGAGAAAGAGACTGAGAGAAAGAGAAACATTGATCAGTTGCTTCCCGTGTGTGCCTCTGACCTGAGATCCAACTTGCGACCATTTGGTGTATGGGATAATGCTCCAACCAAATGAGCCACCTGGCCAGGGCTTGAACCATAAGATTTTTTTCCTTCGGTTTCTTCTGGGATAGTCTTTTCTTCTGTGCAACCTACTCTTCTGGTTGAGGAACAGTCTGCTCTTTTTCAGAAAGCTCATAACAGTGTTGCAGGGAGAGCTCATGTGTGGGCTAATCTGCCCATAAGTTCTGTAGATTCTGTGCTGTATGTTGGGACCTTCGTTCACTTGGATGTGCTGAATGACCACAGAATTTGCATTTGTACCTTAAGTTCAGAAATTACTTCGCATCTTTAAGCATGTGCAGCAAAAATTCAGAACTCTTTGGGTCACCGACCCTGTGTCCAGCTCCACTGTTCGGCCTGGGCTCACCTACCAGCTCCACCATTGTAATGATGGAATGGCACACATTGCTTCTGTAAAGTGACATCCCTCAGTTACCTGGTGGCTTTTCAGATATGACTACTCTTGATGGCCTGGGCTGTTTCATGAGTGTTTGTAAAGTGAACATGAAGATTTGAACCTCTGGTTTTACATAATTTTGTGGATTTTTCTGGGTCAGGTGAATAGTGAACCATTTTCAGAAGTCACCTCAGAAAGAGCACACAACACACTTTTTAAAAAAGATTTTATTTATTTTATTTTTAGACAGAGGGGAAGGGAGGGAGAAAGAGAGGGAGAGAAATACTAATGTGTGGTTGCCTCTCGCCCAACCCCTACTGGGGACCGGGCCCACAACCAGGTATGTGCCCTGACTGGGGAATTGAACTGGCGACCCTTTGGTTCGCAGGCCAGTGCTCAATCCACTGAGCTATACCAGCCAGGGCGCAACATACTTCTTGATCTATGGGTCAAAAAAGTCTCAAGGGAAATTTGAAAATATTTTGAATGGGATGAAAAAGAAAATTAATATACCAAAATATATGGGATGCAGCAAAAGTTTCCATGCTTCCAGGGAAATTTATAGCATTAAATGCTTAAATTAGACAATAAGAAAGGTCTCTAGTCAAAAATATAAACTTTCATCTTAAGAAACATAAAAAGAGCAAAATAAATCCCGAGCAAGGAAAAAATAAAGAGCAGAAATCCATAAAATTGAAAACAACAGAACAGTAGAGAAAATTGATCCAACTAAAACCCGGTTATTTAAAAAGATCGAGACAGATGACAAATTTAAAAAAAGGAGGAAGACGTAAATTATGTGTCAGGAAAAGGAATATCGTTATAGACCCCTCAGACATTAGGAGGATAATAGGGGAATACTACAAGTAGCTCTAAGTGTATTCAGTAATTTAGAAGAGATGAACCAATTCCTTGAAAACTACAAACCACCAAAACTTATGTAAGAAGAAATAATTTAGCAGACAATTTAATTGTTTGTATTCAACCTTCAAACTCTGTCCCCTGGTCAGCAGCTCAGATTTCATTTCAGTTCTTTTATCTTTTAACTGATCTATCCCACACAAATCAGATGGAGATCTGGGCAGAGTTTTTTACACAGAATTTAGGGGCTCCTCTCTCTCTCATCTTTATGGTATTCACCCTTCACTTCTTAGTGCCTGTGGTTGACCTCTGGTTTCTTCAGGCCAGAAAGACTAAGTTTTTTTTATAGCTATCTTCCTGGTATTACACAGCATTGACTGTGGGCTTCCCACAGGCTAAAGCTATAACAGAAAAGGGAAACTTAGCCTGTGCATTATCTCAAAAATTCCTCCAGAATTTTTCTGCTTTTATTCCCTCTAAGGAGCTGTCAAGTAGTTTACTGCATTTTGTTCTGAGGGAGGGTTGGTCTGATAGGAGCTTACTCAGCCAAATGAAAGCAGAATTCTTTCTCATACCATTTAATATTCTATAACATTATTTTACTTGTAAAAATAAATATATTCACAAGATTTGAAATTTAGCAGTACATAAGAACATACAGTGAAGCCCCTCCCTCCTACCCTGTCCCTAGATATCAGTTCTTTTTCCCAGAGGCAATTCCATATTACTCTTCCAGAAATGATGTATGCTTAATGAAACCAATATGTATATGTATTCTTTTCCCTCTCAGTTTTTTCATAGACACAGTAACATGCCATACATTTTTATGCACATAACTTTTCTTTAGCAAAATATAATGTAGGTTATTCTATTTTAATATGTACAGAACTTTCTCAGTTTTCAGACAGATGCATAGTATTCTGTTATTTTGATATTGTTTGTCTCCATATGGTTGTATTTTAACCATTATATAGTAAATATTGATTATATCAATCATACTTTAGTTAACAAAGTCCCTGTTATTGAGGTTATTTTTAGTTCTTACTTACTGAAATTTATAGCTTATATATAATGCTTATAGCTTATTTATATTCACATCCATGATTATATTCCTAGAATAATTTTCTAGAAGTAGAATGTGGGGTCAGAGCATATGCATGTTTTAAGGCTTTCAAAACACATCACCACAATGACCACCAGAAAAGTTTCCATCAATTTAAATTTCCACCAGCAATATTTGAGTGTTCATTTTACTTCTCAATGTAGAATATTATTTTTGTTCAACCTTGATAATTTTGTAGAATGAAATGGCATGCTATTATTTAAAAATATATTTCTCTTATTAGCATGGCTAGACATTTTTATGCTTATTGAAATTGTAACTTTTAAATAAGTTGCCTGTTTATTAATATATCTTTTCCCATTTTTATTTTTACAAAAATACGTTTTTATTCAACAAAAAATCAAAATGTTAACAATGACAATGACATATAATGCCACTTACCATCATGGCAATCACTCCATTATCTGCATTATTTTTATATCTTTAACAATGAACACTGGTTTTCATTGTTTATTTAGCATTTCACACAAACACAGAAATAAATCTACAGTTGACCCTTGTACAACACAAGTTTGAACTGTGCTCTTTTCCCATTTTTATATTCAGTTACTACTATTAAAAAATAATTTCTAATGTGCCCTTGTCCCTTTGTTTCCAAATAATTCCAGAAAAATAACTTTTATTTAAGAAGATTACTAAGTGGCAGATAACTGCTAAAAGGGTCAGTCCACTAACAAGAACCTCCTTCACTTGAAGGATAAAATAATTCTTTAAATCAAGCAGAAAGCAGCTACTCAGAGATAGATCAGTCAATGATTGATACTTGCTTCACGGGAATTCATTAAACAAATTATGATATGTTAACTATTTGGTATGGCAGAAAAAAACGTTTGTGGTAGTGTTTTTAGAATGCCTTAACATCATTGCTTTTGATGTATTTAATATCTTACTTATATTTTAATTTCCAGAAGAATGTCTTATCACTTGAAAATTTTCTATAAAGTTTCTTAATGTTACCATAGTTTATCATTTTATAAATAGGTTATTTAAACTATATTTTTCTCATGTGGATAGGTATATAGAAAAGGCTAAAATATGTTATTCTAAGGATGTTAGTTTTAGATTTATTGTAAAAGTAGAGATAGGAGTAGCAGTTGAAGCAACACCTACTTCCATTTATTAAAAGCATATCAAGGGCTAGACACTGTGTTAAGTGATTACATCATCATCTTTAAACAACTGTGTGAAGCAGATATTATCTTTGTTTTACAAATTAAGAAACTGTGCTTTTCATTGATCTCCTCTGAAATTGAAAAAAAAGTGGACCCTCTTGTCTTTACATTTCTCTCAGCACCCAGTCTTGCACTAGTATGTTGAGTGTACTTAAGTGTTTCTGATTAAATTTTAAAAGGATTTAATTAAATTCTAATTTGCTCATAGTTTAACAAAGATTACTGTTGTGTACTTTTCTGGCAATAAACTTAAGTCCTCGGGTCATAAAATTAGCAGGCCTTCTTAAAAAATGAAACAATACATAATTAAAAAGGAGGGGAAAGCGTCAAGAATCCAAAGGTTTACGATAATTAAACAAAAGGAAGAAAAATAGAAACAATTACAAATTAATTAGTCACTGCATCATAATTAATTCTATTTTACTTAACTATAAAATAGCTGAATATATTTCAAATGCACATACGATTGTAGAATAGATGCACCTGACATGAAACTTATTTTTTCCTCTAAGTTTAAAGTACAGTTCATCCAGCTTTTTGTTCTTTGCCAAAAGAATAAATATCTTTCCAGTACTTTTATAGAAAATTGACTGCTAGTACATTATGGTTAATTTTTTCCTATGATTTTTCTAGATGGAAGAACTTAGCTCTCCTTTCCAACTATCCCTGTCTGATAGCTATTAACTGTGCTGCATGTATATCCAAATTGTATCTATATTCACTCATGTATTTTAAATAACTAGTTTAAATTGCAATGAAATTGTACCCTGTGTTTTGCATTCATTTTAGTAAATCCTGCTACTGCAGCCTTAGTACTTATTCAATGCTTGCTAGTGGATTACTCATAGCTATCCTACTCAAGTGATCGTATAAATGCTCCTTTCATTTCGAGAATTGTAGGTTTTGAATACAGAAAACATTTTCATAATACCTATATTATCACAGTGTTGTGGTTCTGACACTGTTTTCATTTAAACTTGCCATTTATAGGAATTTAGATTTGAATCATTTTAAAATCCCACTAGGTGCAGAAGCTATGTGTCTGATAGGTGTGGATGGTAGGTTTTTGCTTTAATGTTTAGTTTTAATATTAAGGCTTGTTTTCAGTTGTACTTTTTCCCCCTTCTGCACCTTTTTCAAATTTAACAGAAAGATATTACTCCTGTAACAAGCTATTTATAAATTACTTTTCTTGAATTTAAAGTCATAGCTATACTATGGAGAAAATGAAAATTTGCTGTTAATGTAAAACAGCTGATAGCTTGCATGATTAACTGAGGGTGGAACAATAGATTATTTTATATGAAAGCCAATATTATTTTAACTTGAAATGTCAAAAAATCACAATTTGGGCACAGTCTTGCTGTAAGCCTCCTTCTTTTAATTTTTCCCATGTATCATGGGAATAGAGGAAATTTGTTGCTTTTCACATTCTCTTTGTCTTTGTGAATTATTTTATTTTTTATTCCTTTACTGTCATTGGAATAGGGTTTTTGGAGAGAGGAAACAAATACCTGTGGTCAGCCAACTATGTTAAATGGAAATTATTTGTTTCTTTAAATTTAATTTTAATGCAATAATTAAACATTTCCATATAAAGTATCTGAAAATATCTGATTACAAGACTATGTTTTTTTAAAAAAATGTACTTGTTACAGTATGGTTCTACTACATTCATTACTGTTACAGGCATACCTTGGATATATTGCAGGTTTAATTCCATACAAACTCAAGAAAATGACTATTGCAATAAAGTGAGTCACACCAATTTTTGGTTTCCCAGTGCGTATGAAAGTTATGTTTACATTATACTATAGTCTATTAAGTGTGCAATAGCATTATGTCTAAAAATCAATGTCTATACCTTAACTAAAAATACTTTATTGCTAAAACATGCTAAGTATCCTCTGAGCCTTCAGAGAGTCATAATCTTTTTTGCTGGTGGTTGTCACAGATCTTCAGTTTGTAAAAAAAAAAGTATCTGTGAAGTGCAATAAAACAAGATAAGCCTGTATTAAGAAACTGATACTACTTGAGGATAACAAGAGACTTGAGTATTTAATAAATGAGGGACAAAATAGTGGAGGGGTTAAAGCATAGAGCTGGACTTCTGTTTCCGGCTTTGAAGAAGTTGCTAGCAGCAGTCTAACTGTCCCCCAAGAATAACTATAAAAAGTGGAGGAATAAAACCCACTGTTTGAAGGCATGAGGGAAAACCCAAAAATGGGACGAGAGGCCTAAATCTAGGAGATTGAGAAAAGACTGTATATATGTTGAGTAGAGCCTGAATTTCTAGGCACAATTTCTCCTTAAAGCAATTGTTGACTTCAAAATAGCACATATATAGGATGAGATACTGAGAAACAAAGCAGAAAGCAGTCAGTAAGAGCCTACAAAGCTAAGCAGAGATTTTAGCAGCCACATAGTGCTTTAGGGACAAAAATTGAATTTGATGGCTTACCAAGAAGAGGCCTGGGAAGTACCCCAGGCTTTTAAACCCCAGAAAGGACACACCGTAGAAATAAGAACAAACAAGGAATAGATCAGTCTTAACTTGATCAATACATAATATGCCTATTTTCTGTCAGCTTGCTAGAAGACAGTTAAATCTGTTGAGGAAGAAAATATCATGCAGAGTCTCTACAATTTTCATCTACAGTGTCCAACAACCAATGACAAAGTATGAGACATGCCAAGAAATAGTTTCAAATCACTGAAAACCAAGAGAAAGCATACAGTAGAAACTGACCGATGGGTTATCCACACTTTAGCTTTTTTGAACACAGACTTTCAAATGGGTATGTTTTGTATGTTCAAGAAAATTAGATAAAAAGAGGGAGAATTTCATCAGAGGTCCAGAATCTATAAAAGAGAACCAAATGGAAATAATAGAACTGTAAAATTATAGTAAGTGAAATTAAGAACTCAACAGATTGATTTAATAACAGATTAGACATAGCAGAAAGAAAAATGAGTGAACTGGAAGATCAGTAGGAAAGATCCTGATTAAAACATATATATAAAAGTTTGGAGAATATTGACAGTGGTGTGAGAGGCATATGGGACTCAGTGAAATGGTTTCACATATGTGTAGTTGAAGTCCCAGCAGGAAAGTGAGAGACAATATGGCATGACAAAAGCAATATTTGAAGAGATAGTGGCCAAGAATTTCCCCAAACTAATAAACGTCATTAAGCCACAGCTTCAAGAAGTTCTACAATCCCAAGAAGGATAAATAAAAAGAAATCATACCTGGTACATCACAGTGCGATTGCTAACGAGGGGGAAAACAGAGAAAATCTTAAAAGCAGCCAGAGGTGAAAAAAACACATCTTCAATGAAGCAAATATGACTGACTGATAATTTTTCAACAGAAGGTAAGAGAGTCCAGAAGGCCGTAAAATGACACTTTTAAGGTGATGGAGAAAATAACTACTAACTTAAAATTTTATACCCAGGGAAAATATCCTCCAAGAAATTGATTTGAAATACAACTGAGAGAATCAACAGTAGCCCATTAGCACTAAAATACTAAGGGTCATTCTTCAGGCAGGAAAAATGATCTCAGATAGAAGCAAGGTAAGCAAGAGTGCATGAAGAGCAACAGAAACAGTAAACACATAGGTAAAAAAAAACTAAATGAACATTGACTGTTTAAAATAATAATACTGTATGACCAGTGGTCACAGCTACAGTGTTCAAAATCTGTTGTGCATGGATTTTATGTAGTACTGGCTGCTCCTGGCCAGTGACAAAGTATCGGGGAGACTAAGGCAGGCCCATCACTGGGATGCATGGGGCTGCTCTGATGGCTGACTTTGAGTCAAGATTCCGGATAGCCTTGCCAAGCTTTCCTGAGATGGTATGGCTGCCTAGGATTCCACCTGACTTTCATTCCCTCTCTACTGGGTCTACTAAACCCAGGTTCAGAATTTTATCACAGTTTCTTGCACAGGAATTTTCCCTAATAAAATCCTCGTATATTTAATATGTTGTGGCCTCTGCTTCTCAAAAGACCCAGATGAATACAGTAGAATGAAAAGTGTGAGAATAACACAAGAGATAGGAGACAGTAGTTAAAGTATTGTAAGACCTTGGTGTTAACTGATAAATGGTGAAGAACTGATTTAAGGTAGGCTGTAATAAGTCAAGAGAAAGTAATAATAAATGAATGTATAAATAATAAGCTAAAGCATAGAAATAGAATAATAAATACTTGAAAAATTCAAGGGGAAGACAGGAGAAAGTGGCACAAAGTATGGGTATAGTTGGAATAAATAGAAACTAATAACAAAATGGTTGATCTTGTTCCATGTGGAATTTTTTCTTATATGGTTTCTAGCACTGACATTATGCTTTTAGAAAGGTCATTTTTACTGTACCAGAAATGTATTGACATTTCATATTTATAGTTTTATTTTGTAAATTAAAATACTGATTCATCTAGAATTATTTTAAAATACTGTACGAATTAGGGCTCCAGCTTTTTTCCCCACCCCTCAAATGATTTGCCAGTGATCTCAGCACCACTTATTAAATGAATTATCTTTTCTCTACTGATTTGAAATACCAACCAACTTTATCAAATATAAATACCTAAGTATACCCAACTGTAAATTAGGTTATTGTGTTTTGTCCAGTTTTGTTTAGAACAGTATTAAGTGTACATAGTAAGTGCTGAATGCCTGTGTTATGAGCCAAAGAACAATATGAATGAACTTACAATAAAACTTACTGTTTTCTTTAGTATGGTGAAACAAATACCTCCTATTATGTTTTTTGTTTGTTTTTTCATAGTTTTCCTGGCAATCCTTGAATATTTGTTTTTCCAGATGAATTTTACAATAAGTTTTTTCAACTCCTCCCCCCCAAATCTTTTTGAAATTTAATTGGAATTGAATTAAAATTGTAGATTATTTTAGGAGAGAATTGACATCTAATGATACTGCCTTCCTATTCAAGAACAAGATGTGGTTGTTCACTTATTGAAAATTTCCTTTGTGCTCCTAAGTAGACTTTTATAGTTTTACTTATTTAGGTTTTCTGTATTGACTTTTATTTTTCATTAAAGAAATCGTTTGTGAGACTTTACTCTGTGCTAGGCATGGGGCCACATAGCAGCAGACATGTTTGATATGGTCTGTGGCCTTTTGGAACATAGTGACTAGTAGAGTAGAGGACACAGAGAAGTAAAATGGTATTGTTTGCCATTTAGTTGCTTCTAATTTTCGCCACTGTAAATCATGTTACAGTGAACATTTTTGTTCATTAGGTTTGTCTGTATTTCAATGTCTCTATTTCTCTTCTACAGACCTTAAATAAATTGTTCCTAATAAGGACTTTTTCAAAATTTCAAATTGTTTTAATTATTTTTTATACATAGATCGTGTATTCTGTGACCTTGCTAAACTAACTTACCTCTGGAAGTTTTGTGGGGTTTTTTTTGCAGATTCCTTGGGATTTTCTAAGTAGACAATCATCTGCAAATAGAGGCAGTTTTAGTTCTTCCTTTCCAATCTGTGGGGTGTTTTTTTCTTGCCTTATCGTGCTAGCTAGGACTTCTAGTAATATACTAAATAAGAATGGCGAGACCAGGTATCCTTGCCATGTTCTGAGTTTTAGGGGGAAAGCATTTAGTCTTTTACTATTAAGTATAGTGTTAGCTGTAGCTTTTTGTAGGTGCATGTTATCAACTTTATTTAGTTGAAGAAGTTTCCCTCTATTCCTTGTTTGCTGAGAGTTTTTTTACCATGAATAGATGTTGAAGTTTCACCAGTGTTGTTTTGTTGTTGTCAATCAATACAATTTTTTCACCTTTAGCCTATTAAAGTGTGAGATTACACTGATCTTTAATATTGAACCAACCTTTCAGTCTTAGAATAAACCCAGCTTAGTGATGGTATATAATTTTTTTTAATATATTGCTGGGTCCTGTTAATAATACTTTGTTGGGGTCTTTTATAGCTATATTCATGAAAAATATAGGTCTGTTGTGTAGCTTTGTTTTGTTTGTATTGTCTTTCTTTGGTTTTGGTAATCAATAAAACTTGCTTTGCAAAATGAGTCAGGAACTGTCCTCTCCTTTTTTATTTTCTGGAAGAGATTTGCAAACTGGAGTTATTATTCCTTAGATATTTGATAGATTTCTGCTGGGAAACCACCTGGGCCAGCAGATTTCTTTCCTGGGAATTTTATTTCTTTTTTATTTTCATTTAAAAAATATATTTTATTGATTATGTTATTTCAGTTGTCCCAATTCTTCCCCCTCCCCACCTCTGCCCAAGACCCCCCTTCCCTCCAGCAATCTTCCCCCTTAATTTATGTCCATGGGTTGTGCATATAAGTTCCTTGGCTTCTCCGTTTCCTATACTATTCTTAACATCCCCCTGTCTGTTTTGCACCTACCATTTATGCTTCTTAATCCCTGTACCTTTTCCCCCTATCTCTGCCCTCCCTCTCCCCTCTGATAACCCTCCATGTGATCTCTATTTCTGTTTCTGTTCCTGTTCTAGTTGTGTGCATAGTTTGCTTTTGTTTTTGTTTTTAGGCTCAGTTGTTGATAGTTGTGAGTTTGTTGTCCATTTTACTGTTCATAGCTTTGATCATCTTCTATTTCTTAGATAAGTCCCTTTAACATTCCATTTAATAAGGGCTTGGCAATGATGAACTCCTTAGCTTTACCTTATCTGGGAAGCACTTTATCTGCCCTTCCATTCTAAATGGTGGCTTTGCTGGATAGAATAATCTTGGAGATAAGTCCTGGCTTTTCTTCACTTTGAATACTTCTTGCCGGTCCCTTCTTGCCTGCAAAGTTTCTTTTGAGAAATCAGCTGATAGTCTTATGGGAACTCCTTTGTAGGTAACTCTCTTTTCTCTTTTCTCCTAATGCTCTCTTTTCTCTTGCTGCTTTTAAGATTCTTTACCTTTACCTTTAACCTTTGGCATTTTAATTATGATGTGACTTAGTGTGGTCCTCTTTGTGTCCAACTTGTTTGGGACTCTCTGTGCTTCCTGCTCTTGTGTGTCCATTTCCTTCACCAGACTGGAGAAGTTTTCCTTCGTTATTTTTTTAAAATAAGCTTTCAGTTTCTTGCTCTTCTTCTTCTCCTTCTGACATCCCTATGATTTGGATGTTGGTATGTTTGGAGATGTCCCAGAGTTTCTTTATATTATCCTTGGTTTTTTTTTTGTTTTTGTTTTTTAATTCTTGTTTCTTCTTGCAGTTCTGGTTGAATGCTTATTTCTTCCTTATGATCCTAATTGTTGATTTTAATCCTGGCTTCCTCCCCTTCACTGTTGGTTCCCTGTAGATTTTTCTTTATTTCACTTAGTGTAACCTTCATTTCTTCCTTATGTTGTTGCTGTACACAGTGAATTCTTTGAGCATCCTGATCACCAGTGTTTGGAACTCTGCATCTGATAGGTTAGTTAACTCTATTTTGTTTAGTTCTTTTTCTGTGGTTTTGTTCTTTCATTTGGACCACATGTCTTTGTTTCCAATTGAATGAGTTTTTGTAGTATGTGCTTTTCAAAGAATTGGTGCCTTTCTTCTAAGCTGTCAATGTATGTGTATGTTTAGAGTTGTTTGTAGTATTCCCTTATTTACTTTAATATCAGCAGGGTCTGTCCTGATACCCCTGTTTTATTCCTGATATTGATAATCTTGTAATTTGTGTCTTCTCTCTTTTTCTATTAGTCTTTCTAGAGGTTTGTCAATGTTATTGATCTCTTCAAAGAACTAGATTTTTGTTTCATTGATTTTTCTCTATTACTGCTTTCAATTTCATTGATTTGTGCTTTTATCTTTATTCTTTCTTTCAGCTTGCTTTGGGCTTATTTTGCTCTTTTTCTAGTTTATTAAGGTGGGATCTTATGCTACTGATTTCCACATTGACATTTTAGTTTTCTCTGGAGATATATACGTATATTGCTGGTGGTGTGAATGGGATATTTTTCTACTAAATTTGATAATTGGTTGCTTTGGATTTCTAAGAAAACCGTTGAGTGTTTTCATTTACTTAATGGAACACTTTGTTGATGTCCTATTGTTTTTATAGTTTTACTATCTATTCTCCTGGGGTTTTCAGGTAGGTAATTATATATCAGTGGTCCTATGTTGATTTTCTGGTAGAATTATACTTTTAGAAATATAAACTTTGTACAAACATATAAAATTGGACCATATAAGAAAAATGGGAAGATGTACTTTCTAAAAAAATGACCTCATTTTATTCATATATCAGCTGGTTAATGAAGCAAAGATTGTAGAAAGCTGTGATGAATAGAAGGAAGGATGTCTATTTTATCTGAGTTTTCAGTTTGATGCCCTAAAGTTATAAGGGATGCCTAGGGAAGAAAAAGTAGTTTTAAACATAAAGACGATCACTGATGAACTGTCTATTTATAAAATTAGTCCTCATTCAAACATCTTTCCCTACTTAAAACTATCTTTCTTCTGCTTTACTGTCTGCACTTCTGCTGATCAGTTTGTTAATGATTATTCAACAATACAAAATGAAATGCAAACTGAAAGTCTTGTAAAAGATGCAAGATTTCCAGAAGTCCATGAAAGTAACTTTGGATAACCACTTAAGTCAAATACAAAGCTATTGACAAAAAGTGGGCAGAGAGTTATACCTATTAAGAACTGAAGAAAAAACTGAGTACAGTAACATGACAAAGTGCTTCAAAAGAAAATGATTTGAATATTAAAGAATTAAGACAGAGACCTGAGAAACTTGATGAAGTCCTTCAATATTTTTGCAAAAATTATCTTTATGTCATGCTACAATAGTCAAATAAAGTCACATTCTTTTACCATTTTGTTGGGAAAATATACTTGATTTTTCTCTTCTACGAATTAGCATATTAAAATTTTAACCTAAATTTTGTTAACTGTACATTTATATAAATTTACTTTTTAATATGTTTGTTTCGTTTTAAAGACTTTATCCTTTTCCTCCAGTATATACCATGAAATTTTGACTAATTTTAAATATGTTGCTTTAAGTGGCTATTTTCTGGTACCAATTCTTTTCTGGTAATGAGAATTTCTTTATTTATTCAAAGGAAAGCTTTTAAACCTGTTCTGAAACTCTTGAGGAAAGATTCTTTTTGAACTGTTAACTTTGGTTACCTCAATTAAAATTTGAATCAGGGGACTTTCACTCTTTATATTCACAAATCTACAAATCTATGCCTGTGTTTTATCAGTATCTGTCTGTCTGCTTACTTTTCTCTTCTTTGCCTAGAACAGTTTCTGGCATTAAAAGGGACTCAATAAATATTTGTTGAATTAACAAAAAGTAAACAGAAAAATCCCATTCTTATATTTAGAGACTTTATAATCTAATGGCAGAGTTAGGACCATTGCAGCCAAAAGATCAGGAATGCCTGTAGATGGAGAGGAAAAGGTTATTTAAGGTAAGCTTAGTAGCAAGTTTGCATCTGAAGGTGTTTTAATTTGATTCAGGAGGAGTTGAGAGTCATAAATTTTAGAGAAGATAATTATGACATGTGAGAAGAAGATGTTTTGGTTACTTTTGGAGGACTGCATTGTGTAGGGTTAAGATTATTCATCACATCATGATGTAGTTAGATCCCAGACTACATCTTAGACTATGGATATGTATAGCAAGGAGCAGACCTGTCTGAAGGCTTGATAGGCTTTCAAAATTTTTTGGTAGAAATGCCTTCTAAATTTTTTGGTAGGAATTCTGAGGCACTCTGTAACCATGGACGTATTGTGTTGGCTAAAGAAATAAAATAGATTTAAAAAATGTTTCTTAGAAAAATCTCCTTAAGTATCAAACTTTACTTATGAAATCAGAAAGCAGAATATAAAACCATCTGTTTTTTATCATACACAATGGACACATAAACTTTTATAGTCTAGCATAATTATGCACATAGAAATTCCATTAACCGATAATGCTTTTCACATGTCTCCCTTGCTACTCAGACTACAATTCACCCTTTTGAACAAGAGTATTAATTTCAGACACAGAAATTATTACAGAAAAAATAATTTGTTATTTTGTAATGAACATCTTGAATAATAGTATTGGAAACTAAGGACAATAATAGTATTGGAATATATTCTCTTACTACTTGGTTCCCAGAATGGATAAACTCATAGTATTGGTATCCTCAGTTCATTGCTAACTAAATACACCTTGAACTTTTTTGTAAGGACAGTGAGAGTGAATATAATTTTGCATTATTGATTCCTTCTTCTTAGGAAGTTACATTGATTTTTACCTGCTATAATGGTTTTGAGGCTGTATATTTCATATTTAAAAAAATACTTTTCTTGCAATAGTAGAATAGTCTAACAGTTATGATGCCAGGTTTGTTTATAGTCAGTCTCTTAATTTATACCTAGACCAGTATCTCATATTATATATTATCAGTACAGAAAGCATTCCATATTTGCAAGATACTAACTTGAAAATTTATGCATATTTGATGGTTTTAAAAATTATTTCCCTAGGAAACATAACTTTTGAAACAATGATGGAAATTCTCCGAGATAAACCAAGTGGTATTAACATGGAGGGAGAGTTCCTGACCACTGCAAGCATGGTTTCTATTTTACCTCAAGACTCCAACCTTCCTTGCATTCACTTCTTTACTGGGACTCCTGATCCTGAGAGGTAAAGTCACAAAATACTATAAACCAGCAAGGGGTCAGAGTGTAGGGTTGAGTCATTAGTCTGTTGATTGTGGCAGGTTAAATTTTTGTTACACAAATACAAAAATAATTTTTGGATGCATTTTCTGTTTAGGTTTTAGTCTGCCATTTCCACATATGCATAATTGCCATAACTGTTCTTATTTTTGCTGGAAGAAACGTTAATAGTTTCTTATATGCAGCCATTCCTGCATCCTCTTTTCCTAAGTATATTTAACATTGTCAAGAAAAGACAGAAGATAGATTTTTCTTATGCAGATTTCAGTATTGTATTAGATGATTAATCAGAGTTAATAAAAAGAGTTAATGATGTAATGTGCCAGATTTAGATGGTTGCTTATGCATTCATATCTAGAGTATACATCCATGTAAAACTTAAAAATATCAGTAGTTGAAGTTTAGTAGGATTTGTATAGACTATCTTGATTTAAGCCATTAGTATGTCTCACAAAACTTAATGCACATTACACTTAGAACTGATCTTATATTCAGTATCTTTCAGTGTTACAGTCTTGTATATTATTAAAGATATTTTCAAGAAAATGGAACAAACCCTGTGAACCCCTTATTAATACTGCCGCTGATTTTCATCCAAAATCTTAATCCTCAAGCTGTAACATAGCGAATTGTTCTTACCCTCCAATTATGGTGTTTGCAGCAGAAAATGATGAACCATAATTTCACTTGACGCTGTTTATATGCCAGGCATTTTGTTAGGTTCATGGAAATACAAGGCTGAATAAAGCGTGATTTCCTGCCCCAAAGGAGATTCCAGTGTACCAGGGAAGATAGGCATGGCTGTAACTAGTATGAAAGAAACATGTTAGTACATAACAAATTAATAGAAACTTCTAACTAGAGGGAACCTTACAAAATTTAGAATAATGTTGAATGTTTTTATATTCCCACATGACAATTTAATAAAAGACTTTTTCTCCTAGATCTGTTTTTAAGCCTTTCATATTTGTGCCAAATATTTCACAACTATTGGATACCAGTTCACCAACAACTGAACTTGAAGATCCAGTGATTAAGCCTGACAGAAGACACCCACTTTACCAAGAGCATCAACAGGCATTGAAAGTAATAGATAAGAAAGAGGTATGATTAGATTATATCCCATGTTTTATCATTAGAATAGTTTAAAATGTGAATCAATCTGTATTTTGTTTTTTAAAATTTCTTTTTATTGTTGTTCAAGTACAGTTTTGTCCATTTTCCCCCCACCACTCCCCTCTCCCCCCACCCTCGACCCCACCCCACCTTAACTTGGTCCAGGAATCCCCCAATGTGTTCCTTGACCACCCTTCCCCTATTCCCCCCATCTTCCCCTCCCTCCTCTCCTCTGTTCACTGTCAGTTTGTTCTTCACTTCAATGTCTCCGGTTACATTAAACTTGCTTGCTTGTTCTCTTGATTAGTCTCCACTTATAGGTGAGATCATATGGTATCTGTCATTCACTGCCTGGCTTATTTCACTCAGCATAATGCTCTCCAGTTCCATCCATGCTGTTGCGAATGGTAGGAGCTCCTTTCTGCTGTGAAGTATTCCATTGTGTAAATGTACCACAGTTTTTTGAATTTTAGTTTTCTTTCCCTCCATACACAAATAGGTTTAAGAATAGTTTAGATTCTTAGACTATGGTAGAGCTCTATTATTTGCTATCTTTGGTTAAAAAATGGTTAAGAACATGTTGTGAATCTTCTATGGGGATGTAGTATATTAAACATAGTATCAATAGCTACTTGTTATTGAGCTCTTACACACCAAGCACCATGGTACTGTTATATGGAATATTTCATTTAACCTTCACAACCTCTTTATGAGGTAGTTACTACTATTATCTCCATCTACTGATAAGGAATCTGAGACTTGGAGAGTTTAAGCAGCTTGCTTAGTATATGTCTCACACCAAAAATTACAAAGCCACTGGAGAGCAGGTAACCTGGTCTCTTACATAATGTTCTTAAGCATACAGCCTCAGCTTAATTTTAATTGAAAGTGCTTAAGACTTCATCTACTTAAAATAATAATGAGTTGGAGTTTTAAAAAAGTGATAAATGCTTATCATTTTAAAATGTAAGCATTACAGAAGATTAACATATCACCCAGAATCTTATCTCCAGAAATAAGGAGATGTATTTGGGGGTGCAGATAGACAGATGGATAGACAAATAATTTTATAGTATTCACACCTCTTCTGACCTCTTCCCTCTCTTCCCCAGAGATAAAAAATAGATTAGAAGTAACTGGAAGGGCTACCTAAAGGCTTTTAACAGAACCATCACCTGATTCCCTGCAATGAAGGAAAAAATAGGCCATCTCATACATTTTTTTACCTATTTCTACCAACTCATTTTTATTGCCTCTAATTTATTTTACTTCATCAAGGCATATGCATTTACATTCTATCTACATGAAATGAGTTACATGCGTTTTCCTCTGGGCTATTGTTTATTTACATCTTTCTGCAGTATGTTTGCATAGTTGACATGCCTCCTACAACCTCATCCTTGCTTATGCTGAAAGCAGACAGCTCTGTCCAGACCTCCTATTTGCTATGAATTCTTGCTTTATCTGGGTCCAGTTTATTTTTACTTCCGACCTACAGTGTAAACACTTTCTGTAGCCTGGTGCATGGACTGAGCAGCCAGTGTTTTGTTCCGAGCCCACTATGTGCTAGCAAGGGCCCAGTCTATTGGGCCAGAGAGCTGTCATCCACTCCCTGGGCTTGGTTTATCCTCCAGACTCAGCACAGTGCTATGAAATGTGATGAGCTCTCTGGTTTTTCTTGCCTTTGCTCCAGTTCCTCAGTGATATGTTTCTAGAGCATCTGCCCTGGAGGGATTTTCCCTTACTCCTCCCCTCTTAGTGGCTACCCCACTGCCCATATTGCTTATGGTAGCTCTCTGGAGCTGTCCGCTTCCTTTTCCTCTCAGTACTGCTTCTGGAGGTGAGTCTAGTAGACTTATTAAATGTTTGTTAAACTAAATTGAATTGCTAATTGACTTTTTTCTAAGAAATACTGAAATAAAAATTTAAAAGCTGTTACTATTTTAGGCTTTATTTAATGGGTATGAAATATTGATTGACAACAGAAAGTAGTGGAAGGACAACGGAATTTGAGGGTAGAAGTGACGGAAAGTTGGGTTCTAGTCCTGGTTCTGCAAATAACTACTTTTGTGTTGTAGGGAGAGTCAGTCCTACTTGCAGTTTTAATTTATATTTCTTGATTACTAATGAGGTCGAAAATTTTCTCGTATGTTTATTGGCCATTAGTACTTCCTCTTAAGATTTGCCTGTTCTTTTCCTTACCCTATTTTTAAATTGATTATTGTTTTTGTCTTTTGCCTCAAAGAGGCAAACTATGTGAATAGTAAGTCTTTGTTGTATTTCAAATTTTTCGTATCAGTTTATTGTTTGACTTTTTTGTCAGACAAAAATGTTTACTCTAGTCAATTATATTTGTTAGTCTTTTCCTTTAAAGTATCTTGATATGCTTCAGAAGGCCTGCCTCACCTCAAGATCACTATAACTGTTGTATTTTCTGCCAGTATGTTTATATGTGTTTGAAAAAAATAGAGTTCTTTAATTCATCTGGAACTTGTTTTTGTGTATGCTGTGAAGTAGGGATTCTAACTTTGTTTTCCAAACAGGTGAGCAATTATTCCAATACCATTTATAGGCAAAATGTATTTTTTTCTCCACTAACATGAAATGCAATTTCTTCAGGAAAAAATGCATATAATGTCATATTGAAGTCCACGTTAAAGTTAAGGATCTTTGTTTCGTGGAGTTCTGTCCCATAATGGTTCAAATTTTAAAAATTATGCTCACTTTCTAGAAATTTTCCTATCTTTTAGTTACTCCTTTCCTTGAGCATTACTGTTCTATTTCCATTGTTTAATTTGATTATATTGTTTTTAAGTATAGAAGGTCCAAATTCATAAAAAAATCTCATCCTCAATTTTCAGCAGCATTTTCATACATAATTAATATCAAATTTTAAACTGCCCTTTTATTTGTCTTTTACTTTTCTTGCTTATAGACTAACCCTGCATAATTATTCTTGTCTTTCTACTAAAAATAATAATATGGCTTAATATATTGACTCAATCCAGAGCAATGATTTTTCCCAAAAGAATTTTATTTCTTCTATATCTAAAGAATAGGAGGAGGGGAACCAAACCAAAAGTCAAAAACAGAATGAACAAATCTTGTCTGTAGAGCTTAGTTGGAATTTGGTTTGACTTGTGTGTGTGTGTGTGTGTGTGTGTGTGTGTATTTACTTATTTTTACTTTTAATTGTTCAGGAAAAAGCCAAAACAATGTTGGACAACATGAAGAAACTGGAAAAAGAACTATTCAAAGAGATGGAATCAATCCTTCAAAACAAGCATCTTGATGTGGATAAAATTGTTAGTCTCTTTCCTCAGTGTGCAAAAGATGAAATTCAGATTTATAAGTCAAATATTAGTTCTTAATGATCATATAAATGGTCAGCAATCTTCAAAGTCAGAATCAATCACCTAGGTAAATGATATAAACCTAGTGTAAGCAAATATAATTATTCTTTAATAGCATTCAAGTGATAGCTTGATTATTAAAACTGCATATAATTGCTGAAATACTAAGAAAGAAAATAACATTGTAATTAAGACACATATATCATGGGATAGCCATTTATGACATCAGGTACTGACCTGTGTTATTTTGTTTGTAGCTACAATAACTTTTTACAATCACACATTCAATTCTGCATAAAGCATGAAACATTAAAATAATGCATGGATTTATGTTCATTATAGTTATGCATTGTCCTTTCAATTATGAGAAAGAAGATTTTTCTTTAGTAATGAAAAACATTGTCTCACTTTTTGTGTGTGTGTGCTTCAGGCAAATATTAAACAGTTCTAACGAAATGTTCTAGTTTATACATTAAATCTTATTAGTGTGTTAACTCTGCAAATGTGCTTTTATTAAATTCAAACATGCTCTTTGTCAAGACTTGGATGACTAGTGAACCTTTAGCTCCAATTAGCTAGCCTTTTTTTTTTTTTTGGCTGTACCCTTTAGTAGGCTTTTATGTTAATATTTTTAGAAGAGCTTATCTGGGAGATTAGGAAATAGGACAGGAAACCAAGACCGTAGGAGGTACTGTTTCTGTGTCTCAAGTTTCTCTTATCTTTACTTCTGTTCACTGCAGTGAAAACAGAAACAGGAAGGCGACAGTAACAATGAAATAGAACCATTAGTGTATTATGAATATTGTGAACATTATGAATGAATAATATCTACCCAAAACTTATAAAACTTTATTAAATTACATAGAGATTACCAAGTAAGACTCAAAGTTGCAAATATAGAAAGAAAAACCAAACTTAATATAACACTATATACAGTATTTATTGGTTTCTAGAAATGTCCATTTTATGTATTTGATTACATCATCATATTTATTAACTGCTATCATTGCAGCTAGGATTATTACTAAGGTAGTGGGTTACTAGGATTATTACTAAGGCATTTAAGGAGTGCCTAGGAAATTATTTGTAAAAGTTCTCTCATAAAAACCATAATCTGACTGATTTTGCTCTTAATACGGGACTGCCACTAAGAAAAGATATGTCTCAAGTCCTCAGTTCTGTTTGCCTCACATGTGATTCAGTGACAGGTGTTCCCTAAATAATGAAGACCCTTGACCAACCCCCGTATACCTCCTCCCTCTCTCCTTTTTAATATATGGGGAACTAAGGGTAAGCAGTACATTGATTTATCCAGGGACACATACTTGTATCTTATTTCTCTTTCTAAGTCCGACATGTTTTTACTTCCTCTTTCGACACCACCTGAGACCAAACTAGCACCATCTCTCACTTGGACAACTGCAGTTAACTGTTCTTCTATACCTATAGTTGGTCTTTATCTCCATCCATGTGAATCAGTGTAGCCAGAGTGATGATCTATTAATGTGAATTTGATCATGAATTTCCCTCCTAAAACTTAAAAAAAAAAACCACCTTATTTTTTAGAGCAGTTTTAGGTTTAGAGCAAAACTGAGCAGGAAGTAGAGAGTTCTTGTATCCCCCTGTATCTTTCCCTCCCTCCCCCCACTATCAACATCCCACACTAGAGTGGTATATTTGTTACAATTGATGGACCTACACTGACACATCATTACCACTCCAAAGCCAAAGTTTACATTAGGGTTTACTCATACTTTCTATGGGTTTGGGCAGATGTATAATGACAGGTATCCATAATTATAGTATCATATAGAGCAGTGTCATTGCTCTTGATATCCTCTGTACTCCACCTATTCATCCCTCCCTCCCTCCCCCTAACCCCTAGCAACCACACATCTTTTTATTGTCTCCAGTTTTGCCTTTTCCAGAATGTCTGATATTTGGAATCATACAGTATATAGCCTTTTTAGATTGCTTGGCCTTTACACTTAGTAATATGCATTTAAATTCCTCCATGTGTTCTCATGGCTTGATAGTTTGTTTTTCTTTTTTAAGTGCTGAACAGTCCATTGTCTAGATAGCTTGCCTGCTGATATCCACTATTGAAAGACATCTTGGTTGTGTCCATCTTTTGGCAATTATGAATAAAGCTGCTATGACTATCTGTCTGCATGTTTTCGTGTAGACATAAGTTTTCAACCCATTTGGATAAATATACCCAGGAGCATGAGTGCTGGGTGATATGGTAAGAGCACATTTAGTTTTGTAAGAAAATGCCAAGAAGAAACTGTCTCTTCTAAAGTGACTACCATTTTGGATAAATATACCCAGGAGCATGAGTGCTGAGTGATATGGTAAGAGCACGTTTAGTTTTGTAAGAAAATGCCAAGAAGAAACTGTCTCTTCTAAAGTGACTACCATTTTGCATTCCACCAGTAATGAATGAGAGTTCCTATTGCTCCACATCCTTGTCAGCTTTTGGAGTTGTCAGTGCTTTGGATTTTAGCCATTCTCATAGGTGTGTGGTGGTATCTCATTGTTTTAATTTGCATTTCCCTGATGACATGATGGAGAACATCTTTTGATATGCTTATATGCCATCTGTATAGCTGTTATGATCTTTTTTCATTTTTAATATCAGGTTGTTCATTTTCTTATTTTTGAGTCTGAAACTCTGTCTTATAGGGTCATTGAGATAAGTCCAAATTCTTAATGATGATCAGCAAGATCCTACTGATCTGCCCCCATCTTATTACACATTTATCATTTTAAAAATTATTTTTCAATTACATTTTAACATACAATATTATATTAGTTTCATATGTACACCCCAGGATTAGACATTATATAACTTATCAGGTGATCATACCAATAAATCTCATACCCATCTGACATACCCATAGTTATTAGAGTATTATTAACTATACAGTGGAACCTCGGTTCTTAAATTTAATTCATTCCAGAAAACTGTTTGAGAAGCGATTTGTTCAAAAAACAAACCTCCTTTGCTTGTTGCCTGAGAGACACATTACTGATCATAAATGTATCAGCATGAAAAGATTGTTGGGTAGAGAATTGAGACCCAAAATTTTGTCAGACAACTGAGAAATTTTTGCCATGGACAACTGGGTTGAGAACCAAATTGTTCAAGAACCAAGACGTTCAAGAACTGAGGTTTGACTGTATTCCCTATGCCATACTTTACATCCCCATGAATATTCTGTGACAACCAATTTGTACTTCTTAATCCTTTCACCATTTTCACCCATTCCCCCTAACCCCCTCCCATCTGGCAACCATCAAAATATTCTCTGTATCTGAGTCTGTTTCTCTTCTTTTTTGTTTATTTTGTTTTTTTAGTTTCAATTGTTGATAAGTATGTATTTTTTGCCATTTTATTGTTCATATTCTTGATCTTTTTTCTCTTCTTTTTCTTAAAGACCCTTTAACATTTCATGTAATATCGGTCTGGTGATGATGAACTCCTTTAGCTTTTCCTTGTCTGGGAAGCTCTTTGTCTGTCCTTTGATTCTAAATGATAGCTTTGCTGGGTAGAGTAGTCTTGTTTGTAGGTCCTTACTTTTTATAATTCTGAATACTTTTTGGCAGTCCCTTGTGGCCTGCAAAGTTTCTGTTGATAAATCATTTGACAGTCTTATGGGAGCTCCTTTGTAGGTAACTAACTGCTTTCTCTTGCTACTTTTAAGATTCTTTATCTTTAATCTTTGACATTTTAATTATGATGTGTCTTGGAATGGGCCTCTTTTGATTTATCTTGTTTGTGACTCTTTGTGCTTATATGCCATCTGTGCTTACCAGACTCGTATGTGTATTTTCTTCACCAGGTTAGGGAAGTTTGCTGTAATTAATTTTTTCAAATTGGTTGTCAATTTCTTGCTCTCTTCTGCTTCCAGCTCCTCCATGATAATAATGTTGCTACACTTGGAGTTGTCAAGGGGCACCTTTTGCTATCCCCATTTTATTTTTTAATTCTTTTTCCTTTTTGCTGTTCTGATTGGGTGTTTTTTACTTCCTTATATTCCAAATCACTGAATTGATTCTCGACTTCATCTACTCTCCTGTTGATTCCCTGTAAATTATTCTTCATTTCATTTAGTGTATTCTTCATTTCTGACTGGTTTTATGAATGGTTTCCATGTCCCCTTTTATGCTTACTATCTCTTTGTTGAAGTTCTAAGTTCATTGAGCATCCTTGTAACCAGTGTTTTGAGCTCTGCATCTAGTAGATTGTCTCCATTTTGTTTAGTTCTTTTTCTAGTGTATTGTTCTGTTCTTTCATTTGGGCAATGTTTCTTTGTCTCCTGATTTTGGCAGCCTCCTTGTGATTGTTTCTATGTACTAAGTAGAGCTGCTATGTCTCTTGGGCTTGGTAGAGTGACCTTATGTAGTAGGTGTTCTGCAGGGTCCAGTGGCACAGCCTTCTGTCCCCAATCACCTAAATTAGGCACTCCAGGTATGCCCCCCATGTGGGCTCTGTGCACCCTCCTATTGTAGTTGAGACTTGGTTGCTGTTGGGACCTCATCAGGAGGGATTTACCTAGAGGCTGATTGGCTGCAAGGACTGGCTGCAACCACTGACCACTGTGGAGGATCACCTTATGTAGGGGCTCATCCCACAGAGCAGGACTTACTTCGCCGGGGCTCTGGTGCCTGCTGAGTCCGCCCCTTGAGTGTGTTGCTTGTAGAGGTGGTTGGGTGGTACTTAGATATGGTCTGTTTATGGTCTGTTTATGGTCTGATATGGTCTGGGTGCACTGGCTCTGGGACCTCCTAGGAGGTACAGGCCAAGGTCAGCCACTGCCTGTTCTGCCCAGGGCCACCAGCATGAGCTACAAAGTGATCTTCAGATACCTGCTACTTGTGTTGTGCTTAGAGGTGCACAGGCAAGGTCAACCTGTGAATAAAGACCAGCCGCTGCTGGTGCCAGGTCTGGGACCACTTAGGGAGAGGTGTGGGGCATGCTGATGCCAGATGCTGCTTGTATGAGAGATTTTAGGAAAGTCTGAAGCATTAGCCAAGACAGCCTATTCATTATGTAAAAGCCACTGGAAACAACTTGGTTGCGCCTCCAAGTTGGGTGGGGTGGGGTTCTCAGGGAATCACCAGGGCTGGGCAAACAGTGTGAACCAGGTTAATAGGAGACTCAGATATGGTGCCTGCCTGCCTGCCACCTGTGTGTTGGGTGAGGGAGTCTCAGAAAAGGAACAGTGGCTTCTGCCAGCACTTTTGTCTGGCATAAAGCTGTCCCCCCAAGCTCTCACCCTGATGCCAGACAGTTCCTCCCTGTGTGTCCCTGGTGCCCTTTGAGCTGCTGCCCCACTGCTGGTACTTGGAGTGAGTCTGAACAAGTCTGCATGGGCCCTTTCAGAGGAATGACCTGGTACTCCAGAAGCCCTCCATCTTATTCAGCCACAATCCATACTGATTTGTACAGCCCAAAGTTATGGGGACTTCTCTTCCTGGCACTGGAAACCTGGGCTGGGCAACCTGGTGACATGCTGGGACCCCTTGCCCCTCAGGGGGAACCTCTACAGCGGAATATCCCTCCCAGTTTTTATCCCCCACATGTGGGTGTGGGACCAGCCTGCTCAATGTCTCCATCCCTCCATCAGTCTTGATGTGCTTTTAAATCCTTAGTTGTAGGACTTCCATTCAGTTAGCTTTTAGGTGGTTCTGATGGTTGTTCTATAATTTAGCTGTAATTTTAATGTGGTTGTGGGAGAATTCAAGTGCTGCGTTTATCTATGCTGCCACCTTGACCAGAAACCACCATTTAAAAAAAAATTCCTACTATGCTGCTTTTTCAGTTCATCACATGTGCCATTTCTTGTCTGTCCTCTGTGCTTGCACCACTCATTTCATTTGCTTCTTTTTATGTAAGTAGGTCTTTCATCCTTTAGAGTTTTCCTGAAATATCACTTCCTCAGGGATGTTTTCCTCACCCCACAGGTCAAGTTTCTTGTTACATACACTCAGAGCCACATGTGATCCTGATCACACTGTAATTATATGCCTAACATGTGTCTTTCACGGTAGAATAGAAGCTTTGTGAGGACAGGAACCATATTTATTCCCATTGTCATATGCTTAGTGTTCAACATTGTGTCTGCACAAGCTCAATAAATATTTTGTTAAATGAACATTCAAGTTCTGATGGAAAAAATCTACACAGTTCTCTATCTGCAAAGTTAAGAAAACTAGGTAGACAATCCATCTGTACAACTTGGTAACCTTTGGTAAGTCTCAGGTCAACCTGTTGCCTTTTTCCATATTCAAAATGGGAATAAGAACTCCACAGATAAAGATAAGGACATGTAAACTAATTTATAAAACAGTTTAGGACACTTTCACTGTATAAATTCGATATGGTATCTTGTCTTTGGTCCTTGTGTGAGCAATTAATGCTCACACATTTGTGGTATATTTTAGAAAATTTATGATTTTCTTAAATTTCATGTATTTCTTAAAAGTAAAATATGTAGTGGATGAAATTAAGCTTTTGGGGGGTTCAGCCCTTAAATGGTGTTATTATTTATCATTACATAATAAGCCAGGGAAATAATTTAATAAACTATTTAGGAAAGCTAGTTTGTTTGTTTGATCTTTGATAAAATCATTAATATATTAATCTTCAACCAAAATTTTTTCCCTAGAGATAATTATGCAGCCTAGAATTTTGGAAATTTAGTGCCTACTTATAAAATTTGCCAAAAACTGGCTCTACAGAATGAATGTTTTCTCTTTTTAATTAATTACTTCAGGCTTTTGTCATACCACGTGTAGGAATTTATCATCCTATCTTTTCCTGAAGGATGGTGATAACACTTCTGATCCTGAACTGTGTTTCCAACCATCATTCATCACTTGACTACCTATGTTCAGTGGTCTAATGTAATATAATATTCTACATGATATGAAATACGAAGGGACAAAACCTAACAGCTGTATTCTGCTGCACAGAAAACATGTTAAATAATAGTTTTACATTTTTCTAGCTTTTAGAAACCTACTGATAATTAATCACTACTCTTAAAATTCCAAGCACATTTTACCTTATTCTAAAAATACTGAAGTTTAAGCACAAGCTAGGCATGGAATTACTCACTGAGAACAAAGAAAAGAACAATTGATCATGCTGAAGATTAGTATAAAAGTACTAGATTTTTTTCAAAATTGTTATCAGGTAATTTTCCCAGCTGTGACCCGGCATATTAAAAATTATGAAATATGTGAAAAGGACTCTAATGTTACACTGAGTCATTAATAAAAAGTTACTGAATGCATAATTGAGCAGGACCCTGTGCACTGATCCCACAGGCTCAGGAAGAATAGAACATCAGGAGACCCATTTAAGAAAACATTGAAAACTTGTAGAAAAGACCTCTCTATGATGGTTTCTGCACTATTCAGATTACTCAAAGAAAAGATGTTGGCAATGCAATTTAAAATAGGTATTTTATTGAGAAACTTGCTTTGTCAGTGAGAGAGTAGAAGTTACAAATATTTTCATTTCATAAAATTAGCATATCCTTAATCCTAAAAACATCTCTTAAAAGCCTTCATTTTCTGAAACTGCAGATCAGTCCAACCCAGTGTTTTCTTTTAATACTTCCCATGGAAAAAGATGCTGCTGATTCCCTTCATGCAAATAACCGAACATGTGTAATATGACTTGTTCACAAACACAAATTCTCCACTTGAGTTTGAGTTGCCTGCATGCATGTGAATCTCTGTTGCTGTAGCTATAAAAGTCTCCTGGCACAGCAATGAGGTTTTTTGCTATTGCCTGAGCATTCTGAGAGTTACACTGTGGTCATATTTAAAAAAAAAGAAAAGAAAAAAGGTTCTGCAGCAAGACAGTTCTGCTGAACAGCATCCCCATTCCCTAATCATAACTTAAAATTGGTACAGGTTAATATTACACACTAAAGTATAATTTACAGGCATACCTTGTTTTATTGAGCTTCGCTTTATTGCACTTCGCAGATACTGTAGTTTTTACAAATTGAAGGTACGACCCTCAACCAGCAAAAGGGTTACGACTCACTGAAGGCTCAGATGAGGGTTAATATTTTATAGCAATAAAGTATGTTTTAATTAAGGTATATGCATTGTTTTTCAGACATAATGCTATTGCACACCTACTAGACTATAGTATAGGGTAAACATAACTTTTATATGCACTGGGAAACCAAAAATTTATGTGACTCACTTCATTGTGGTATTTGCTTTATTATGGTGGCCTGGAACCAAACCCACAGTATCTCCAAGGTATGTCTGCACTTGTTAAATACATTAGGCTTCCATGCAGGTTTTAAGAAAATTACGCATTAAACGATTTAACCCTATAAATTATTTCCTAAATGACTTTTATATGAGACACTAAAAGTATGAGATAAATATTTAAAACATGTTTTAAATAAGTTAAAACAAAACTGACACCTAATAAGCAGAGATTCAAAGACCTTGTAGATCTCTTTTTAATTTCCTGAAGAACATAAAGCTTACCTGAGGGCAACACTTAGTAATTTTCAAGTTTATTAATTTTTATACGTGGACACAAGAAAAACTAAATTCTAAATGTAAAAGTAAGATGTTAGGCTTAGGATTTTAAATATATCCTAAATATATTTAAATATATCCTTGGCTTGAAATATATATTTTTTCCTTCTTTTTAGCTGCAAGGAATAAGGTAATAACGTTATCTGCACCATGATGCTTTGTGCAAACATCAGAAATGGTGCATCACATGGCAATAATTTTGTTGATAAAATTTAAACGAATCTGCTCAAATTACTATTTTTAGCACAAAAGTTAAAGATTAGACTGTACTTCTGTTGATAGGTTTTATAGATGATAAAATTTATGGGAATTCTTATTCCCCTCCTAATGGCATAGATTAGTACTCCGGATAGAAAAGCAGGAAAAGATGAACCTTAAAAAATCATGTTTCCAGTTATTAATGATTACTATTTGTAAAGGAAATGGGAAAATGTAATAAGAGCTCTTATTAGAATCAGTAAAACTCATTTTTAGGAGGTGCTATCAATAGGTGCAAAGTTGTCACAATTTAAGGTCCATTTTCTTCCAGCAATGTACCTGCCAAATATGGCAATTTAAAGGAATAGTAAGTTGGATGTTGATTTTGAAATTACAGCAAATGGCTGCAGGAGTCAATGTTTTAAAGTGTTGGCGTAACTGGTTTTAAATACTTATTTAACATTAGCAATTATATTCACTCAGAACTTTAAATTTTGATTTTTCTTCTTCCTAAGTCAGTTTCCTATGTGTTTTGCATACATATAAAATCACAGAATGTTAGCATGGGATGGGAATACATCTCATCAAATTTTACAGAAGAGGCACCTGAGGGTCAGAGAGGTTGTGATTTGCCTGAGGTCACACAGCTAGTAAGTAACAAATCTGGGGCTAGAATATGACTTCATGTGGGGTTCTCTCCTTCATAGTTTATGTCTTAGGGGACATGGGATGGATGCTCAGTTTCTTTCTATCTTTCCTGCTGGGGAGTGGTTGCATTAATAGCAGGAGGACTCTGTTCAGGACTCTTTTGAAGAAATCTGTAAAATAAGTACTCATCCCGAAATTCGTAGTCGTTGGTGATATGTTGGATGACTCCCCCTTGCACCAGTCTGTCTCCATATATCACAGCTTCACCACGGTCGGAGGCAAGGCCAACTTCAATTAGCCAGTTCACCAGGTCACAGCCACAGAAGGTCCCAGCAGAAGTCTGTGCACCACACCTGTATGTCAAAGGAATGATTCACCCATATGTTCTGTAAATCTGGTATCAGCACTGCATGATAGAAGACAAGCAAGGGAAAATAGAAGGAGACAGGGAAAAATAGCATGATAGTTAAAAGTGTGCAGGAAAGAAACTATTCTGAATATAAAGGGTTTACTTCACCTAACCCCAGAAAGATCCCCTGGAGAAAAAGAAAAATACACCAATAACACTTGTGAAGACAGAAATGCTTAAGCCAAAAAAAAAAAAAAAAGATTCAGATGATGTAAATTCACCTACAAAGAAATATTCTTCTTATAGTAGATGGCCTTTCATGATCAGCTGCATTCTGTAGACAGCTGAATATTATATATTTTGTAAGATGTACTGTATCTAAGATATTTGTCTCAGGAAAATTAAATAATATTTTTACAAGCTCTTAAGAAGGACAATTTTAACTAAGTTGCTCAAATCAAACTTTGTATTTTCTTCTTATCACAGTGACCATGAACAGCCTTTCTTCTTGCCATCAGCAGCCAAGACAATTTTACTTCCAATATGTTAGCAATTTGCTGCATTAGGAAACGAGGGAAGAGTGAGTGTGCTCTCCTGTTACAAATCTAAGATTTTGAAAATGTACTTTATGAATCTACTTCTTGATTATTAAATTTTTTTCCTAATGCAAATGTGGGGTACTTCAGGCATCAACAAATAAACAAGGGAAAGAAAAATGTAAAAAAAAATGAATTCTGTACATTTTCATACAAATACACAATGACTACATGAATCTGTTCAGAAGCATCAGTCAAGCTGTAACCCAAAGTGCTTGACACTAGGAAACAGTGGGTGAAAATCAAGATAAAATGAGAAATAGGTGGCAAAATTTTTAAGACATTTAACCATAAATGAAAATACATTTTCATGTAAAAATTAGAAAAGAGGTTATTATTATATATGAACATTTTCATGAAGTACATAAAATCACAGTATTTTAAGATCACTATTTTACTTAGGAGTAAGATACCTTAATTTATACTTTGCAACTAAAAGCATCACTTTCAATAGAAGTCTGAATATTACAATCTAAGTTTGAGCCTTCTTCCTGCTTGCTGATATTTAATGTATAGCCCAACATCATCTATCCAACACAAAGGGAATAATATTTGCTTCCCAATGACTGATCAGGCAGCTCCCACCACAGCTCATGGAACTGTACAGAGAGGCACAGAATGGGCCACTGTGCAGGCTGCAGAGCAGAACCGCTACCAGCCAGGGCCCAGTCAGCTACCTGGGACCATGCCCCTGGGACCCGGGCCGCCCAGCAGCCCTGCAAATGGCAAGAGCTGTGCTTCCTGATAGTCGTCAAGCACAGTGGGTCTGGCGGAGCTTACATGGAGTTCCCTTTTTTAATTTTAAAAAGCAGTTTTTTGAAATAATCATGTTGGGCCCTTTAAGGGTGGACACTAACGTTTCTTCAGTTTACCATTTCCAGAAACTGAATTTGAACAACCCAGAGACCCAGATATCTTAAAGAAGAGGAAAACTAAGGTTTGGAGAATTGAATTTGCCCAGTGTCACACAGCTAGTAAGCGGCATATGCGGGAGTTGAGTTCCAGTATTAGTCCCCACACAGTGAGTCCTCTTTCCACCAGCTATACCAGGATACTGTCTGATACTAATAACATAGTGGCATAATAATATGTAAATAAATCATCCTAAATGGTAATGTCCATAAATTTTTAAATTTTCACAGGCATAAAAGTATTTGGTTTTTAAAGATATTTTTTATTTTTTTCTCTTTTACAATTGAAAATACTGGTAACATTTGTTTTTTCCCTTCCTGCTGCATACTCCATTATCTTGAGTATTAGAAGAATAAATATGATGTCACAGACTGAAGATTAGGACTTGAAGTGAAAAATAAGCAGAATTAATTTTTTTCAGTTTAAATATAAGTTGATTAAAAGTAAGCACTAAAAGTAGATATTCGGTTACTCCATCACACTAGCCCTGTTTCAGGAGCTCAACAGCCACAAGTGGTCACTACTGGAAAGCACAGATCAAGGTCAAGAGTGATTTTTATTGTCTTCTACATGCTAATTTACTCTGTGATGCAAATGATAAAAAATTGTTTTACGTGCTGAGGAAAACTGAATTCTGAAATTAGATGAGAATAAAAAATTTTTAGTCGACTTCTTTTCTACTTTCCTCTTAATTTTGCTGTGAACCTAAAACTACTTTTTAAAAAGTAAAGCTTTCTACTTAATTTTTATTTTTCAATTACAGTTTTTACAATTTTACTTATAATATGCTAGCAATTTGCTGCATTAGGAAACAAGGGAAGAGTAAGTGAGATCTCTTCAATACATTCAATATTTTTTTGTATTAGTTTCAGGTGTACAGCATAGTGGTTAGACAATGATATACTTTACAAAGTGGTCCCCCTGATATTTCAATACCCACTTGGCACCATGCATAATTACAGCATCACTGAGTATACTTGTATTCCCCATGCTGTACTTTACATCCCTGTGACTATTTTGTAACTCTCAATTTGTATTTCGTTATCCCTTCACCTTTTCCACTCAGTCCCACAATACCCCTCTCCTCTGGCAACCATCAGTCTGTTCTCGGCAACTTTGAGTCTGTTTCTATTTTGTTTGTTTGTTTATTGTGTTCTTTAGATTCCACATATATGTGAAATCATATGGTACTCGTCTTCTCTGTCTGACTTATTTCAGCCTCTAGGTCCATCCATGCTGTTGTTGCAAATGGGAAGATTTCCAGTAATATCCCACTGTCTATATATACCACCTTTTTAATCTACTAATCTATTGATGGGTATTCAGGTTGCTTCCATATCTTGGCTATTGTAAATAACAAGCAGCAGAATTAATGAAGAGACAGAAATTTCATTTCATTTTCTTGACATCGTTAGTAATATGAAATAACATACCACTAGGAGATGGGGAATACAAAATCACTTCTAAATCCAATGTACTCAAAGTTTTGTGAGAGACACTAATAGTCACCATGAAGTTAATGTTAACATTCAACTACATTTTTGGTTCCTTCTAAAGTTTTCACTTTTTATATGGAAATCAGAAGTTATATGATATTTAAAAATATAAAAAAACAAGTGGTAATGGCTCTTATATATATGCTGTTTCTTAAAATATAAACTGACCCATAGCTATTTTAACTTTTACATGTATATTTAATGTTAAAAGATTATGCAGTTAGTCACAATCACATTACTTACCCTGTTAAAAACCAGAATTACCATCTAAAACATAATTATCTGGAACCTATACTTACCTTCTTTCTTTGACAATATTTCGGATACAGAGGTCACGATGATAATGGATAAACTGTTGACAGGTCATTTTTATTTCCTCAGGAACAGGAGAATCTCTGTTTTCTGCTGTTTCTTTATTGCTCCATAGAAATCCAAGTCTGAGAATCAAAATTTAAGGAGCCCGTTTTTAAGGAAAGAAAAGCACTGAGAGAGAACCTTCCTGCTTATTACTCCATCCCCATGGCTGTTCCAAAGCTGTCGGTTACCAAAGCTGTCATCTACAACACCCAGACATTGTTAGTGTCTGAAAGAGAAACATATTTAGCCTGCATTTGGTTTCCTATTCAAAGCAGGCTGGAGTGAGGGGGAGGTGGGGTGGGGTGAGGTTGGGGTAAGGTGGGGTATTTTATAAAATTGTTCTGGACATTTTATAAAACACCCTCCCGACATGTTTGACCCATTTGGGTTTCTACCGTAAATGAAGTTCCTTATTCTACATTTTACTGTTTGAAATGCAAAAATAACTTACAAAGATCAATTATTTTACTTAATCGTTTTCCAACTGTAATACCCAAGAGACATATAATGGGATCTGGAGTTCAGAACAATTCTGTTTCTGCCAGCCCAGACAATAAATCTGTTGACTTTTTTTTTTTTAAGATTTTATTTTATTTATTTACTTTTAGAGAGAGGAGAAGGGAAGGAGAAGGAGAGGGAGAGAAACATCAATGTGTGGTTGCCTCTCATGCAATCCCTACCTGGGACCAGGCCCACAACCTAGGCATGTGCCCTGACCAGGGATTGAACCAGCGACCTTTTAGTTCACAGGCCAGTGCTCAATCCACTGAGCCATGCCAGCCAGGGCAAATCTGTTGACTATTCTAATTGATCAACATTATGAAGCTGGTAACTAAGTTCAGTGACTTTCCTATTATGCTTTTCCTCTCCCATGAAAGGATTATGACCCTAGCAACTATATTAATAATGATGATGTTAATGATGATGAAAAAGAAGGAGAAGAAGAAAGAACAGTTACCATTTACTGGGCCCTTTTTATATCATTAGTAGGAGAAATTCCATTAGCACTTCTAGTTTCTACTAATTTCAACTTTGAAAACAAATGAAGAAGTATTAGGCTTCATAACCCTTCCACCCCACCAATTTCTCCCTCCCTCACATTGGAGTATTCCCACTTCATTATTTTTCATTAAAAAAATTCCTGTTCTGAATTCGAACCTAATGAATTAGCTTCACCACACTAATGAAAACCCAAAAATTTATAAAGAAAACAAATTTTCTATAAATTGTCAGTTTGATAGAGAAATCTGGTTGTCAAAGGTGAAAGATAATCAAATATAGACCCTTAGGAGCACATCGCCTATTACTTACATTTCTAAATAAACTTTCAAGTTTCATTTTACTTTCTGAGTTAATGGCACAGACAGAGGCCAGCATCCATCATTTCTTGTTAAAATAGAAATTATGTTGGATTGATACCAGTTCTTCTCATATCTTCTCTGCAATTATTTACAACAAATGTGTGAATCAACACATAACATCACAACAAATGTGTGAATCAACACGTAAGGGTGTTAAGTTTACCATTTTTGTGCTCTCCTAGCAGTTATTTACTAAAGGTTTAAAAATATTAATAATTTAATAGAATGGCTTTCTCATTATTTTTACAGATACAGATTTTTTTTTACAAATAAATTTACCTTCTTTTGAAAGGTCGGATGATTAAATGTTTGTCCAATCCAAAGATGCCAAAGGAAATAAATCCCTGTGGAAGAAAAAAGAGTTAGACTTTATGAATACAAAAATAAAATTTTAAGACAGAAATTATGGAAGCCACCAAATGTAGTGCTTGGGGAAGCAAACCTGTATGATCAGAGCAACATTTTAAATGGAACACACAGGGAGACTTCTATATAAAATTCAGTGCCTGGGGGCAGGTATGATACTTGGCTGCCTCTTCCCAATCATCTGTCCTACTAATGATGATGGGTGATATAAACCAGGGCCGAGCAACCACAGGGATGTGCTAGCTTACCGAAGAAAATGAAAACCAAAAACATTTAGGGCTACATGTCTTTGTTTTTTCCATTTAAAAAGAAAATAAAATATTTCACAGTGTGCTTAAGTGTTTACTTACTATTTTTTTTGTTAAAACTTCAGAAATTACAGAATTTAAAAATGCTGTAGTATCTGAATATAATGCAGCAGCTGAACAAAATTTATGTGAAATGAAACTGGCTAGTGCTTAGGGAAAAGGCTTGAAAGGGGGTGATGAGGCAAACTGGCACCAGATATCAGCCACATATCAGGACAAAGAGGGAGACAGGAGGTAGGGAATTGCCATTCGTCAGGCACAGTGGGATAAGGATCTAAGTGTGGGGGTGAAGGGAGGTGGGATGGAGTGCCATATATTACATGCAAAACATACCTTTTTTCACCGGAACTATAAATAACCAAAAGGGAATGATCTGACTAGACATCTCAATACCTCCTCAAGAGAAAAATGGGATGTGAGTGTGTGTGTGTGTGCACGCGCGCGCGTGCGCGTGTGTGAGCATGTTGGTGGGGAGGTGTTATGGTATCTCTCCCCCTTCTTTGGAGCACTTGAGCCTCAGCTGTGGGGGCAGCATTTCAAATGTGACATCCCTGGTATTTGCTTTTGTTTGTGAAACTCTCAGTCCCCTTTCTGGGAAGGCTCGACTTGGAGTCAGCTTTAAAAATGCAAAATGTTGTGCCTTGGCCAGCAGGGCCCAGTTGAAGTTGAAGCTTCATACCATAAACCAAAAGGTCATGGGTTTGATTCCCGGCCAGGGCACAAGCCTAGGTGTGTACGAGAGGCAACCTGTAATGTTTCATTCTTTCCCTCTCCCTCTCCCTCTCCTTTCCCTCTCTCTAAAATCAATAAGCATATCCTCAGGCAAAGATAAAAAAAATGCAAAATGCTGAGTGAGACTATGATTTTTCAACCTAGTATTTTGTAGTTCTTGTGTACTAAATCTGACCTTAAACAGTATCCCAAAATGAGGTGGGCATCAAATAGCCCTTGGGATGTTCGTGTCTGTCTGTAATAAACTGATTTGAGGTCACTTGTTTACCTGGACATGGCCATTTTTGCTCCCACAGTTATGGCAAAACTCAAAATATTTCAAAAAATTAATGTTAGGGAAAAACTTGCAGGAACATCTGACAAATGTTAACTAATTCATATGGCTAATTATTTTATATTTAATAGGCAAACCCAATAATTTAAAACAGTACTTTTCAACCTGATGCTCAATCAGGGTACTACTATTCTCCAATTAAAAAGTAAGGGATTGAGCCCTGGCTGCCATGGCTCAGTGGATTGAGTGCCAGCCTGCGAACCCAAGGGTTGCCAGTTCGACTCCAGTCAGGGCACATGCCTGGGTTGTGGGCCAGGCTCCCAGTGCGGGGCACGGGAGAGGCAACCACACATTGATGTTTCTCTCCCTCTCTTTCTCCCACCCTTCCCCTCTGCCTAAAAATAAATAAAATAAAATCTTTAAAGAAAAAAGGGATTGAATACAGAATCAAATTTCAAAATTTGCACATAAAAACATTTTCCCAATATGTAAAATGCCATTTATCCTTACGTATCCATTTTTATAGTGATATAAATAAAGATAACAGCGATACTGTATTAGTTCTTCATAGATTTTTAGTTTCTAATTTTTTAACTGGGGATGATAATGTCAACTGTGCAGGTATTGTGATATTTAAATGAGACAGTTAATGTAAAATGCTTAACAATGGGTAATATAATATATCCTCTCAAGGAATGATAAGTGATTACTACACCTGGCCAAAATTTACTTATACACCAATCTATAACTTTTAGAAAAGATTTAAGTACCTATTGTTCAAGAAATATCAAAATGTAAATGAAATAATGTAAACCAATTTACGTGACTAAAGGCTCAGAGGAGGTAAGCCATTTTCCTAAAGTAACTTAAGACCATAACAAAGTTTAAAAAGTACTTGGAACATCTTGTCATGGCTTACATTATCATTCTTTATCTCAAAACCAAAGCAAAAAAGCTATTTCTGACTACAACACTCAGTGTGCATTCTGATGACTTTAACCAATATAATAATTCATCTCTACTAGGAGACAGACAGCAGCTGTCAGCTGTCACGCATAGCAGCAGCTGGCAAACAAACTGAACCCTTTTGATTTAAAAGAAAACAACATCCGCACTCGCCCCAATCAACCCATCCAGGCAAACAAAAGGCCCTCATAGTCCTCAGTAAATAAATACCTGACCAAAGTTAAACACAGCGCAGAAAAACTGTAACTCAACATACAGTCTTCCAGGCTCTTGGTTAAATAGCCACCATAAACAACTGGAAAGATTCTGTAAAGAAAGGAGAAAATTGTATTTTTAAGTGAAATAAGCTGATCATTTCTCTCCATAACACAGAACAATAACTTACATACTTAATAATTAAGAAGAAGAACACGAAAGGGAAAAACACCAAGAATACAGAGGCTTTGTCTTTCACACAAGAGGTTTCAACTGCTCCTCTTGACGGATGTCACTCAAACATCATCTATTCTGATCAGATTTGAAGTGAGAAGACATAAGCCATAATATAGAAGCTTATGTAACATATCAGGACTGCCGACTAGCCTAAGACAGGCCTGATTTTAAAATTAGTTCTACACAATGAAAACAATCACATCACTAGGCAACAATTCTAGACAGCATTTCTTTTTGGTTTTTATTCTTAGACAGCGGTTAAAATGGTGCTGGCTGATATTCTGTGTAATGAGCATCCCAGTGTGAAAGGGAAAGAAGGGCCATAGGTTGTGTGGTCCATTTCCTACCTCTAGGCAAGTTACTCTTGAACCACCTCAAAGAATTGTATAAAAATAACTGATAGTTCACAAAAAAAAGGGCATAAAAGCAATTTGAAAACCCCTTAGTAAAAAAAAAAAAAAGCATTTAATAATAAAGTGCTATGCTTCATCTACAAAATTATCAAATTAAAATATATATAATAGTCCATGTTGGTGAGAATACTTTACAAACCTATATTACTCGTTTGGAAAACAATTTAGCAAAATGCCTCCAAAGGCACAGAAATATCTACATATACTCTTTAATCCACTGTTCCCAACTTTGAGAATTTATCATAAGGAAATAATGCGGCATGGAGATATTTATTAAGGGTATTTTTAAAAACTAGGAACAATCCATAAGGAATTGGTTAATTACATAATGTTTCTCCTCTATAGTTTATTGAGGAGCCATTTAAAGTAATGGTTATGCACACCTATGTAGCAACATGAAAATGCTTAAGTGACAAAGCAGGATATAACTGCATGTATGATCAGAGCCATGAAAAATATATTAAAAAATAGAAACAGTAGTATGATGGTTATTTTTCCTCTTTATTTTGTAAGTATCTATTATATAAAGTGGTTATGTTATTTTGATAATTTAAAAATTATTTTTAAAGTTTATTAATCTGAGGAATATCTTCTGAGAAACCACATAGGCATTTATTTCCTGAGGTCAGTCAAAGAATCCATTAGGAATAAATGGCCCACACACATCATGGAAATACCTCGTCTTCCCAAATTCTAGGGTCAGAGTATAGAATGAGAAAGTGATTCTAAGCAAAATAAGCTATTGGAGCATTTAGGCAACAGAGTAATGTGAGTTATTCATTCCTCTTTCCCCCCAAAACATTTAGCTCAAGATTAGGATTCAGATAGCCTAGTTGCCACACAACTGGGAAGTAATAGTTAAG
This sequence comes from Mormoops blainvillei, assembly GCA_004026545.1. Taxonomy (NCBI): domain Eukaryota; kingdom Metazoa; phylum Chordata; class Mammalia; order Chiroptera; family Mormoopidae; genus Mormoops; species Mormoops blainvillei. Next base: position 391,617 of record PVJD01000165.1, read on the forward strand.
TTTCTCCCAGATGCCTGAATAAAACCTTTGCCAAACATTTAAAGAAATGGCCCCAAAACAAAATCAGAAGAAACATTTACAGCAAACAGGCCAATAATGAGAAGTAAACACAGCAACACATGTCGAGTCAGTTGCTGGTCTCCACTCTGTAGATACTGCTCTTCTTCCTGGGCTAATATGCAGCTCTGGGAGTTACAGCGACTCACACAATGATCATCTGTAAAACAGTAAGTACAACAATTTGTAATCAGAGCTTTTTATTTGAATGTACTTTAAATTCATAATGACTTCCTAGGCAAACCACCACATATGCACATTCAGCTCAGAACCAGTATATTATTTTAGATGAGATCTGAGGAAGGCTCCTTCATGTTGTTTCAGGAGAGTTCTACTTGTAGGGTGTTTTTATCTGAAAAAAACATGAGCAGTATGCAACAGTTCCCTTCTACTCAGCACTGTAATATGTATATACATTTTTAAGGCTAAATTAATAATTCAAGTTTCACTTGTAATAAATCTACATATTGGTCATGAATACCCTATTTTGGCTAATGTATAACAAATTTACTACTACCACCTGCCTTTCATTAAAGAGTTTAAAATTTGCCTTAGGAAAGATGTTTAGCAAACCAAATAAAAAATATACACTTTATTCACATATGGAACCAAATCAAATCCCAGGCATGGCTCTTCTTTGGCCTAAAAGAGAGGTGAGAGGCCTTTCCCAAGCAACCTGCTTTCCTACGCCAGTTCCACTATATATAGCACCAAAAGCAGGGGAAAACATTTTTACGAAATAGATGTCCAACATACAGTCTTGTTTTAAAAAATCAATGACTAAAACAGTTTTATAGCTCTTAACCTCAAGCTAACAATAAAAATTTTGTTTCCTAAAGCTACCTTTTAGAAAAAGACATGTGCTCCCAGAGCATTAAACATGGTATAACATAATAGCTAATATCATGGGAGCAAGTTCACGATATTGCTAAGTAAAAAGAAAGTAGGCTGCCAAACTATCTCTGTAGTATCAGCCTATTTTAGTAAAAATTATTTGTTCCTATCATGGTGTAGGAAAATTCTACAGTATGTATAACAACCTGGTCTTAAAATATATGTACAAATATTATGAAATGGATAAAAATAAATCTCAGTATCTTTTATTTGCCTTTTTTATACATTGCGATATTTATTTTGTCTTTGTGCTATGCCAGTGTTTAGAGATGAGCAATTAATTATATTATTAAACTCTAAAATTTGTCATTCGTTCACGGTTTGATTCCTTTTAGACTTCACTTTAGGCTTAGGGATGATACTAAATTGTGTGAGCAGACAGAGTCCATTTATGATGGCTCCCATTCTATATAATTTTCACAAAATATGATCAGGGAATCTAAGAAGTCCCTTATTTTGTTTATAAGAATCAGCAATATTAATGAAGAAAATGATAAGTAAAGCATGAGGAGATTTTTGGAGGCAAAAAAAGCTTGTTAAAGTACATATCAATTTTGTCAATGAGCTTTAGTTATTAGGTATATTGTACAGGGAGAAAAAATTAAGGAGGAAAGCCTTGGGAATTCTGACATAAAGAAATATTAGCTTTAGAAAGGGGGTGCACAAGTAAAAACTGAAAGACAGTTTAACTAAATGCCAAAATCAGTTTCCCAACGGAAAGTCAGTGGAGGCCCGACATCTAATATATTTTTACTTCTTTCTATGGAAATGGAAATTCTACTATTTAAGATTCATTTCTGGTCAGCAAATGACAGCCAAATTTAAACCCTGCCTGATAATAACTACTACTGCTCCTATGGTGTTTATTGAGCATTGACTTTGAACACCACTCCCTGTGCTAAGTGATTTGCATACATTATTTTTTATAACCCTCACAACATTTGTTATATAAAAACATGATGCCTTTGGCAACAACAGAGTTGACGTATGCTTCATTTAAAAAGAGGACTTCCTGCAGTTTACCTTTCAAATTTAATTATAAATAAGTATAATCAACTAAAAGTGCATTTTAACTTCATATAAGTGTATTCCAAATAATTTTTTAAATATTTAGAAATTCAGACCACAAATGTGATTCAGTCTCTTAGTTTGTATGCCAAAAAGTTGTTACTTTTAAAGATTTTTCTTTTTATAAGAAAGGGTATATTTTAAGTATATAGATTCAAAATGTAATTTAGCTTTAATTAATTAGTCCTAGCTCTGGGGAAGGAGGGGAGGAGTGGGGGGAAATCTCAGCTTCTTAAACAAGGAAAAAGGCCAAAAAATTAATGGTGCTTAGGGAAAACTCCTTGGAATTATCACTTGGGTTAAATTTAGTGGAAAAATTGATGTGTGTGTGCGTGTGTAATACTCCCTATTACTACATTATAAGAACTTTATTTTTTTTAATTGAGTATTCTATCTGTGCAGGATTATTCTGTTAGCACTTTCGCCCATCTTATTTGAGAACACATATCTTAAAACAATATGCTTCTAAAGAAATTCTATATAGAGTTCTTTAACATTTTTTTTATTTGTTAATTGATTTCAGAAAGAGGAAGGGAGAGAAAAACATCAATTTGTTGTCCCACTTAGTTATGCATTCATTAGTTGCTTCTTGTATGTGCCTGGGCTGGGGATCGAACCTGTATCCTTGGCAGATTGGGATCCTACTCTAACCAACTGAGCTATGCAGCCAGGGCTATGTTGAGTTCTTTTAAGGGAAAAGGATAAGGAAACTTCTGTTCCTTAGGCCCATCCTCATAGCCCAGAGGTACTTACTTTTCTCAAACGAAGGAGTTGCAGGTCCACTAGGGCTTATGTTTGCCACTGGCTCTGTGGATGAGCAGCATAAGTCTCCGTTTCGCATGGAGCAGGAGCAGCAACCTATACAGATAATATAACATGTGAGGATAGAGCCCCATCATAACCGAAATGGGCAATGTCAAGAGATGCCAAACAATCAACCAAACAAACATAAAACACAAATCTATTTATACACACACAAACTTCCCATGCAGCCACAATGGAAATGTCACATGGTATCTATCAAAAAAGTATTCAAATGTGCTTATACAGAAAAGTTAACATTTAGAGTGGCAAACAGAGGATCAGCTTCTTTACATATTGTCTCCTCACCGTTATGAGACAAGGAAAAATGATTTTATCCTTGCTATTTTATTAGTTTCCACTGTGCTTTGAGAACTAAGAATTTGAACACTTTTTTCCTAAAGAGTTCTATTGCTATAATAGTTCATTCAAATTCCTCTGCCTGAATTTGACAGCTCTCTAGGGCTTGGCCCCTCTTTCCCTATCCAACCGCTCCCACTATTCAGCAAAGACCCCTCGCATCTTTCAGAACAATTCTTTTTTAAAAAAAAAAAAAGATTTTATTTATTTATTAGAGAGAGGAGAAGGGAAGGAGAAAGAGAAGGAGAGAAACATCAATGTACGCGATATACATCGATCAGTTGCCTCTTGCATGTCCCCAGCTGGGGACCTGGCCCGCGACCCAGGCATGTGCCCCGACCGGGAATGGAACCAGAGGCCTTTCAGTTCACAGGCTGGTGCTCAACCCACTAAGCAACACCAGCAGGTCTCCAAACAATTCTTTACTGGGCTCCACAAACCCCATACTTATGTGGGTCTCCAGGCCTAGTTTGATAGGGACTTACCACTTTTGTTAATTCATCTAAACACTCTTTTCCTCTAAGTTTAGCTCAAAACTCTGTGCTTTCAAGAATGGGTTTCCTACCAGTTCAGAAGATGTAGTAAAAACAATTACATTCTTTTCAAAAATATACTGCTGAAAATCTCTCACTAGTTTATAAGTAGATTGGTTTACAGAAGTCACACTAAAACATCTGCTACAGAGCTGTATGTTTTCCTCTATTTAGTCGCAGAAGTGCATGCAGTATCCTTTAAAATATTTCACACATGTATAGACATGGCGTTTCTTGACATGGATTATAGCAGAACAGTAACTTCAATAATCTACTATGTTAAATACGCTGGAAAAAAGAATAGTTCCTATGCTGAATGTTTCATGTGCTTTAATCCTTCAAGTATTCTTAAAAAAAAGATTTCAAAAGTATGAAAACTATAATCTATAATAAGCTATTACAAATGTCTTGATAAATTTAAGAAAATGACACTATCTCAAGGTTAAAAACTAGAGCCACGGAATAGAAAAGAATACAGAGATCATCTGACCCAGCCCTCTTATCTTCAGAAACTTCAAGACTTAAATCGGCTAAGATAAAATTATTAAGAAAATAGATATAAAGCCAGCCCACTCCAATGACACAGAACAGGGGAAACACACACCAATATACACAGATTATGGCCACCATGAAAATTATTGTACTAAGGCAGCTGTTTCCTTCAAATATAAGCTGGATATGGAAGTAGCCCACTAGCCTTCTCTTTTATTAATTGAAACTTTGATTTTATATTAAAATAGGTTAATGTTCCTTTCAATAGTAATTCCACCCTATAACATGTGAATCCCATGGGTCTGTAAGAAATGTGTACGAAGGGGCAGAGGTGAGTGAACTGTTTTGGATTACTGAGGTTTGGGGAGGCCATGCTGGACATCTTTTGTATTATCTATTAATATAACTAGCAGAACAGGGTAGAGCAGGATTTCGGAAAGGCAAATAACCAGACAGGTTTAAAGACCTTTTCCTTCGGAACACAGGTGACTAGCGAGTAAAGAAGAATTTGCTATGGCAGTTTCTAGGGTAGCTTCACAAACTCATGGCCTATCTTAACCACCACATCCATCTATCCATCCATTTAGTAAATATTACTGAATGCACATAGTAAACCTGATACTATGCTAGGTGCTGAGGCTATAATGACAGGCAAGTCAGCACTTACAGCCTAGTGGGTAATCCAGATAATTTAAAAAGCAATTATAAAAGTGACCTAAGAGGAAAGGGAAATATAGACATTGCAGAGGGTTTCCTGTGGAGGTGGTATCTGTCTTCTGGTTCCCCATTCATATATACTAAAGGCACAAACTAGTTTTCCTGCTGGAGATGATGATGCGGCATTTAAAGAACATCTATGGTACAGATTTTTTGCTATTTTTAAAAGATGTAAAGAGGTGGCAGCAAAAGTCTCTGGGCTTACGACACTTAGTTTAGGAATCCCCACAGATGTTCTCAGGCCTTTTGTAGCCTGTTCTGAAACACTTGCGGGAAATGAAGACACAGAGAACGAGCTGGAAATGGTGGTCTTGAAGCCCTGACTGAAAACAAACAGTAGACAGGTTGACAGGATGAATGTAAGGGTCCAAAAAAAGGTGAGGAAGGAGAGGATGCTAGGCCTAACCAGAAAAGTACTCTAGACTTAGGAAAAGCAGCTTTAAAAATTTTAGTGAAAACATAAATGTACTTCTTGAACTACTGTTTTAAGAGGGTAAATGGCCAAAAGGATGAAATTCTGATGATATAACCATAGAAGCTCTAACAAATTAGTGAGCACCTCCAATAAAATACATGAATGGAGACCTGATTGAAGCAAGGTTAACGGTGTAGGTCGGGAGCCGGCAAACCACAGCTCTGTGTAGTAGGACCCGGCAGTTTGTGCAGTAGATACTATCAGCATCAGATCAGGAGCCCGCCCAAGTTCAAACAGTAGTAAACTGTGGAGTTAGGCTGTGAACCCAGGCGGCCTGGCTTCAAGTCCCGGTTTTTAACCACTGGGCTATGTATTTCTGGTGTGAGACAGAGAAAGAGAGAGAGGGAGAAAGAAGGCAATGTAAAATGGTTTATAAGATTTGTGGGGTTTTTTTCCTTTGAAGATAAAAACAGTTAAAATTTTTTTAAAAATCTGTTCTCCCTTTTTGCTCTCTTTCTTCCTATCTTTTACTTATTGATGTTTACAACTAATAGTTTTGAGATTAGTCACCCCTTGACTCCACAAAACCTCTAAACAAAATACGTACCATCATTTATACTTCTTAGTACAATATTGCGTCTGTGAATCTGAAATGTATATTCTATTGCTGAGGTCCCTTCCTGCATAGAAGCAAACCCCACAACAACTGTTAACACTTATTAACAAAGTCACTAGTTAAGGTCATATTTTCACTTATACCAAGGACTGCTAAATATTTTCTATAAAGGGCCAGATGATAAATACTTTTGGAGGCCACTGGGTCTCTGTCCAGTGACTCATCTCCAGCAATATAGCATGAAAGCAGCCACAGACAATAATACGAAAACAAATGAGCATGGCTCTATTGTGATAAAACATTATGGACACTGAAATTTAAATTTCACATAACTTTCCAGTGGTACAAAACATCTGTCTTTAAAATTTTTTTTCTTCAATCCTTAAAAAAATGTACAAACTATTCTTACCTCTTGGGCCATACAAGAACAGGTGACTGACCAAGTTGGGCCTGTGGCCTGCAGTTTGCCAACTCCTAACTTACACCATTAACCCTGCTTTGGTCAGGCCTCCTTGAGCATTTTATCGATGGTGCTTGCCTGATACAAGTTGTTAAATTAACAAATGTAGGTGCTTAGTTTCCTAAAAAGGGCCTTCCTTTAGTTGTTACTTTTTTCTAAAACTCTCAGGTCTGAGAAGTTTGGGGTTTAACAAAAGATTATCCTCACCAAAAAAAAAAAAAAAGAAAAAGAAAAAATTATAAACAAGAATCTAATGAATGAACTTGCAAGCTCTTTCTGTTATTGACTTTCATTCAGGTTCCTCCTCTGACAAATACCTGTGATATTCAAGATAGATCAAGGAAGTTCCCTTAAACAAAACATTTAGGATGCATGCTATACAGGTATACAAGAGTTTCTGTATATTAAGGATCATACTTGTTTCTGGGATAGAACTTGTAAAAGGTAAGGGTTCATTTATTGGCACTGGACTCTCCTCGAAAGCAGTGTTTCCGGGCTCTGCTGCTTTGTGGTTCTGAGACTCGTTGAAACATTCATAGTGTCCTGCTTGGGTGTTGCGGTTCATACACATGAGTGATATGCTGGCCATCACAATGCTGCAGAACAGGGTGACTGATGTGATGATCATCTGTCAACATTGCAAAAAGACATTAAGCCACTTTTCACCATTCCATCTTCATAATCTTAGTAGAATAGGTTAAGGATAAGTTTTTTAGTGGAAAATGCAATATCTTCATAGCTATAAATGCTCTAGAACAGTGGATCTTAAAAAAGAGGAAGAGTATGGAAGGGATGTAAGTTACTTGTAGAAAAATTACGAGTTTGCTTGTAATCATATAAGATTTCTAAATTCTTCTTTCACTATACATCAGTGCCACAGTTTCATCTATAAGTTATTTAAATAACTGTTTACAGATCTTCAAAGTTTTTGCTTGCTTTAATATAGTTCAACTGTACTTCAACTAGAGACTCTTTTATGGTAATAATACCAAAAATAAACAATTATAGCTAATATTTTCTGAGTATTAAATATATGGCAACGCTAGTCTAAGTCCTTTATGTATAATCTTATTTATTCTCACAGCAACCCGATAAAATTCAAAATTGCAAAACCAAAAAAGGTAAGAAATCAAAATAATTTGAGGAAGTTTTTTAATAAACACATCCATGGGCCCTACCCCCTGGAGATTTCTGATTGAGCAGATCCCGAAAGACTCCTTCTCCACAGCTTTCCAAGCACACATTCTCAGATACTTTTTGTTCTGAAATTTACATTTATTACAGGATTGAAAGTCAAGAACCTTGCTTTTATTACTGCTAACTCATAAAATAGCTTTAAATTAATCACTCCTACAGTAAAAGAAATATGATTCATAAGTGTGTTTAAGAAGATTCGGTAAGTTTCAAACATATGGAAATCCTCAGCTAAAAAACTTATGCACATAAAATCTTTACCACATTTTGAGGTGTGACTTAACAAAGGGATGTAGGATCACCAGTGTGATATGTGGTACATTAGAATAGATTTTCAAAATTAATTTCAATGTAAGCATAGCAAAACACATTAGCAAGCTAAAAAGAGACATTCTCAAGAACAGAACTGTCAGTATACTCTTCTCACCTGCTCTTTTCCATAAAAGAAGGCAGAGTCAATGCTATCTCCATTATGTTTCCCAGTTATCAAAAGAACACCAACAAGGAGAGCAGGAATTCTAGAATAACAAGGGTTTAGAGAGAAAGAGAACGAACAGTAACCACTGACAAGAAGAAAATTCTGAGATGTTCTAAATTAAATTACAGCAGCCAGAGAGTGAGAGAAAGACATGGAACTGGTAGTCTATTAGTGGCCGTGGGCCAACTAACAAAAGACTGCTCACATTTCTGTGCTTCTGCTGGAGCTCTGGGTTGATTTCTAGATGGCTATTTCCACTGGTTATTTTTTAGCCAGGTACCATCAAACTCCAGGAGTCTCTGCTTTTTGTTTACACATGGGCTTACTGGACTGCTGCCCACAGCCAATCCACAGGAGTGGACATTTCTTTCTATGGATTCTGTGCCTCTCCTGGAGATGTCCTGCTTCACTTTCTCCCACCCCTTTGCCTACAGCTAATATAAAGTATTTCAACACCTCACATCTTTCTTCCCCCTTTCCCTTCCCTAATGCATAAAAACATTTGTAAACTCCTGGACGAGGGGCATGCGGTCCTTCCTACTTAGCCACGCAGCTGGTGGTTTGGACTCCACGCCCCAAGGCCGATCTTCTCTTTTGCTAGCAATGGCCTAATAAACCCTTTCGAAAATACTTTCAGCCTTGGAAGTCACATTTTTTGTTTAACACGGTATATACAGAAACATGTAAGCAAACAGAAAACTACCAACTTACCCCCAGCCACATATTATGATGAGTCCAACAGGAATTTGTACCCTCTCTTTCTTTTTCAGAAGAAACAAAGAAATTGCTAGAAGTCCTAAGAACAAGAAACAGAGATTGAAAGATATATAATTACTTGTTGATCAGACTTCATGAAACCTTATTTAATGAAGCTTCTTTCAGTAGCAGTCTGTGGTTTATGCCCTGAAATTTACTCCACGTAAATGCTGTCCTCAATATTTTGAAGCAGGTTTTCTTAATTAAAAATCATTTGTGTTTTTCCTCTCATATTGTGTCTTTACTCAAATCTTCTTGTTTTATACATGAAGATTTTTTTTCAAAAACTGAAAATCATCTTATTCTTTTGACTGATGTCTTTGGAATCTAAGTATATTTGGAAAAAGTAATTTTTTAAGTGGCTACAGAACAATTCTAAGAAAAACACTCCCACTCTATTGGTGCTAAGAAAGCACAGGCAATTTTTAGACAGGTTTTGTTTTTGAAAAATGCCCCAAGTCTAAATCATGTACCTTAGTACAAATACAATATGAATTTACTACAAAAACAAATGTTTTAAAGTTCTTTAGCTTTCCTTGTACCATATTCCAATTATTTATACAAGTAATGTCTTATTTAATAAATTCTACATAGCTATAGAATCTTAGAGCTTTAGGATTGGAAGGGACCACTGTTGTAAATTACACCTTCATTTCACAGATCTGGAAACACGGGTTAGCCCAACCCACACAGCCAGCAGAGGGCAGACCAGGACTGGGAACATAGCCACCTGATCTGAGGCAAGTCCACTGGATTAGTGTTTCTAAAACTCAGATCCGTGGACCCCGATGGTTCCCTAGACATATTTGTCAGGATCTGGAAATTTCTGAGAAAATTTAAATCTCTGTAGTGTATTTTCAATGATAATCACCTAATTGCCCATCTTATAATCAAAATACACTCTTGTGATTTCAGGGCTTACATTTGATTTCATATTCAGTTTGAACCAAGTAAAGGCAAACACGTAGTCCAAATGAAGGTTCTATGGTCGTTTGAAGAGAGAAAAGCAATGAGAAAACTAGATCATAAAACCATGTATGGAAATAAAGGCAGGCCAAACTAAAAGCTAAAAACAAACAAACAAACAAAACAAATAATCCTAACCACAGAAGTGAGTTCCATTTTACATTTCAAGCTATGATTCAGATTAGCAAAACAAGGTCCTTTATTATGTCCATAAATGTTGCTAATTAGAATCACTGAGTTTATAGTTTTGTTTGAATCTCATCTGTGAAGTTGCTTTGGTTTTAAAGTTACATATTAGCTGTAATATAAAGCATTCATACCTAGATTTAAGGTTATACAGATTAAGTAACCCTGCGCTAGAAATAATATAAATCAACACCAAGGTCCTGGAGAATTACTTTTCTTTACAGGGACCACACATTACTCAAGTTCAAAAGATACTATAATAGCACTGCTATTCTCTAAGTCCATTTGCACACTCTGTAGTTTCAGGTTTTCAAAGGGCCAGGGAAACAAGTAATCAATCGCAAAAGTGTGCCAACTGTGCTACAGTAAGGAGGGCGCTCTTTCAAGTTCTAATGTCCATTATTTCTTCCTTGTGAAAAGACTGATAAATGAACAGGTCCAGCCTGGCCCTGGATCTCACAAAGTTTCCAGAGCTCCTACCTGAATCAGTTAAACTCTTTGGGCCTTATTTTCCTCATTTGCAAAATGAAAGATTTAAACCAGACCAGTGTTTCTGAAGTATAGAGATAAAAGGTGGCATGAGGGTGAAAATTTTTTGACTAATTATGGGTTTAATATGTGCTTCAAAAAATTTTAACTAGCACATGAAACCTTGGGATTTTACCAATATAAGTGAAAAAAGAAAGTGAGTCAATTTTAAGGAAAAAACAAGGACATGTGCTATGCAGATAATGGCATACAAATAAGTGAAATTAAAAATAGCTGAATGGGATGATTTAAAATGACACTGGAGGTCTAAAATTCTGTTATATCATAATAATCTCAAGATTAAAGGGCCCCTTCATTGGGGTCAGGGAATTTAGAATATTTTTGGATAGATTTTGGCATGCATCCTTGAAGAGTATTTCAGGGAGACTTGGGGCTTTTTGATACATTGATCTGTTTACTGCTTTCTTAATTATAAATTCAGCCTTAATAAATCCAGGTGTTAGAGATCAAGTTGGTTTATCTTTATTTGGAAATAAAGTCTTAAAGCAGTTTTTATTTGACATCTCATGAAATCTCTTACGCTATGCAAGGTGTACTTGCCTTTAAAAAGCTCAAATCTTCTCTTTGCACTGAATTTTTCACTGTGTAATTCCTCACCACGTTGTTGTTTCACTTAAAAAGGCTGTTGACTTAGCTTGGCCACTGCTTTTGATGCTGAAGGCATCCAATCAAACGCCTGTTCCTCACAGACACTTCCTGACACCTGCCTCCTGATAGTGGCTGTCATCAGCCCTACCATTCTACAATTTCCTTTTATGTATCACTTACTTTTCAGGTTCACATTTGTAGCATGAATACAAATTAGCCAGACAGAATGTTTCAAAAACATACGAGAATGCATCCAAATAAATTATTACACTTCAAAATAGCAACATGCTAACTCATTTTGAATATCCCTTCTGGCGATAGTTGAAATGAGTAATAGCCTTTCTTACTGGGTACTCTTCTATTTCCACACTTTCTTATTCCTCACTTTACTTGTTCTCATATTGCCATTTTTCCCTCTATTTAATAGTATAGATCTATTTGTTAAGTGTCTACCACATGCCAGGTATAAATACCCGTATTTCATTTAATTCTCAAAATAACTCTATAAGGTACAATGACCCAGTCTTACAGATGTGGAAATAGAAATTGCAAAAGTTAGGTCATTTGCTTAAGGCAGAGTCAGAATTTTTTTATTCAGTTCAGCTGGACTCTAATAGTGGGCTCTGGGACACACCTTACATGCCTCATACCTCCCTGCCCATTCCCTACATTCTCTACCTGCCTCCAGTGCCTACCCTCTTAGGGTCTCCAAAGGAGAGTGACTGTGGCCTAGAGCCAAAGACCCTGAGGAAAAGGGGCACATGAGGGGAAACTGCCCAAACCCAGGTGGAAATAGAGTACATCAGCAAACGGAACTCAGCTTTGTGGACGGCCTATGTCAGCAGGTATAAATGCCTCAGAGAAGAGCTTACTCCTGTACTACGAGACTTCAAAGAGACCTCTAGAAGCTGAGGGCTTATAGTGAAGGAGAGGAGACAGACCTAAATTTCCGCTCATGATCCAACTTACCTGTCCATAGGTAGGTGCTATAGAGGGAGCTGTACAACAGAACAAACACCACAATTTGTCCAATAAAATTTTTTTCTTTAACAAAATTCCATATTATCATTCCAGCACAGACAACAGACTGAAGAAAAAAAATATTTTAAAAAAAGTCATATTCACAAGTCATACTCACATTTTATTCACATCAAGTATATTATAATTATTCATTTTAAATTACTGCTGAATAATTATCAACTACTGCATACTAGTTATACTAAAACTTCAAGTTTTATGGTAAAAAACCCTTTTTATACAGATTCTTTAACAATGTACATATTCAATTAAAACAGATGACAACATTCTAAATATTAACCTTATGTTTAGCAATGGTTTACAAAGAAAATGCTAACCTTCTTTTCATTATAATTTGAGACATGCAAAGACTTAACTAGAAAAATAAGACAGTGAGGGTTCAATTTCTAATGATTCAGTTATTTCTATTAAAAATGCAAAATTATCATCAAATGCCATTATTAACTTCAACTTTATATAGTTCAAGACCCATTATAATATTTAATAAATTAGGCATAAATTAACTGTAATCAAACTGTAATTGATTGCATTTGGTAAAAAAATATTTTTGACTTTGTAAGTGGAAAACACAGAGAAGTAGTTTTCTTCTCTGTAATCGTAATAATCAATGAGAAGGCCATAGTTCTAAATATCTATAGGTTTACTAACCTGAGCGATGAGTAAATTAGTTGTAAGCATATGAGGAAGTTGTTTGTATTTTTTACTCAAAAGAAGAACAGCCAGAGACCAGATCTTAAAGACAAAAGGTTCAAATGTTATTCAGGTTTCTTAATCTTTATAATATTTATAATTCAATTACTTATTGAATTCATGGATTAGCCTCTTTAAAGAATCCACTTTATCTTGGTTCAGAAGAAAAATTCCAACATTTTATTTATTTTAATCTGTCTAGTTCCCCAAAGGGTATCATGGTAAATTACTATATCCAAGGTAAAATAAAAATCACTGAGAGGCCTTATCATAAGTTAACTGTCCAAAAATGACAGGGTCTTTGAGAACTAATGCCTTGACCAGGGCCATGTTCTAACTCCCCCTACCTTTGGTGGCTGGGATGGGACACAGGTTCATAGCCAACTATTCAGGAACAGAGCTTTAGTGGGAAATGCAGCTACAATGCACCAAGTTCTCCAGTGTTTGTTTGTTTTTTAAGTTTATTTTTTTAGAGAGAGGGGAAAGGAAGGAGAAAGAAAGCGGGGAGAAACATCGATGTGAGAGAGAAACATTGATCAGTTGCCTCTTGTACATGCCCCAACGAGGGACCAAACCCGCAACCCAAGCATGTGCTTTGACCAGGAATTGAGCCAGTGATCTTTTGCTTTGCAGGGTGACGCCCAACCAACTTAGCCACATCAGTCAGGGCTACATTCTCCCTTTTTGATTCCACTGACTCATGTGTTATCTAAATTCCAGGCTATCTTACTTCAAACAACACACATTGCCTACCTTAAGATTGTCTTGCATTCCTTACAGTGAAAAAGATTGGGTTTCTATTCTACCTACACAGTAGCCAGCCAAGTATGCTGGTTAATTTCCTTCTTTCTGCTCCCCTCATTGTCCATCAAAACTTATACTGTCTCTCTCCCCAAACTGCCTTCTTACCAATGGGCATAGATTTTTAAGAATATGTAACAGAAGTGAAATTTCCTAAAAATTATATTTATTACACATTTGTTACCAATATACATATTTATGCCCACCTCCTTTCCTTTAACAATAAAAGTTGTCTTTTTTTTAACCAAAATACTGCTTGAATTCAATAGACAACTTAATTTATAAAATACTCTAGTTGTCAAATGTTTAAGTATTTAACTTGAGCAAGATATATCCAAAAAGCTTCATTAACATTAAATGGGTGGATGGATGTGATCCCGAGGGTCCCTCAGCCCCACGATGCTGCGACAGCTAGTGTTTTAATGGTGCTTCACCATGGACAGAATGCTTTTCACACACACTGTCTCATGTGACCCTTAAAGCAGCCAAAGGAAATAGGTAAAATTATTATCTCCACTTTATAGCTGAGAAAACTGAAGCTTAGAGAAGTCAAGGCAACGCCTCAGAGACATACAGCTAGTTTGTGATGGAGCCAGAGTCAAATTCAGGTCTGACTAAATCTCATGGCTTGTCTGCTATACAATTCTAACTCCCAGTTTGAAAGACAAATCTCAGAAGATCGATATTACATTTTATGGGTAGGCTTTAGCATTCTCTACTGCCTCACAATATTAGATTTTTAAATCCCTAAATTTCTGTTACCAAGCATTTGCAAACTTATTCTGTGGTTTTCATTTATTTTTACACTGAAGCATACTTACCAAGGAGACCAGGCTGATAATACTTATATCAAAACTAACATTCTGGATGGCATAGGCCAATGGCTTAGGGTCCATTGAGGGAAAGGTCAGTAACCAGGCAGAAACGTACATGATTGGTGCGGACACGAATGTGCTTATTACCATCCCTGAGGTTATCTGCAAAAATAAAATCAAATTGAGGAAAGGGTCAGTCACACTTAAGCGATTACCTTAAACTGTAAATAGCCACAGCACACTAAGACATTCTAAAACAAAAGCAAGAGTCAGTAAAAAGACATCACAGAATCCAGTATGTTATCTAATACCATATTCCCCCTTTCTGAGAGCTCTTAAAAAAAAAACACCATTAAGTCCCCTTGGCTCTTTTTCCAATCTATGCTCAGTTTATATTTTCACATAACAAATGGTAGACATCCCATGGCTGATGGTTATCTTCTAGGTTGTAAGAAGTAAACTATATTAATGATCTAATTAAACTGATGACCAGTTTCCTTCCATACTATTTTCATAAAATATAGGGCAATAAAAGCAAGTTAAAAAAGAGAAAAATCACTATACAAACATTTTACACATTAAAAATGGAACCGAACTTTGTTAAATAATTTAGTACCTTCATGTTATATTTCAATAACATTTACTGTAATGCTATAGAGAACATGTATAATATGCTTAGACACTGATAACAATTTGGTGTTTATTGATTTTAGCTATTTACTGCAATTGATTATGTGGTGTTTTGCACTTGGAGGCTGAATTATCAATGAGTGAAACAGAATTTTTTCCCTCAAAATTTCAAGTTACTCCTCCATAAATAACATGTAGGCATAAGTATAAGTACAGAAATAAAATACTTGAAACTAAAAAAGACTAATGAAAAACATCCCGGCTGAAGACCCCAGATTAAATAACTTGTTACATGATGTTACAGGATGCCTCCTTATATACCATGGAGTAACTTGATATAGATATCAAATTCTTATTAAAAAATGCTAACTTCTGTTTTTTGAAAATTTATTTTCTACTAACCACACAAACAATCAAACTTAGAAAGTAAGTATATACATACAATCTCCACTTCCATGTTGAACTGTGTTGCAAAGATAGCCACTCCTGGTGCTACAGGAAAGACACCATACAAAAATGCATAATTTGATAAACTTGTATGGTTTACTACACTGTCGCCCTTGTCCAAGACTTCCACCATTTCTCTGCACAGAAGTGGCAACACCAGGCTGAAGAAACAAGAAATGCATCATAACTTGACATCCAAGCATGCTGGTCCCCAAGTGGGACCAGCTCTAGTCCCACCTGGGGACCTGCTCTAGTGAACCTGGCATTAGGTTATTTTTCTTCTTCCTAGAAGCTATACTTATTTACATGCACATATTCTCTGTATGCCTACTTGTGGACATTTTATTGAAAGAATCAAGAATTCAACTTAGGGCCATTTAAAGTGTAACAATATTCTAAAAATACTTCAAACGTTAGGAATTAGGAAGAAGAAAATCAGACTTTTGTTCTACAAATACTTTTCTTGCAAAAAGCTTGTAAAAGTTGTAATAATAGCTGCTGTTTCTTGTTTCCTCTATTAGTTCACTGAAATGTTAAAAGAAAAAAGATCGATAATCTGAGTAAACTTTTTGAAAGAAAATTACTAAACTCCTTTTTGAAAAACAAAACTGATTTTTATTTTGATTAGCGGTTTAAATGGTTCAGGTAATGATAATAATGCTGCTCAATTAGGTTTTCAAAAACAGTAGAAAGTGGGTATCTTACAAATAGCTCTTCATCTTTGGAAAGACAAAGGTTTAGCAAAGAAACCGAAACAACTGACATAGAGCAGAAAATTAGTCAAATCTCGACATGATGAAGAGTCAATTATTAAACAAATCCTTCAGGATTCCATAGAAAGAGAATTATCAATAGTGGCTGAGCTAACAGACCTTCCCCTTAAAAAGAATAAGACCAAGGTTGATGATATCGTCACAGTAGCACTTAGAGAGATGCTCTAGGATAAAGAACTCTTCTGTGTATTTTTTAAATTAAAAACATAAATAAGCCCTGACTGGTGTGGCTCAGTGGGTTGGGCGTCCCCCCACCAATGGAAAAGTTGCTGGTTCAATTCCAGGCCAGGGTACACGCCTGGGTTGTGGGCCAGGTCCTCCATGGGAGGTATGCAAGAGGCAACCAATCAATGTTTCGCTCACACATTCATGTTTCTCTCCCTTGCTTTTTCCCTCCCTTCCCCTCTTTCTAAAATTAAATAAATAAAAAATTTTAAATAGATGAAAATATTAAATAGAGATCAAAGGCCCATACAAAAGGTGTTAAAAAAATGAGAATATTTAGCCCTGGCCGGGTGGCTCAGTTGACTGGAGCATCATCCCATACATCAAAAGGCTGCGGGTTTGATCCCCGGTCAGGGCTCATACCTACATTGTGGATTCAGTCCCCAGTTGGGGCACATCTGGGAGGCAACCAATCAATGTTTCTCTCTCACATCGATGTTTCTTTTTCTCTCTCCCCCTTTCTCTCTCTCTAAAATTAATAAACATATCCTCAGGTGAAGATTTAAACAATTTTTAAAAGATGAGAATATTTAAATTCTACTTACAAACTGATACTATTACTGTTAGAATCATATTTATTACTGTGCCAATACTAATTAATATTTTATTTCTGAGGAGCATTATACTATCAAAAATAATACTCAGAATTTACATTCATTTGTATTATTTTGAAAATATAGATACTATTTTATATTGCACTAGTCTCAGAAATTTAACTGTCAGTACAAGAGCTGAACTCAATAGTTAAGAATGCCCCAAGTACCTTGGGATAATCTGGCAGTAACATTGATGTCGCTTGCACCATGACGTATAACTCCATGGCTAAGGAGCTATGTGAGCTGGAGAACAATTAACTAACGGGCAGATAACACTGTACCAGACAGGCTAGGATCAGATCGTTGATAATAATCATTCCTATTAAGTTATTTCTATTTAGAAATTTCAACCATGCTATTATAGAATATTTTCCCCAAATTCATGATAATATCTGTTTATTTTTTAAATTATTGTTCTTATCATAACTAAGATGCTTTTAACTTTAGGATTTTAACAGATTTTGAAGACTCAGAAATCCTGCAAAATTCCTTAAAAAATATTATTGCACTAGCACATTATGAGATATTAAGTGAAATTACATAAAAGCTAAAGGGAAACCAATAGTCTTTATCCTCTAACAGTAAAATGGAAAGGATAACCTATATGAAATAAGAAATTGACTTGCCACAATACACTAACATCATATTTTCCTTTAAGTTACAATTATTCAGTTAGGAGGAATTATTATTATCCAACTATGTAAAGAGAAAATAATTGCAGACATTCCAATGAACTGCCTAATAAGACTTTCATACAATATAATCCCCAAGTTAAATAAGTGAAACTTACAGTTTAGCTGTGATGAGAAGAATTAGAACAACAAATGCTGACTTCTTCAGTTTCTTTATTTTTCCTACCATTGTAAGACCAAGATAAAATAGAGCTGATCCAGAAAAAGAATTTGCAAGTCCATCAAGAAAATTTTCCATATATTCGGGCACCTTTTGGTCAAGGATAAAATTGAAGGCAATGCCAATAAAGACCATAAATACTATTGGGTTCTGTAATACTCGCAGAAGTCCAAGTCCCACAATTTTCGCTTTGTTTTGAGAAGCATTTTGACTGTCTTTCCACTTCTGGATTTCACAGAAAATGAACCCTATAGGGTTTAACATCATGAGAGATATTGGTGCCACCAAATAAATGTACTGGAGATATTCTGGGTATGTAGTTTGATATAAAGCTTCAACTGCAAAACAAGAATTAAAATCGATTTTAAAATGATTACTACAGAAACTCATTAATAAATTATGTGTATAATGTTTTCTGTGCACAATTACAGCATATTGTAAATTAAACCTAAATAGTGCAGAATGACTTCACTAGCCTTATTTTGTAAAAAAAAAAATCTTAGTAGGAAAGTTGAAAAAAAGAAAAACATAATGTTAAATAATAATAAACTCATTAAATGATAATAAACTTCTACAAAGTTTTAGTAATAATCCCTAAATTTTACTTAGTAGAGGCTTAGACTAGTCACAATAAAATGGAAGAATTGTAGAATTCTTGTTTAATGTTTATTGATTTTAGAGAGGGAGGAAGGGGGAGGGGGGAGAGAGAGAGAAAGATCAAGGTGAGAAAGAAACATTGATTGGTTTTTTACCCATATGTGCCCCAAGATGGGATATCAAACCCATAACCTTGGTATGTGCCCTGATCAGGAACTGAACCCACAACCTTTAGGTGTACAGGATGATGCTCCAACTGAGCCATGCCAGCCAGGGTGAATTGTAGAACTCTTAAAAGAACCAATTCAAAGTAAAATTCTTGTAACAAAACATTTAAGTAGTAACAGCAACAGGTGGCTGGCTGTTGGCTCCCTTGAGAGAGAAGTCTAACTGGAGTGGTGAGGCAGAAGTCAGGGTACAGGGGATAGGGAAGCAAGTAGCAGGCGACAAACTCGAAAATGAGCACTGAAGTGATGAAGTCCAAGCTATTCAGAAGAAGTAAAGATGGATGGCGGTTGACAGAAAAGAGAACTGGAGTTCCCTATGAAGTCTAAGAATTAGATGTAGTTGGAAGTTTAGGACTTTAAGAGTATGTCAGATAATAAGCTATTGAATTCAATATTTCCCAGATGAATAGGTCCAGGATAACCTAGGATGGCCATGTTAGTTCATGGCTGAAATAGAGTAGAGAAAAACATCACTGACAATGAGGAGGTCAAGGAACTAAGAAAACAGAGAATTTGATGGGTACTTCACATAGATGCTAAAGTCAAACAAGACAATGGCAAAACTTGGCAGCATAGAAGGTAACAATGAGCCAGATATTCAAGTCTTCAATAAATGAGGAGGAATGACTAGAATGAGATCAGTAGATGACAGCAATGAGGCTGAGCATGAACCTCAAAAAGGCAATTTTTACAAATGAGCAAACAGTGGCCTAGCAGTGGTATAAGGTGGCTATGAGGAAGCCAGTCCTAGCTACCACTGCTCACATAATATGCAGGCGATGAGGAGATGGGCAGCCTCCATTTGATGGGAGTGAAAGGGGACACAGGGCTTCAACGAAGACCGACGAAGATGCTGAAGAATTATGGATGGCAAGGTGGGTAAGAAATGTTTGGGAGGGGAAAACAGTGGAGTCATGGAATGCACATTTAACTAACACAAATGCCACTACTCTCTCTAGGAAAACAAAAGCGTTTTTTCCCCCACATAAAGCAAGTTTCTAGATGCAGATGAATTACTTCACTTGCTATTCACTAAAGAACAATGCTAGCGGAAAAAAATCAGGCTGTGTTAGACTTAGGAGTATGCACAAAGTATGTGTGCTGTATTTTGTAGGTGATTTAAGGGATTTTTCAAGGGTTTGACTGTACATGATGACTTTAGACCTAACTGCTGTGTAAATCTTAGAAAGGGGCATAGTGGGTTGGATGAGACTTACAGCAGTTTCTTGGTGAAAGTGAGGGCTGGTGATGTGGTTGTGGATTAATCAGGGTAATTTGGGCCTTGAAGTTAGCAACCTGATCTCTAGGCACATTTTTGGCAATGAGTTCTGAAATTACTCAACCTAACGTATAAAGGCTGATCATAAATGATTTGAGGTTAAGAAAGACAAAAGAACAGCCACGATCTCTCACAAGGACAGAGGCAATCATGTGAAAAAGTGTACAAGATTAGCTTTCTCAATTTACATTAAGATAAAGTGACACAGGTGGGAAAATTTATTTGTTTACTTACTCAGGATATGTAAGCTTCATTTAATGTCATGCACATGTCCTGTTAAAGTTGTGTAACTAGATTATATAACCTGTAAAAGTTCACCTTGTTCTCATTAGCTAAAAACTACTTTTTATAAGAAGCAACTCCCTTCTTTTTAGTGAAGCACATACAAAGGTCTATACCCCTGGAATGGGCAGTGGTTAAACAAAACACATTTGATTACATAAAATTTCACAAATTCTTTCTGATTTTCAAACTAGATATTCTAGCTCTATAATTCTCAGTGCTTTTCTTTCATGTTTCATAAGGTTTTATCTTTTAAGTAAAAAAAAAAAGCAGTACTTTTGATAACTATTTCAAGGTAGTGCCACTTTTTCTGATCAGATATTCTAACTCTAGGATAAAGACGTCCATATCTGCCCACTGCTCAATTTTAAAAGTAGATATTATATTTTGGAAAAGCCTTGTGTTTCCGATCTGAGCACAAGAATTTTCCCAAATGGCCAAGATAAAACGCGTAAGCTTTGATAAAATGCATAAACTTAGAACCCACAGAGCCCCTTAGGTTAATGCCTTTTTCCAGAATTTATATTTTTTGCTGTGTATAATCATGCTTTTTGGCCGAAATGTTTGAGGGAAATAAGGATGTGCATTATACGTGGGTATAATGATTACATGCCATGGGAATAAGGGTATAATAATCCCGTGTATAACACATAAACATCAGTGTGCATTATACGAAGAAGTGCATTATACACAGCAAACACAGCACTTTCCTGGCACACTAGCATTTAATAGGCTTTAGACTATTTTAAAGCTGAACACAAATTTGAGCAACAGTCTTTATTATCTATGGCTAGCCAAGCACCAATTGCTTTCACTTTTTTCAGGATCATTTGTATTTCTCCTCTTAATTCCTACTACTACCACTGGTCAAAAATGTCAAAACTGGGTTACTTAATGTGTTTCCAATCAATATCCTTTTGTTTTTCTTGGCCACCCCCTCCATTCATTTTAGTCACTGCTGACAATATCATCTCAATCTTAACATTCAAAAAATAAGACTTTCCCAAAGTTCTCACCACCCACAAGATCAGGTCTAAAACCTTTCTTTTGACATTCACAGTCCAGTCTCCACAACTAGCCCCTTATTTACCCAGCTCATCTCTCTGGAAATACCCACCTATTCCTTAGTGCAAAGCCTCTACCAACCAGTTCAATATCATAGTTAGACCAAACAAATACCAGGTTCATAACTAGTTCTACATACTTATCATTGTCCTCCAACTTCTTGAAATCTCTCCTTACCTAAATCTTGCCTACTGTTTAAGGCCTGTCACAGGTACTACTACTTCCACCAAGTCTTCAAACTATATCATGGTTATCCTCTTGGCTGGGTGGCTCTGGTAACTTGTTTCATATCTGTGCCACCTCAACTAATTCTAAGTTCTTTAAAGGCATCATTTTACAACTGTCAGGCCCCAGCAGAGCACTGAGTAAACCTGAAAATAGTTGCTTAATGGAATTAACACATCAATGAATGTCAAAGGTTTCACACAGAATAAAAATGTATTTTGTAACACACAGTAATTTACATCTAACTGTTCATTAACCTGTTTTCTTTTTATATCCAAATTTTCTTCTTTTTTCATATTCTGAGTATTTATAAAGCAGGTTATTATTGGGGTATTTTTAAGTCAGTTGAACAGGTATCTGAACACAAAAGTAGTCTAGTGGGACAGCAAAACATTGGGAATAAATAAATACTTGTTAAATTACTATAAGAATATGGTTAAACATGGAAATTTCAGTCCATTTCTGCCATTCATTTGCATAATTAATTAACATTGTCTTTTAAAAAATATTTTGTTTATTTTTAGAGAAAGGGGAAGGAGGGGAGAAAGAGAGGGAGAAACATCAATTTGTGAGAGAAGCATCGACTGATTGCCTCTCGCACATGCCCCAACTGGGGACCTGGCCCACAATCCAGGCATGTGTCCTGACTGGGAATCGAACAAGTGACCTTTCACATTATGGGACAATGTTCAAAAAAGCCACATCAGTCGGAACTTAACATTATGTCTTTATAAATTGGTAGTGCTATTCTTTTGTTACCAATCTGAATATGGTTTTTCAAATCTGGAAAAAAAATATATGAAAGCAGTGACCTCTACTAACAAATTAGATTTACAGATTTATAATCATTATATAAGCTATTAAGTTCTAATTAATTAATACTTAGAAATAAGGCTCTTGACGGAGTGGAGAGAATTCCACTTTGAGGAGTTACTATATAGCTCTGAGAACTCAGAGACAAAATTAGCCGCCCACTGTGGCTCCTGTTCTGATTCTGCCAGGTTTTCAATCCCTAGCAAATAATACAAAGACCCAGACAAGATCATTCTATTATTTAATGGCATATAGTTAAATGCTTCATTTCCTTTTTGTTTACGGCTCAAGAACTAGAGCATAATTATGATTAGTCAGGGTACTTATGTTATCAGCATTGTTTGAAGAATAAATTATAGGATTTAAATATGCCCTATTAGTATCTTTTAATGACCAGGGCAGAGAGCCATTCTGATTTGCTGAAATCAACATTTCACCTTGGTTTCTTCTCACTCTCAGACTTAAGTACTTTTGAAAAGAATTGTTCTAAAAAAAAGAAAAAACCAGAGCTGCTTTTTCCGTTGTAATAAGGTACTGTTGTTTCCTGTCACTTCAGTGTAGATAAATGACTTTCATGTAGTTTCACAGGCTGTTATAATTGTCATAGTATAGAGAAAAAGGAAACATGACTGTCCTTTTTCTTTATTCATTATCTGCCTTCTCCTGAGTCACCTGTAAACTGGACTGATGTTGTGAAACAGTCTTAAAAAGGTCAATTCTTACAAGCTATGCTGTTTATCTGTGAACAAGAGAGTGGGAATTCCTGGAAAAGGCCACAAACAAACTGAAAAGGTCTTCTCTTTAGAGACAAAGTCTTCTCTGTTCACGCTGAACAAGGCCAGAAGGCAGATGAGCATCGACAGCAATAATAAATCACCTCACTGGAGCAGATACACAGCCCTGCAGTTCTGTATCACACCTTCCAATCTGCGGGTATATGGAAAAGCACTTCAGTCTATACTATTGGATTCTGGTAAAGTTATTCTCTACAACCTAATGTTACCTTAGCTCTTATAATTATTTGTGACTTAAAAATTTAAAAAAAAATACAACTATTACAACCCAAAATCTATGAGCATAGCTCTGACCAGGTGGCTCAGTTGGTTGGAGTGCCATCCCATGCAACAAGGGCTGTGGGTTCAATCCCAGGTCAGGGCACATACATAGGTTGCAGGTTCAGTCCCCACGTGGGGTGCATGTGGGAGACAATCATTCGATGTTTGTTCTCCCATTGTGTTCTCACATTGATGTTTCCTTCTCTCTCCCTTCCTCTCTCTCCAAAATCAATAAGCATATCCTCAGGTGAGGACTTAAAAAAAAATCTTTGAGCATAATCATCAGGGAAATTGGGCTAGCAAACTGCTGGAAACAAGATTACCAGATTCACTGATTTAATGTGGGACGTGAGAAAAGCAGTGATAAATATGGCTGACTGCATTTTTTAGTTGGAGATTCTGCCTTGATATAAAAATGGGTAAACTTATAATAGGTCTTTTTCCACTACTACTCATTTTATGAAAAATCTTTTAGATTAATGTAAAGATAAAATATGTTGATTCTGTGAAAGTAATGTATTACAGGGGCTGGTTGGTCTTCTGAAGATTAAATGGGCGTGTTATATAACTGTGTAGAATAAGAGAATGCCCAGGATTCAGAACCAGAAGACCTAGGTTTGGATCTGAGGCACCTGCAAGCTCTGTGACCTGGGATAGGGCAATTAAATTTCTGTAAGCCTGTCTCCTTATTTAAAAATGAGGGTAATAATGTCTGCCTAACTCAAATGAGATAAGTAAATAAGAAGGAAATCTATAAAGTTACAAATGTTACTTCTATTTAGTTATGGGCTTACTAATTTATGAGAGCATGAAACTTATAGTTTATGTCTAAATTAAGATATAGCAATATTCATTAAATATTTAATACTATGATAATAAGCCACGTCTTAGATCCTTACATCATTAATACCTTGATGAATTTACATTATTAATACCTTAGAAGAGATAGATAAGTCTTTATTAAAATGCTTGGTTCATTCTTAATTTTAAAATTCACTAAACTTAAAGAAACACCTATCTAGTTTCTGACTATAGCTTAGTTACCTAACAGCCTAGTTTTTCCTCTCTCATAAACCTCTTGCTTTACTCACAGTTATTTAATTTTTAAGATATATCTCTGTTTCTGGTAAGAGAGATGAAGCAGGGTCAAAGGAAAAGAGATGAAAAAGGATAGTACGCCAGAATCCTTTTGCTGCCAGTGGTGAAATAATTGGGGGAGGGGGGTGGTTACAACTACTGGATAAGAAACCTGAAAGTTAATGGTAGATTTCAATAGTCATTTCATTAAGTTTTTTTGTCTTTCCTCAGGAGCTATATCATCAGAAAGGCCTTTACTGACTCCCTACCTTAAGCAGTACCTCCTCATTCCTATCCCTCTATACTACTTTACTTATTTTTATGGCCCTTGTTATTACTTAATATTATTTTAACTTTACTTTCCCATTAAAATGTAAATTCAGTATGTACAAGAAAGTTGTTCACAGGTGTATTCCCACAGCTAACACAGTCACCTGTGTACATGGGGTTCCTATGAATGAGTGAATGAATGAGCGAATAAACAAATGAGTGATTATATCCATAATATTCAGAGCCTCAACATTATGATACATGATCAAAGCACAACGTAAACATTAATCTAAAAATAAAAATATAAAAAAGTAGCTACTAAGTATGTATTTTCTTAGTGGCAGAATGTCTGGGAAAAAAAGGTGTTTCAAGATCTTTCAACATCCCAAATTGGTATGTTTACTGTTTGATCAGAAAACATACACACATAGAAACATAAAATTAGGCTGCTTAAAGAATTGGAAAAGTGAAGACAGAAAAGTTGTAAGGGTGAAAAAACCCTCATCGTTTTTGTTCTTAAACAAGAAATTAACTTCAACTAAGTACACTGACAGTTTGAAAAACAAGCTCAAAAATGAGCATTAATGTAAAATAATATATATTTCAGATGGTAAGAAAAATGAGAGGAAAAGAGTAAAATTCCACTGCTAATTATTAATAATGACTTTTTATACAGACACATGCCTACGTTTTTGACATAATTTAAAAAGGAATCTGATCTCTTCTGGAAATTAAATGTCTTTCATATGTGATTATTGAGAAGAAAAAAATACCATTAGAAAGAAAATTCACAAAGTTTATTTGGATATGACCATTTGTTTTAGGCAGACCTTTCAAGGAGCCTCAAACTCTGAAGTTAAGGAAAAATATAATTCATCCTAATTTAAGACATATTTAAGGAAAAAACATGAAAGATCTCTTAGATATAAGATTAAGTATCTATCACTAACAAATGCTTAGATAAATGAAAAGACTTAAATTTTGGTACCTCCTAAAACACTTGAATTTTTTTAAAAACTTGAAAAATAAAAAAGTAACTTACCTATAGGATATCCCAATGCAAAGTCATTACTTTGTGTAGCAAAAATAGGGAACAGTCCAGCTTTGCTAAATCGACTATCAGGGCTGGCAACTATTAAGGTTAGTACACATACAACAAAAAATACAGAAGCTTTGGCAATTAAGATGCTATACAGGAAAGACCAATCCACATTGGAAAAATTAAGTACAACCATGTTTTTGAATAACAAAGCTGGAAGTGCAAATCTGGAGACAAAATTTCCCAGTCCTTTGGCCTGTGTTGATGTTATGACATTGGCCCTTCCTGCTATATAGCCACAAAAGACTATGCCAAAGCATTCTAGTAAGGCTGGAAAAAGCCTCGTTATTGACATTGAAGGTGGGTCACTGGTTGAATTAAATCCATGCATTACTGTTGAGGACAAAGTCATATTGACTGCAATAGTTAAGTTCTTGGCAGGTAAATCAGGAAAAGAATTCATTTTCTTTCACTCTCCAACTCCAACCAGATCTCTGGAAAGAAAGAAGGTTCAGTTTAACAATCAGAAGGAACAATTCTAGCTGAAAGAACACACTGGGAAACCTAGACTTACTAAGTGGCTACATACACATCCTTTTTTCCAACTACCATCAGAAAAAAAATACAAGTTAAAAAAAAAGGTGGGAGTGTTTCGTTGTTAATAATAACTGCTTTACTCTCAAAGGTGGGTCAGTACAAAATATTTGTATTGCTGTCCTATATTTAGTATCAGAACTGAGTAACATACCTGCAGTGATGCACTGGGGTCCTCTCCAGTGATCCACCCTCGAGTGCCACCTAGGGATTAAGAGCATGGAGCTCAGAATCTCTGCTGAATGTTCACCTGCATCTGGATTCTCCAGAAATTTCAGAAGTTCTCAAGGTTATGTCAAAGAGAACACTAGAGAGAAGGGGCCTTTCCCGCCTGTGGTCATACTGGACTATAGGATAGAAAAAGGGTATAGTAGGTGTCACTTATCAACTTTGAACCAGTAACTTCTATTTTCTGTCTCACTTTCCTCCTCTGTGTAATGGTAATAATAGTACCCACCTCATAGGAACTTGAGATTATTCAAGTCCATATAATCACATCGGGTACAAGGTAATCGTTTAACAAAAGTTAAACATAATTTTGGTAATATATTAAGAGAGAGAATGAAACAAAAAAGGTGATGGCATCCCACCAGCCTACTCTTAGTTCCTTTCACACCAGCCTTACCTATTGGCCTTTTTGAATGTCTCACATTCCCTTTGCACTACATGGACTTTGCACATGCAGTTAAATCTAAAAATATTCTCTTCTCTACCCACCCAACAATCCCTACACATAACACCTACTTATCCTCCAAATCATATAGTTTAGGAGTCACTTCTATCAGGTAAGAGCTTCTCTGACCCCATGGCCAGGCCGGGAGTCTTTCTCAAATAGAATTATGTTCCTTACCTTTAGGCCACTTATCATTTTATAATTACACTATGCATTAGAGTGACTATTTGTTTTATATCTATCTCTGATGCTACTTTCAGTGCTACAGAAACTGGGTCCGTGCATGTTTCCTCTTACTGTTGTGTCCCCAACACCTAACACAGTACATGGCACACAGAAGACTCCACATGTGTAGATTTATTTCACCTTTTAGTGAATCAACATTGAATGATAAAGTATTCTAAGTTTTTCACTATAGTAACAGGCCTAAGACCACACAATATGTTCTAAAATGTTCTAAAGCTGTTCATAAAACGTTAAGGAACACAAAATGTGTTGTAAACTCTTCTAAAGATGTTCGAAAATGCTAAAGCAAGAGAAAATTCTTTATGCTATTATTACAATACTTATCAGACTCCCCTCCTGCTGCCACAGACACATGAACAGGAGGTTTAGACAACTGCAAATAATCAGCTCTTATTAGTAACTTGAAATTGACATGGCAACAACTGCCAAGTTATAATTACCCTGGGTTAATCATCTAAAGTGACCTTATATAAGGCAGAAAGTAAAAAAACTCCTGAAATTTACAATGCCTGGGTTAAGTTCTCAAACACACACATCATAATAAAAAGACTCAGATGGCAGGTCAAAGACCAACAACAACTGATAGTCAGGGGTGTGAACAAGAAAATTTTGTGTTACTCCGGTATTAACTGAACCATTTAAAAACTTACATTTAATCTGGATTAGAACAAGTATTTTTCTAGTAGGATAAGATAGGAGTGGTCAATATACACAAAACCTTCAATATTCACATACCTGAAGTTTAGCAAGTAAGCATCAAATTATATCCTGGGAAAGCTACCCGCTGGTATGGTACAGGTACCCACAGTTGAAGTAGGTGCTGTTAAATAATTAAACAAAGGTGTTAAACATTTGGAGCTCTTAAAAATGTGGACTTGAAAAGTCAGTGCTAAAGAATAAGGTTATAAATTAGCCCAGTCTTGTTATTTTTTCCCCAAAGCTCCCTATATTTCTTTGCCTGGAGATTTAGTAACTAATACTGCTCACTACCCCTTATTTACACCACATTCACATTATCAATGAATTGCAGTGTTTTTTAAACCAACAGTTTAACTAAACTAGCAGTTCAGTAAAATAAGTCAAAAATCCCTGAATCCAATTTTGGGACTTATCTCTTATCAACTCTTTGGGCAGGTTACCTAGCCTCTCAGGACCTTAGCTTCCTCAACTATAAAATTAGAGGAAAAAACCTCCTTAGAGGAATATTGTGAGGTTTGGAGATTGTATAGTAAGCTTATCTCAGTAGTTTCTCATAAAGAACTAGTAGCAATTACTATTAGGAATTGTAGCCCTAATAATGATAAGAATGGTAACAAATTAAACATAATTCATTGTTCTATGCCAATTCTTCCAACACCACTTAGTAGTAAAGATCCTCCAACTATAACATAGGAACAGGATGGGCCGCAAGGTTCTCTTTTTTAGTTTATACCAAACAATTAAGAGGAGTTCAATTTAATTTAGTTTGATCTTAAACAGTTGTTAGCAGGGAAGAGAGAGCTCTTCATTTTTTTCAAGGTGATGGTCAAATAGTTGTCATAATGCCCAGGTTTAAATTCAGTTAGTTGAAAATTAAGAGAAAAACTGAAAAGTAATTTGCCCCTTTCCATGAGGTTTCTTTTAATGTTCCTCAATATTATTAAAGCAATGCCTGCTAGCTGAGGGGAAGTAAAAATAACCAGAAAGGGCTTGTCTCATCTGAATCCCTGCCCACCTTCCCATGGGAGGAAAAGATGCTTTCTAGAGCATTCTTTTAAAATGAACAGGAGCAACAGCACCAGAAGTTGTTTTTTGCAGGTTTGTTTTTTTTTTAAGTTACATCCAGTCTTTCATCTCATTAAAACAAGGCTTTTTGTGGAACAAACAGGCTGATCTGTCAGAGTTAAAAAAACACTCACTGACCACTCAATGGGGCAGGGAGTGGAGATATACAAACCACTTCGGGCTAGTTCATTTTTGGTTTAGATAACACAGAACCACTGAAAGTGTAAATAACTGATATTAAGTAAAAATGGGGAAGAAGGCTCTGATTAACTCCCAAGAGAAAGCTTTAAGCTCTTAGGCTGTCTATTTCTTAAACACCCAATATCCTTCAACCTGTGCGGAAAGCATAGTACAGTGTGGTGCCATTTAATGCACTCTTCAACATCAACAGCCACACCGTCCACCCACTCACACCTAATTGTAGGGAACCAAATGTCCTCCCTGGACACCTAGGGTGGGAACTGCTGCTGTTCCCTTGCCGACATGGATAGACTTTGGCCCTCCAAGACAAGGGTATGAAGAGTCGCTAACCACACAGGTTACCCACACAACAGCTACCATCCAATGCCTGGGCAGGCAGCAGTGAAATGGAGAGGCAGCTTGGGGTCTGTGGCTGGGATAGAAAGTTGGTTCTTCAGCTTCTTCCCCAGGGCAGGGGAGTCACAACGTCAGAGAAACTGACATGCTCTAAAAGGGGGTAAGGGAGAAAATTCAGGGCAACTCTCCAAGTATATGGGCAGAAGCTCCCAGGAGGGCAGAGACTGAGACCATCCCTTGGCATAAGGGGAAGAGTCCGAGAATGACAGGGTGAAATGAGATGTTCCTCAAACTAGGGAATGACAATTCTGCCTCCCGAGGGGACAAGCGAGCCACCTCCTTCCCTATGTCAATCCCTCCCGTGTGGTCCCACACGTCCTAAAGGTGGGCACTGCAGGGAAGTGGCGGGCAGACGCAGGCAGTGGGCTGCGGGCCTGGGCTCTGCCCACCTACTCAGATCCGGGGCGCGGGGGCACCGGGGGCTCATCTCACCTGCTACGTCCGCAGCCCCGGGGCCGCGAGCTGAAGACAGTCGGTGCACGCAGTGGGCCAAAGAGGGAGGAAATCACCGTCGTCTCCCACCCACAGCCCTCCTAGCAGGGAACTGCCAGCTATCCGCTGCAGCAGCTCAGTCACGTTCCACGAAAGTGAGGTACAGCGAAGTCGTGGCCGGGTCAGCTCCTCCCGGCGCGGGCCTTGCGGCTCCGCCCCACCCTGAGGCCCCGCCCCCAGGCCCCGCCCTTCGCTGCGAGCCTCCAAGCCGCACTGTCTCTGGGCCCTCCCTCCTGCTCAGCCGGCACGCCGACGCACTGGGTTCCGCCCCCGCCCCCAGCGAGCCGCCCAGTCCCTAGACTCAGGCGGCGGGACTTCCGGCCGTCCCGCTCTCTTAAGATGGCGGTTGCAGTCGGTATTTCTAGTCTGGCTTTCGTAAACCCAGGTGCAGTGGCATTTAGTTTTTCCCCCGACCCACCTTAGTGTGATACGCCAGTTCCTCTTTTAGTTAACTTAGTCATGTTTATAGCACACAGTTTAAACTCAAGAACTTAAGAGGCAGACCTGGGTCAGAATCCCACCTTCCACTTTCCCAAGGCGGTGCGACCTTGACTTTCCTAAATCAAAGATTAAAATGTCTGTGAAGCTTTAGCACTGCGTTTGATTTAGAATAAGCTCCCAGTCCCTGACTGCTTGTGTTTCCACTGTGGAGGAAACAGTATGCATATATCCCCTTGGTCTACCAAGAGGAAACTGGTTGTACTGTTGGAAAACGTCCAGAACTTCTTGAAATAAAGGGATCCCAAATACAGTACGTCCTCCAATAACGCCTTTTCTTCCAATGTTGTTATAATGTTGATGAGATGCCAAGAATTTAACTCTGGTTTATGTTAATTAGTCTATGGTAAAATTGGTTTCTTCGTATGTTGTTTCCCTTTATTTCCAAGAACCTAACCATAATGTCAAGTGAGGACTTACTGTATAGACTTCCGTTTTGAAACCAGAAGGAGTCCTGAATTTAAATTAGTCTTTCGGAATTAAAATTATTTCAAATTTTAAAATATTTATAAGCTGGTCTCACTTAATATCTCTACAAGCATCTGTCCTTTGTAAAGCCTCCAGTTTGCTTTGCATCTTTAACTTTTTTGTCTTGCAACGTAAGTGTCTTCCTATCATCTTGGTAGTTTTAGTGTAAAGATACAAGAATATAACTTGAAAAATCACAGTAAGCTAAAGGTTGACTTAAGGACCTGAAAACTAAGTGGGAGAAAAATGGCCAGCAACTGAAACTATGGAAGAGTCATGTATTCTGCTCCTGTTCTCACTTGCCCTTTGTTCTCAAATGTTAAAAAGAAAACCACAGGCCCAAAATGGGGGCGCTTATGCTAGGCCACATCACCTAACTGGAGCTAACTTAACATAACTGCAGTTTCAGTTTCTAATTTTTTTTTATTATGAATATAATGAGTAATTATAAAATATATTGTGAGGCGAAAATAGATTTACAATTGCTCTATGGAAAAATAAAACAATAATAAATAATAGTATAAAAATAAACTCTGTGTTTGGCATACTCACAACTATAAACCTACTTTTGCTCCACCCTGTATTCAGATAATATGGAAAGCAATGAAGAAAGTGAAAATTAACACCTACTGATAACATTTTACTAAATGTATCATTTTTTCTACATGTATATATAGACTAAGAAAAATGACATCATAAAATAGACATGATTTATACACATGACTTTCAATAACATTTTTCATTAATAATATATAATGAACCATCTTGAATATAGATCTATATCATAATTTTTAATACCTATCAAGAATTCCCTATTGATTTTTGAGGATAATTTTACTTAAAAAGTGGGAACTCTGAATCACTCATAAAGTCTAATGAAAGATGAATAAATAAGAGGAAGATAAAGTAATACAAGTGATTAGAGTGATTTAAAATTTGTTATTTGACGATGTCTAGTCCTTGCTTTAGCAGCACATATACTTAAATAGGTCTAATATGATTTCAGATTTCTTTGAAATTATTTAGTTTCTTTAAACTCCCATCCCCTTCCCAATAGCACAAATTTCTCTTTAGGGGTCCATACGCCTTCAGAGAAATTGACTTTACTCTGCCTATCGGTGATATAATTAACCTAGGTATCCCATCAGTATAATCCATCCCTTTGAACTCAATGATTGAGTCAGGTTGGGCATTGGCTCTAAGGTAGTTTGATACAATGACTCAGTACTTTTGCTGAAAATGCTGAGGTTCTCTTTCCTGGTGGACAAGAGGAGGATGCTGGGAGCCATCCTGAGACCATGAGAGGAACCAGTCTTAGAATGATGCAGACACCAAAGAAGACCCAGTAGAGAGAAGGAAACAATGGATCCTTGATGACAAATTGAGTTATAGAATCAAGCCTCACCTGAAGCTAGTCAACCTGTGAACTTCCCATTTATGTGAGCCAATCAAAATTTTTAAAAATTGTTATGAGTTTATTTGAACCAAGCTGACAACAATTGCTGGGAAGCAAAATCTCAACGGATTGAGAAAATGCTCCAGAGCTTTTGGTAGCTTATTTTATACTTTAGAATAAAAGCAAGAGATATAATGAGGGTTACATGAAATCCATTGGTGGTAGATTAAGGGAGTGGGAGAAAGCAAAGTGGGAGAGCAATCTTTGCAACTGGATAAAAAGTAAAACAGAAAGACACATCCTTCTTTTAGGTTGGTGGGTATAGGGTGGTTAATAATTAACATTTACATCACATAGAGATGGTATGCGAGAACCAATCAGGGGTCCTATGCTCTGTTGCTGTGGGTCTGGAAAGAGATTACTCTTGACATCTCAAAGGTATGCTATCTTAGATGCAAAAAAACAATAGACAGGTTCACTTAAGATAAAGATCAACCTTTGTTAAGGAAGCTGCAGGTCTAGGACTGGACTACCACCATGACTTGCTTTTAGTTAGGAATTTTTATGTTCTGACTGTCCTATGTGCCTATATTCAGTCTCAGAGTTTGTAAAGCCCACCCACCATGCATACCTCTCCTGAGCTTGTTAGGTTTAGTATGCGGCCCCTTTTTTGGTCCACAGTTCCCACTTTTGGTCATCTTTGGATGCACTGATGACCAACCTCTCAGTTGGATAATGTGGTCCCACATTGATAGGAAGACTCATTCCTAGGAAGTCTTAGTGTTAGTTTTTGTCTTGCTGAAATAGTGGAGCTTTGGGAATGGGCAAGACTGTAAACTTGCATGGAAGTCAAGGCTGAATTTTTCTTGGAAAGGCAGGTAAATGGGAGGTGGTTGGGACTTATGGAGCTTCATTAAAAGCAACACCACCACCACTCTGGATCATTGCTAACCTTCAAGCTATCATGGTCCAAATTTTGTTGTCTATCTCACTTTTATGTATTTTGCATCTAGCCTAACATTTACTACAGTGTGAGGGCACAACCATACATATCTTCAGTTTTCACAATCTGATCATGAGATGGGTTCCCATTTATTGGTGGTATTGTTGTTATTATTATTATTTTAAAATGGCCTATCTACTTTCCATGAAAAGTGCTCAATATCGTTCATTGTTATCTGATCCCTGCTAGTTGTACGGTTGGGAACTGTAACTTTAAGGCTTAATTGAGCCAATAAATTCTCTTTATTGTTTAACAATAAAGAAAATTTGTTTAACAAGTTTGAGTTGACTTTTCTGTTACTTGAAATCAAATTAATAGCAGAAAGTTTTAGAAGAAAATGCCAACAGTAATTATCTGACTAGTAAAAATACATGATATTTTTCCTGTGTGGAAAAGTTCTCAAAATTTCTACCAAATGTGTGTATTAATTTTATTAGGATAACGTCTGAAACATGTCTTAAAGTGTATATTTTTGTCTATATAGAAATGGTGAACAATACCTAATAGTAAATATTTTTCTAAAATAAATTTAAAAGTGACCATTATGTATTAAACCAGGTAGGTACACAAAATTTACCCATAAAATATAAAACAATTTAAGAGCAATGCAATAATGCCATATATCAACTTGTACTGCTAAGGCCTTGTTTTTGTTAATTTTTGTATCCCTAGTACTTACCAGTAGTTATTTACGAGCTGTCCAGGATGTTGACATGCATTTCTATTCAAGGGAGCTATTTGATATGAACAACTGTGGTATAGCTCTTCTATAGTACCTGATTTCTTTTCTTTTTTTTCCAGCTTTACATTTGGTCCCAGCTTACAGCCTTATTTAAATATCAATATTATCGCAAATTGTGGCTTTTTTCTGTTATTTTAAATGCTACAATTAAATAATTTAATTTCTGATCTATCAAGATAAAACTCTGAAAATTATCTTTTTTTTTTAATCTTCACCTGAGGACTTTTTTTTCATTGCTTTTAAAGGGAGAGGAGGGGAAAGAGAGAAACATCAATGTGAGAGAGAAAAATCAATTGATTGCCTTCCATATATTCCTGGACCAGGGATCATATGCACCAGGACCCAGAGATTAAACCCACAACCTAGGTATGTGCCTTGACTGGGAATCGAACTTGCAAACTTTTGGTTACAGGACGATGTTCCCACCAACTGAGCCACACCGGCCAGGGCATGAAAATTATCTTTTCATTTAATATATACAATATATGTATGTCTCCTTGTGTTTTTGTAAATATATATGAGCTTCCCCTCAGCCCCCTTTTAATTTACTATTAAAGTATTTTTATGAAACTTCCAGGTTGGTGAACATGTGGAGGTGCTGAAAGAGTGGTGTTTCTGGAGAGGGTATAGAAGCTCTGTGCCCCTCCCCACATACCTTGACCTGTGCCCCTCCCCACATACCTTGACCTATGCACCTCTTCCATCTAGATGTTCATCTGTATCTTTTGTCATACATTTTTTTACTAAACTGGTAAATAAAAATATATATACACATATGTGTGTGTGCGTGTGTGTATTTTCTTACAAAATCAAAGAGAGAAAGTAGAATCTAAACATACCACCTTGTTACTGATCTTGTTAACCTCAAGTAAGACTCAGTCGTGGTTAAATAGGTAGAGGCTTTTCTCTCAGCCAGCATTTAAGAAGTTAAGTAGAATTATAATTAAATGCCAAAGGTTAAAGACAAAGAGAGAATCTTAAAAGCAGCAGGAGAAAAGCAGTTAAGTATCTACAAGTGAGCTCCCATATAAGACTACCAGCTGATTTCTCAGCAGAAACTTTGCAGGCCAGAAGGGATTGGCAAGAAATATTCCAAGTGATGAAAAGCAAGGACCTATAACCAAGATTAGTCTACCCAGTAAAGCTATCATTTAGAATTGATGAACAGATAAAGAGATTCCCAGACAAGAAAAAGCTAAAGGAGCTCAGCACCACCAAAGCAGTATTATAAGAAATGTCAGTTAAGGGGTCTCTTTTAAGAAAAAGAAGAAAAGATAAAATATATGAATAATAAAATGGCTATGAATATATATCTATCAATAATTACTTTGAATACAATTGGATTAAATGCTCTGATCAAGACATGTGGATGCTGAATGGGTAACAAAACAAGGCCCTTACATAAACTACCTACAAGAGACACTTTAGATTGGAAGACACACTGAGACTGAAAGTATAGAGATGGAAAAAGATATTTTGTGAAAATGGAGACAAACCAAAAAAAAAGCTGGGGTAGCAATACTTATACCAAACAAAATAGGCTTTATAACAAAGGCTACATAACAAAAGACAAAGGACCCAGCAATTCTACTTCTGGGTATTTATCTGAAGAAACCCAAAACACAAACCTAAAAGACATGTACATCCATATGTTCATTGCAGCATTATTTACCATAACCAAGATATGGAAGCAACCTAAGAGTCCATCAATAGATAAATGGGTAAACAAGAAGTTGTGTGTGCGTGTGTGTGTGTAATATGTCTGTCCAGAAAGTATCCAGCCATGCACTATGAAAAATAGGGGCATTTACTGAAGAAGATACAAGATACAAGAAGCATTGTACATATGACAATGACACCTTAGTCCCCTTCAAAGTAGGTACCTTGGGACCTCATACAGTTCTTCCAGTCACCATCACCTGCCCCATTGTATGTTCCTGAATCTCATCTATGGTCTGAAATCTCTTCCCTTTCAAAGGTGATTTTGGTTTTGGGAAAAACCAGAAGTCACAGGCCACCAAATTTAGGCTATAAGGGGGCTGAATCACCAAAAAACTGCATGAGATGTGGTGCATTGTCGTGACAAAGCTGCGAATCACCAGCTGTCCATAGCTGTGGCCTTCCGAATCATCTGAATCTTTTCCACAGAGGAATGTTCAAGCTTGACCCAAAATTTGAAACAGATTTGTTGCTCTACTCAGTCATTTTGAATGGGACATCCACACAGTGCACATGCTCACTCAATGGTGTCTCCTGTCCCCTACTGACCAGTACAGTGAAGTCATCATTGTTCACACATGTGCATTCCAGTCCACTCTCCTTGGCTGCCAGGTTACAGAGATGTCAGGTAAACCATTCTCATTATATTAACAATGGTTGAGCCTTTTCTGGGCAGACCTTGTGTGTGTGTGTGTGTGTGTGTCTGTGTGTGTGCATGTAATGGAATATTACTCAGCTGTAAAAAATGAAATCATGTCATTTGTAACAAAATGGATGGATTTAGAGGATATTGTGCTGAGTGTAACAAGTCAGGCAAAGGAAGACAAATGCTATATGATTTCACTTATATGTGGAATCTAAAACACAAAATAAACAGACAAAACAGAAATAGACTCATAGATACAGAAAACATTTTGGCAGTTGTCAGATGACGGGGGGAAAAGGCGAGGGCATTAAGAAGTACAAATTGGTAGTTACAAAATCATCATGAGGATGTAAAATACAGTATAGGAAATATAATGATATAATAATTATATATGGTGTCTGTTGAGTACTAGATTTATCGGGATGATCACTTAGTAACTTATATAATATCTAAACACTGGGTTGTACACCTGAAACTAATATAATGTTGTACGTCAACTGTAATTGAAAAATAAAAAAATTATTTAAGGTAAAAAAACAGGAGAAGAATGAAGTCAGAATTAAATTGTGAACCTGAAAGTTAAATCAATGACTTTGATAAGGTAGGGTGAAGAAAAACACAACAGAAGCATGATAACTTTGGTGGCTCATTCATTTTATTTCAGGATGGATATGATAAGGGAACTCAAGAGTAAAGGTTTTAGCTTTAGCAACAGTTGATAGGCTTAAGTGATTAATGAATGTGGAAAACTGTTTGTCCAGGAATTGGAATATATGACCTTCATGACTTCAGGATGTCGACAAGCAATTCAACTTCTGTAACCAAGGGGGCCTGCAAGAGATGGAGATGGTATCTGAGCCATTGTGTTCCAGGGAGGGATTGTCAGTGATGCAGGTAAAGAACTGTTCATCAGTAGATAAAGAAATACTAGGAAAATTGCTGCTGCAGGACTGAAGCTCCTACCTGATTAATGTTTTTCCAAACCCCTTCCCTACCCTTTTCTTCTTATAAAAAGGTTACTTGAGATGAGATGTTAAGACAGTTTTTAGGGTACATAACCCATTGTCTTCTCAGATCACTGGCATCTGAATAAAACACCCATAAATATTCAGTCCTCATCTCTACTAATTGGTTCTGGTAGTAACGGGCAGCATGAATGCCAACTTTTCTGGTTTCAGATATAGCTTCTTGTTACTTATACTTCTGTTGTTTTGAAAGGGGTTAGACATCAGGAACATGAATGTGGAAACCAAAGTACTCCCAGTTTTACTACTAGTTTGTTCACTTAAAAATGTGCTCAGAGACAGGTTTATCGAATAGGCAATCTTTAAACAAAGACTCTTATAAATGTGTAGAGCATTTTGCAATTTGAATAGTCTCTAAGATGAAACACTGTGAAACTAGTCAATTTTGTAAAATATAAAGAGGAAGTGGAGAAAACCTCAGATTTAATTTTGACGTTGGAGTAAGATTTTTAACTTATTCTATTGAACTGGAGAAAAAACTCATTTTTTTTTCTGTGAGATGACTCTAGTAGCACTTAGTTGTCTTTAACTTCATTCAAAACAATTGTGTTAGATTGTATTGTGACAGTTGTCGTGTCAGCACGCATTTTAAAAAACCAAATTGGTAAATTTTTGTGTGACCACTTTAATATTGAAGATGGAAGAAAATATGCAACATTTTTGGCATATTATGCTTTTTTATTTAAAAAAGGTAAAAACACAACTGAAACACACAAGATTTGTGCAATGTATGGAGAAGGTTCTGTGACTGATCTAATGTGTCAAAAGTGGTTTGTGAAATTTCATGCTGGGGATTTTTTCTGGATAATGCTCCAGGGTCGGTTAAACCAGCTGACGTTGATAGTGATCAAATTGAGACATTAATTGAGAAAAATGAAAGTTATACCATGCAGGAGATAGCCAACATACTCAAAATATCCAAATCGATCGAGTTATTGGTGAAAATGAAAACTGTGTCTTTTATTTTACCAAAAAACCTAAATGGACTTTTTGGCCAACCCAATAGTTAAAACATGGGTGGAACTTTTGAGTAAATAGGTAGCTTTAAAAAAGCTATCATACCCTCAGCTCAAGAATTAACCACAGACTTCAGAAGCATTCTTTCAGTAGAGTATTTCATGAGTTCCAGTTTCCTTCCTTCCTTGGCGGGGCAGGTACTCTATTGATTTCCATTATATTTTCAGTGCCTGGAGCAGTGATTGGCACATAGTAGGCCCTTAATAAATATTTGTTGACCTACTAACTTGGAGTGCTAGATAAACAAGTTTATGAAGTTGCTGTATTTAGAGAGTCACTTAAAATGGAAACACCTACCCTTTTTTAAAATTATTTTTTATTATATTTTTCCCATTATATTTAGTCCCTTTAGAACCACGTCCCCGCAATCTATTGTCCAGGAGTCCCTTTTCCTTCTACTCTCTCTTAT
This sequence comes from Mormoops blainvillei, assembly GCA_004026545.1. NCBI lineage: Eukaryota > Metazoa > Chordata > Mammalia > Chiroptera > Mormoopidae > Mormoops > Mormoops blainvillei. The sequence goes on from PVJD01000165.1 coordinate 430,832, forward strand.
TCTGCTTCTTCAAGTATCAACAAAAGTAACTGACCAAGAAGTATCAGAACACTAGTCTCTATGTGGCAGCAGAGGAATCAGATTGTTTTTTGTGACTGACAGTGACTGAAACAGAATAAATCATGGGGGAGTCCTCATTGGTTGTGACACATACTAAATATGATTAATAGTGTCCCAATAATTAATTCTACAAATATTTAAATGCTCCTAAAATTCCAAAAGTTATTCAGACTTTCCTGTTACCTCAACTTCCACATAAGCTTTCCCTGAACCATTCCAAAATATTGAAACAAGAAAGGGAATTTAAGACTTCTGAACTGCAAGAGCATTTGTCAGTCCAAGCCTGAAAGAGGCATGGACACTAGGTTTTGACATGGTTGTTCTTGGAGAACATAACTTTTAAAAATATGGATATCAGGGTCCTGTCAGACTTACTAAATCATATCATTGGGATTGGGTCCAAGTTCTGTATTTTTTCCAGATTCTGCAGATAATTTTAATGCAAATTCCCCGGTAAGAGCTGTACTAGAAAACAAACTAGAAATTATACATCTGTTTCAAGGGCAGACAGGAATATTTGCCTTAGAAGACAGCAGAATATTTTTCATTTTTCTAGAGCCTCAGTGGTCTATGGGAAGAAATGTATTCTCATAGGAAGAAGGGCACATTGAGTCTGGCAGCTTCCTTCAGAAATCCATTTCAATAGCTGTTTTCCTAACGACATTCTTCTTCATGTGAAACCTTTTTTTTCTGTCTTTTTTTTTGGGGGGGGAGGTGCATGTGGTTTGCCCTTTATGGAGAAAAGAAAAACTAAACAAAACTGATCATTGTATTCATTTCTTGTGTATATATACACCATGTCTTCAGTATAGAGTCATTTTCAGATCCCAGTCAGAAAGTTCACATTATAGGTGAAACTAGATGAAGTAATTTTCTGACATGTTCAGCAACTAAGCCAATATGTTTACAGTGTGGTGGATTATGTAGCAAAGCCCAGTGCAGTCATTTCACCACCCTTTAAAGCTTCAGCTTTTGAGAGAGATCATTTCCTAAGAAATTACTTTTTATTAATCTTTTTCCTTATAGTTTGTATATTTGGTGTCTTTAAAAAAATCATATTCTGCATCAAGGTCATCATATTCACCTATATTTTTTTCTAAAAGTTAAATGTCTTTTAAAATTGTATTCTTTGTACCATTTTTCAAATTCTTATGTGTAATTAGAGCCCCATTCTAGACTCAAAGTGTAGAATGATGCTGTCCAACACAGAGAAGAACACTTCTGTAGCTCCTGCTACAAAGTCCAGATAAACTTAAAAAAAAACAAACCCCTCAATGCAGAATAAAATAAGGTGGTACAAAGAGGTAAAAATCTATGACGTGTTCAAAGAAGATTGGCAGAGCAGTATCAGCTAATGGAAATATAAATTATCTTAAAGTCAATGTATATTTCCCCTAGATACACTGAAGCAATAAGGCCTTAAGCCTTGAAAAGAGTGAGCAAATGCAGGATGTGTGGACACGTGGCTGGTAACCATACTATGTATATGCTTATCACATGTTCATCAAGTGTCTAGGAGGGATATACTTACCATGTTTGTCAAATGTCTAGCAGGACCGTTAAGATGCCCTTGTATAAAAGTCACCTTACAGCTCTGTGTCAGGTCTAATAAAAAAAACAACCACTTCAGGCAAGGTAATCTTTTGATAAAATTCCTAGGTGTCTCATTTCTGAACCCCTGCTCCAGCCTCCGATGCCCACCTACTTCCTTAGGTTCTTGTCTCTACTGTGGAACGAGGCTCCAGCTGTACTGCTTTATGAATATCTGCTGTCTACTGTCTTCTGCCTGCCATGAGGATTATGTCAGACACCCGACTTTGCCTCCCTGTGACTGGCTTGGCTTACTATACACCCTATCTAATCAGAATTATAGGGCTTTCATGTAGGATCCTTAATACTATCTCAAGCTGATGAAAAAAAATTTCCAGTCATAACTTTCCAACTGTTACCTAGTAGAGGGAATTACTTGCATTTGAAAAGCCAAAGCTTAAGGATTTTCTTCATGTACTCAAATGGTCTAACTGATAATCATCTCAGCAAAGGAGGCACTCCTATCTATATAAAATAATCTATTTTCAAAAGTGTGACTTCTGTTAAGCTACTCTAGGCTTCATGAATAGCACCACCCTTTGTGGAAAGACCTGTATTCCTCTCACCAAGTGAATCTGATAGTTGCATGGGCTCAAGGGATGATGCTGGTCCTCACCACCAACAGCTTCAGCTTTCCCTACCGTCTACTCTAAGGAGGTCACTGCTGTCACTGCTGGAAGTTAGTCTTGGATAGGATGGGCCTTTGAATGTGAGACAGAGCCGATAGGGTTGCTTGAGCTGCCTTGGCCTGCCCTTTCCTTCCGCACCACTTTCTGTTCTTTTCTGCAAGTCGGCTTTCTCAATCAAAAAGCACAGCCTGGCATTCTTTCATTTCTGCCGCTTCCAAACTCTCTCTGCCCTGGGTAGCCCCAAAATCTGAGGCCTTGTCATCTTAGATCCTCCCTAGTCCCCTCCTCTCTTACAGTCATTGTCTGTAGATTCTCATCTGCGCCATGGAATACCCACATTGGTCAGCATTCTAAATGGAAGCAAGGTTTGTACCTGAGGAGCTCTCAGGCTACATATAGATCTTATCTGTCACCCGAGCCCCTGAAAGCAGCCTAACTATCTTTAAAAATGTAAACCTGGAATTCTCTTCCATTTTCTTTACAGTCCCAGGTGAGCTTTTACCACTCCCAGTGTCCCCTTTTTGCTGGTAAACCTCAACTCTGTTAACCCCTGAATTAGTTTCTTTGTAAGCCCCACAGTGTATTCCAGTCACTTAGAGTTTACAGCTTTGTCCTGGGTATGCAAACTAGATCACTTAGGAGTGGCACCATCACTCCATTGGGGATATCTGCAGTAGCTCTCTCTGTCCTATGCCAGGCATCAGCATGTGCCCATGACCAAGATAAGGCTTAACGTGAGTGGACCTTCTGCCTCCCCAGCAATTCCCCAATCTTAGTAGACAGGCATTCACTGAGACTCTAGGGGATGTTCCTCCTAAGAGGAACCTGGCCTTAGCATAACCTTTTATGTTCACTTCAGAACCATGGAACACTTGGTAGGCATTTTGGGTCGTGCACCATAATACGCATGTTGTATTAGTTTTGTATTATTGCTATAACACATTACCACACACTTAGTTGCTTAAAACAACACAGACTTATTTTATTACTTTTTAAAATATCCTTAATATTTTTATTTTATTTTTTTAATCCTCATCTGAGGGTATGTTCATTGATTTTAGAGAGAGAGGAAGGGAGAGAGAGAAAAAAAACATTGATGTGAGAGAGAAACATTGCTTTGTTGCCTCCCATATACACCCCAACCATGGCTGAAACATGCAAGGTAGGTATGTGCCCTGACAGGAAATCGAATGCACAACCCTTTTGGTGTACCGGACAATGCTCCAACCAACTGAGCCGCCTGGCCAGGACAGCAAAACAGATTTATTATCTTACAGTTCTGGTGATCAAAAGTCCAGAATCTTCACTACGTTCAAGTCAAGGTGTTAGCAGGGCTGATTTCTTCCGGAGGCTCCAGGGAAGAACTTGTGTCCTTGCCTTTTCCAGGTTCCAGAGGCTACCCACATTCCTTGGCTTGTGACTCTGTTGTACCTTATTCAGAACCAGCAATGTTGCATTTTTCTGGCCCTCTTTCTATAGTCACACCTCCCTCTAACCACAGTTTGGAAAGGTTCTCCTCTTATAAGGAATCATATGATAAGACTGGGTCCACACTTAATCACATTTGCTTTGCATACTTTTTTTCCCAGCCCTTTTTGTCATGTGAGGAACATGTTAATAGGTTCTGTGGCTTAGGGCGTGCGTTTTGGAGGGCTGCTGTTCAGCCTACCGCACATATTTTAATAGGAACACCAACAAACCAGATTTTTCAAAAAATTAATGCATCCTATAAAAGCATAATTACCCTTAGTGTATGTCTTCCCAACTAGATAATCAACCCCCTTTTTAGTCCCTGACATTTTGCTTAGTGCCCTGCACACAGTACTCAATAAGACTTGATAAGAATAAGGATGCTCAGTCTTGGGGGAGGGAGCATAAATTCTGTCTTTGTGTGTCCTGGGGATGAGGACGGTACATGGTAGCACACAAGTTAATACAGGATGTGGTCAGTTGTCAGAATTATCTTTGGACAAGCTGGTCTGACTGAGCATGATGTCTGGCAGAGGAGACAATGAACCAATATGCTGAAGTCAGCAAACTGATGGGAGTAAGAGGGAGAGCTGAAGATTTGGTGTCCAAAGTGCTAAGAGAGAGCAATTGTGCCACTAAAGCTGACCACGAATTTCTGTGCTCATTAGTCTCTTGATTCTGACTCCTCCCACTCTTGGCCCCGGCAGTGGCAGTTTAGGTGCACAGACTCCAAAGCCAGACTGCCTGGATCACACCGTGCTTGGTGTTTTCTGAGTTTCCTGAATCTGCAGTTTGGGAACTGACATTAATTTGGGGGAATTCCTGGTCATTATTATTTCAAATACTTCTTCTGTTCGTTTTTTTTTTCCCTCTGGTATTCCCATTATGCATGTTACACATTTTGTAGTTGTTCCACCACTTTCGGATATTCTGTTCTGTTTTTATCACTTTTTTTTTCTCTTGGCTTTTCAATTTTGGAGGCTTCTATTGAAATATCCTCAAGCTCAGAGATTTTTTTTTTCAGCTGTGTCTAGTCTAAGTCCATCAAAGGCATTCTTTGTGTCTGTTACAGTCTTATTGCTAGCATTTTTTTTTTGGTTCTTAGAATCTCCATCTCTCTGCTTACTTTGCCCATCTGTTCTTGAATGTTATGCATTTTATCCAGTAAAGCCTTAGCATATTAATGACAGCTGTTTGTAATTGCTGGTCTGGTTACATCTGAGTCTGGTTCTGAGGCCTGCTCTGTCTCTTGCATTTGTGATTTTTGTTTTTTAGTATATCTTGTCATTTTTTTCTCGATAGCTGGGTATGGAGTACTGAGTAAAAGGAATTGCTGTAAATAGACCTTTAGTCATGTGGGGTAAGGTAAAGGGGAAGGGAAGTGTTCTATAGGCCCGCGATTAAGGCTCAGTCCTAACGTGCCTGCGCCTCTGGACTGTGAACTTCGCGAGTGCTTCTCGGTTCCCCATACCCCATAGCCTTAGGTGGGACAGGATGGCTGGAGGGGGCTGAAGGTGGGTATTTCCCTTTCCCAGGCCAATTAGGCTCTGATAACCCCCCAGCAGGTTAGGCTCTAGTTAATTAGATTCTCTTGAAGGCACACCTTGTTAAAAACACAATGCTTATTCTAGTGCATTTCAGTATGGTTCTGTTGCCCAATGTGTCATCCAATCATCCTGTCCCTCTTCCTTTTGTTTTCTTAATCTAACCCCTCTTCCACTCCAAAATATATATTACCCATAAGTTCTCACTAGCTTATCCTTTTTTCACAAAGGTTTATTTTTTCTTTTTACCATACTTACAGTTTGGCACAGTTTGATCTTTTGGACTATGATTGGGCTGAGGCTTCAAATCAAAGTCTCTTTCATCTTGAACCTTTCAATAATCTCATATTTTACATGTATTTTCTTTTGTGTGGGCTCAAATTCCTTACTTCCTATATTCTTTAAAATTTTTCCTTAGCCTTTTATTTAATGTGGGAATTCCTGACATATTAATATACATTAGCCTCACATAATAATCCTCTCATTTCAATGACCCTTCTCACTGCTGTCGTGTGTCACTTTATGCCTAGTCTTTCATATGGTCTAACTCCTTTCAGTGTTTCCTATTCCATATTACTTTTCTATGATAGTGGAATACTTTTAATCTCGGACAGAAAAACTCAGCTCAAACAGATTCAAACAAAATGACTTGTTGGCTAATGGAACTGAAAAGCCCAGGGTAGGCTATGCTTCAGGGTTGGGGTTAGTTAATAGACCAACCATGTCATCAAAGACCTGGCTTCTTTACCTTTCTCTGCGCTGCCTTAGGGCTTGTCAGCATTGTTTCAAATCTGGTTTCTCTCAGAGTGGCAAAATGAATTCAGAAATCCAACTTTCATATCTCTATACCATCCTCCCCGGAAAGGGACAGTGTGTCCCTTTTGGTGGCTCTTCCAAAGAAATGAGAAAGCTTCTTTGCTGGAAACCCCTGTACTATAAAGAGTACATTGTATGTTACTGGCCAAAATTAGTCCAGATGCCCTTCCTGAACCCACATCATGTGCCTTAGGTGTGGGTTACATGAATCAATCATTGTGGAAAGAGGAATGGAATGATCTGATCATTTAGATCAATCTGATAACCATTCCTAGACCTGGGAGTTCAATTAGCTTCTCTCTGAACATATAAGAGAAGTTGATACCTGACGGGAAGTCTAGAAACAGTAAGGAAGGAGAATGGGGGAGATGGATGCTAAGTAACTAAGAAATGCCCCCTACCCTTGTTCGTAGTTACTTCAAAACTTAATAAAACCCCATTTTTATTTTATTTGCTCTGCTGCTCTAGTTCAAGGACCGAATCTGGCCTGCCACCTGTTTTTATAAGTAAAGTTTTATTGAAACACAGCCATACTTATGTAAAAAGTGCCATCTCTGGCTGCTTTCATACCCCAGGAAGAGTTGAATAGCTGTGACAGAGACCATATTGCCTGCAAAACCTAAAGTATTTATTATTTGGCCCTTTCAGGAAAAGTTTGATGACCTCTGGTCTAGAAGATTAAATGTAAACTCATTCTGGATTTCCAAGCCCAATATCATCTATCTTCACTTCACTGATATAATTTAGTTGGCATTATTCACTGCATGCAAGATCTCTAACCCAGTGGGATTGGTTTATTCACCTACCCCAAGTGATGCACATTCACTCTCCACTTTTTTCTTTCATTCATGCCTTATCCAACCAGAATGCTTTTCTTCAGTCTTAGGTATCTTTGAAGGCCCATCTGTTTTGTTTTTGTTTTGGGAGGAGGTAGCAAAGTTATACTTAACAGCTAATTCTGTCTTTGCCAACAATTTATTTATCGTAGGCTTTCTGTGGGAATTATAATAATTTCACAAACCAGTAGCATACAGTATGATATCTCTTAATAAGCCAAATAAGGAAATGACATACTTCAAACAGATGACAGATTAATCACACTATTGTTGCAGGCAAGAGGAGCTAAAAAGAATAACGTCCAAAATTTCATAGAGGTGTACTCTTTATTATGAGTTTGGTTTCTCCGGGAAAGCCAGCTTTACCAACTGAGAGCTAGTGTCCAGCTGCTAGTGCAAAGGTAAAAGTCTCCTGCTGCTACAAAGAGTTCATTGCTGGGGACCAAAGATGCTGGTGTTAGCAGGCGTCCCCCATGAGGCCCCTGCAAGGCTTTTGTCACCGCTGAAAAGAGAGTCCTTACGCAATGGGAGCTGATGCCTCAGGGGTCCTCAGGAGGGTTTTCTCAGTTAGCAAAGAGTCACCTTGCCCAAACTGTAAGTCTCAAATAAACCTCAGAAACTCTCAGTCTTTACAGTTTAAATGTCCCTTTGCCATAACTGCTTTCCCACATTTTTATCCACAAGCCCCCAACATGGATCCTCAGCAGCTGGGCTTTATCAACGGCAGATGAGATTATGACACCCTGATGAAACTCACTTTATTCTTCTATCAAAGTAACTTTACTTGCAGAAACAACTTTTTGGACCTTTGTCATAAACAAGTAGATTAAAACAACTTAAGTCATAAACAAGTGGATTTGAAATAATATTAAATTAACACATAACAGTTCATCCTGTGATTTTAGATCACTCACACACCAATTAATCCTAAGGGCCTAATATCCTGTATAAATCTAATTTCACAAAAATATCAATCCATGCTGTGATTCCGTATCACTTATGATCTAATCTTAATCATATTTTGTGCGTATTTTTCTTTTAACACACATTCTTTTATGCCATAGTTTAATGACCAACTTAAGTAACCACATTCCTAATATTATCAGTATAAGCATAGTAAAAAACTCTTTAACATGATGCAATATCCAATCACAAAAAGACCAAATATTAAGTTCCTTAAAACACGCAGTTAAGTTTCCTTGACAATTGTGTTTCCATGTAAAAGCCAGTTTTATAAAACTCCAGGGGACACAACCTTGCACAGCAATATCAAGCACATGTTTGATTGCCACACATCAGAATTTAAGCCTGTCATTATTTTGGGAAAATGCCTGTTTTTGTTCTCTTTTCACTTCCTGCAGTTATTTTGACTTAGTCTCATCTTCCAGGTGTTCTTCTACTTGTCTTAAGTATTCTAATGTATGATTTACACTTGTTAGATTAATTTTAGGAGGCTCAGTGTGGAATATTTCTCTGGTTATTTTAATGGTTTCTTATCTTCCATTGACCTTGAATAATATATTTTCCTTCTTTTGTCACATTCATTACCTGTTCTATTTTTATACAACCCATCATGTTAAGTTCCTTATTTTTCCCTCAACTCAAATAGGTTAGATAAGATTTGGCTTAGAGTATACTATCATGGTCCAGTTTCTCACATTATATATTCTGATTGAGGAGGCATCAAGGCCATAGTCATGGGTACTTGTACCATAGGTATATCCTAAGGCCTAACAGTAGTAAAAGTATTTTTGTTCCATTCCACTAACATCTCCTCAAGAACATGTCTTCCTTTTATCATAAGGAGATATTTCTGTGACTTATAGGTTCCATTCTCCCTTTTAATATTGGGGAACCACAAAAGGTTGGTAACCCAATGTCATGTTTTCTCTTTTAAATGCCAATATTCTAACTTCACAGTTACTCAAGGAATGGCAGCAATTAGGATTGTGTGGTATCTACTTCTGGTTGGGTTGTCTGTTATCTCAGGTGACCAGGATTGCCCTGAGATTATAGCTATTCTAAGAGTATTCCACATATCAATCAATCTTAATTGCAATAATTGACCATCTACCCTTACAGAAACATCTTTTGTCATTTTTTAGTATTTCATTATTTCTTAAGCACTTTCCCCAACTGCTTTATGTAGATTTTCCCTTGCTCTATTTACCTCCATATGAAATTCACTTATGTTTGGTAATATATTGCTAATTTAATCCATCTGTGTACCCAGCAATGATAAAGCTGCCATTGCATGTATGTTAAATTGAGATTTTTTTTATTTCAAAGTTTTAAAAATCTAATGTAATTTGATCAATTTAGAATTGAGATAAAGCAGCTGCCATTGCTCCTCCAGTTAAACCTTCTGCCAGTTAAAAAATGAACTACAAGGGTGTTCTTCTTTTCAGCAAATCTATCTTTGGCATAGGCTGTAAAGTGGGCATAAGACAAGGTGGGTAAAACTGAGCAGAATTTGAAGATCTGTACTTGAATTGAAAGTCTTGTGTATATTAAATATCAAGGTATAAGCTACTGTTGTAGGTTTCAATATGACTGTGAGAGGTTTTGATAGCAGAGGTTCACATATTCTTGGGATAGAAATCTCTGGCGGGAGATAGAAGCCTAAGGCATATCACTGAGGATAATGATATGTGTTATATGCTAAATTTCCTATGTGTCCTCTATACACCTTACATAGTTTTCCTGTTGTCTCGGAGTCTGGACATAGTGTCCATGGATCTATTGTTAATTTTCTCATAGGTGAGTATGGATTAAGCAGTGTAAGTTAAAAGTGTAGTAAATGATCAATTTTTGGCCCATTTAAAAATATAATTGCCCAATTTCCCTCAGATGGATGTGCTGTGACATCTATTCCTAAAGTATCATCATTATCATGGCTGGAACTTTATATTTAGTATTCCATATGATAAACTCATCTCTACATTTTAATGGTTTTTCTAAGTTATCCCAAATTTTGAATTTAAATTTTACGTCTCACTCTTGGTTTGTTATCATTTATTGATTCTTCATGTGTTCTGTTCTAGAAGTAGGGTAAGATTCTTCTCCAGTTGGCATTTTTGAGATATTATTAGTCTAACAAAGGTTTTTATGCTGATATGATCATGCTCCTAGTTCAGTGAGAAAAGGTAGGGGGACAGTACAAAAGTCAATACCTGGTTGTCTTGATATATGTGCTGGGCTCCAAACCAAGAGTCAGTTAGTAGTTCAGGCCCATCTTTATCCCCCAGGTCAGTGTCTGACAGGGGGAGTTGTTCAGAATCCTTGTCGATTCTCGTGGAGATTGAAGGGGAAACCCATGGAAATCCAAACTGGTTTCCTCAGCTTCTCTCAGAACTTATTTTCCATCGATTGAAAGTTTCTCAGCAAGTGACGGTGCTGATGTTAAAGGTGGTGTGGAAGTATTGGGCTTGGTGAGTCCGCAGTTGCAATAAGGTGACTGGGATGGTGATCCCTGGAGAAAGTAGAGGATGTCACAGTAGATAGTGGCATTCCAGCTTGGAATGATGGTACAACTGCTATTGCTGCAGCTGTCAGACAAGAATTTACAGCTGCAGTGAGTATGGTATGCAACAGTGAGCGATAAGCAAAATAGTATGGCCAGCAGACAGCATGTGACACTGGCCCATTTAGAAATACAGTTGCCCCTTGACCAACACTGGGGTTAGGGGCACTGAACCCCTATTCATTCAAAAATCTGCATATGACTTTTGACTCCCCACAAGTTTAATGACTAGTAGCTTACTGTTGACCAGAAACCTTACCAATAACATGAACAATTGATTAGCTCATATTTTCTATGTTATATGTATTATACACTGTATTCTTAAGATAAAGTAAGGCAGAGAAAAGAAAATGTTATTTAAAAAATAATAAGGAAGAGAAAATACATTTACTGTATATATTGAAAAATATCTGTGTATAAGTGCATATACACAATTCAAACCTGTGTTGTTCAAGGGTCAACTGTATTGAGTTTCCTGATGTTTGATGGATTTATGCCTGCAAAATAAAAATAGTGCCCTATTAATTTCTAATTATACCTAGTTGTTTTTCTTGCCGTTTAAGGAAATCTATAGTTGTTATGGCCATTACTGTGAATGTTGCCCCAAATCATCATGCTAGGTAAATATTAGTTATCTAATAATGATGCCATACAAAAATGTGTCCAGTATTAAAACTTTGTGGAGACATCATATTATTTTCTTTAATTTGATGTAATATGCCTTTTCTTTCAGTTACCCAGTAGGTTTTATTAGTGGCAGGGGCTATAATTTCCCCAGTACTATATATATCATTATGTTTTTTAATTAATACTTTTCCTTTTAATTTATTTTTAAAATTTAATTTCAAATTGTAGTTGACATAGTAATACAATATTATAGTAGATTCAGAGGTACAAAATAGTGATTAGACATTGATATACCTTATGAAATGATCACCATGATAGTCTAGTAACAATCTGTTGCCACACATAGTTATTACGATTGACTATATTCACTGTGTTATACATTACATCCCCATGACTAATTTTATAACTGGCAGTTTGTACTTCTTAGACCCTCTCACGTCTTTATCTCATCTCCCGCCGCTCTCTTTTAAAATTTTTCATTTATTTATTTGTATATTTTTTTAATCCCCAGCTCACCTGAGTATATATTTTTTGACTTGAGAGAGAGAGAGAAAAATCGATGTGAGAAAGAAACATCAGTTGGTTGCCTCCTGAGTGCCACCCACCCGTTGGACCTGGGATCGAACCTGAAACATTTTGGTGCTTGGGACAATGCTCCAAACAAATGAGGGCCCACTCTCATTTAACTTAGATTCTGGGTTGTTGTTAATGCTAATTCTTATCTCTGTGGGTAATTGCAATATTAATTCAATAGGAGTTTTTCCATCCTTTTCATACATATGATTTAGAGATCTTGCCACATCCCAGATTGCTTTAGTCCATGGTTTCATATCTAGATTGTTAGTAAGCAACCTGAGCTTTTGCATGAGCAAGCCATACCTATCCATTGATCCAGAGGCAGTTGGGTTGTGGTTAAGTGGAAATTCCAAATTATACCCTGTTCCGTGGCCCAATCTTGTATTAACTTTCCTATAAAATATGTGCCCTGGTCTAATTCTGTAATAGTTGGGATAACTGTAGCAAGCAATCCAGATTTTCAAAGCCCTGATGGTGGATTTCTGATCACTTTTCCTGCAGGGATAGGGTAATCCTATTCCAGACCACGTATCTGCGATAGTACATGCATATAATTTATTTTCTGTGTAATCAATTTGTATAATTTGGGAGGACCTGTCTGCTTTGATCTTATATGAAGTATTCATTAATAACTTCCAAGCTTTAAACTTTCAGCAATGCTAACATTTCTTAACTTGAAATTGAAGGTATTTGGTTGGCGTACACAATTTCTTTTTCTAACCATGTTCTGGAGCCATGTACACCAGCATGACCTGTTTGGTGTTGTGCTCATGCAATAATTCTATCATTTGGCATATCTCTGTATTTGGGTTTTATGTTCCATTGTCCTTCCTGTTTACATACGGTTATAGAGCCACCCCAGAACAGGCTATTGGAGTTTAAGTATAATTGGTTTATTTCCCGTTAGTGGCTCTGTATTTTGTATGGCCTCACAGAGTGCCCAGGTAAGCTTTTTGAGTGGTTGATATGTCCTCAGACCTTGGGAACTTCTTAGTTTAAAACCCATTTGAGCAAATTTGGAGTCCTGTGGTTTTATTTCATTGTGACCGCGTTGCAAACCCTTGTGAATATAGGCACTCTGGCTTATATTTAGAGTTCACATTACCCGGTGTTAGTATTTTAAAAGTTTGAAGAGTGTTTTTCAAATAAATAAAGGCTGCCTCTTGAACCCCTGCATATCTAAATTTCCTGCTCTTTCTAGGCATAGGTGGGTTTTAATATTATTCTCATATGTAGTATGTGCTGTTTCCAATATCTGAACAATCCTATCAGTTTCTGAGCTGCTGCTTTAGTGATAGAAGTTCGTATGCAATCTACCATGTTTATGAATGGGTCTGGTGTTTTCCTACCTTCACAGGACCAAATTATGCTTAGAAATTTTACTCTAGTTTGAGATCCTTGGGCTTTACCTGCGTTGTCCATCCTCTGAGTGTAAGAAATTCAATTAAGTCTATTTGGACTCTAGTTTGTTTTTCTAAGTTATTACCATAAATAAGGATGTCATCAACATAAGAAATAATGGTTTGTGTATGTGTTGTGTATTCTTGAGAGACCTGGATGTCTGTGTTAGAAGATTGTGGGCTATCACTTGGGCTGTTAAAATAGCCTTGTGGTAACCCAGTAAACTGATATTGTCTGCCTGATCATGTGAAAGCATGGGTTGGCTCTTTTCATCAATAGGTATAGGAAAGAACATGTTAGATAAGTCTTATCATTATATTATAAGTCCCAGATCCAGTGGTAATATTATTTATCTTAGTACCTGTATCTGGGAGTACTCCCTCAATTTTGGGAGAGTGTTTGTTTGAATTCCTATAATCTATTATAAAACTGTATGAGTCATCTGGCTTTTTAACAGACCATAGTGGATGATTATGTGGTAAAAAAGTAGTAGGCACACTACTTTATTCCTTTAGGAGTTCCAGAATTTTTTCCTTAATATGAATATGTCCTCCATTAAAATTGTATTGGGTTATATTTGTTATTTTAGGCAGAACAGAAAATTTAATTGCAGTCCATTTTGTTATAGCCAAATTAGTTTTAGGAATTGTTACATCTTTCTTTGTCATATGATATCCTATTCGTTCATTCCAGGAATGTTTTCTATATTGGGACTTATAAAACACTTAGCGTTAATGGGTAGTCTATATCAATTGTTAGAAATTCATGTACCGATGTGTTTGGGATTAACTTTCCTCCTAATCCTTTGATTAGTCCTATTTTATTTTTAAAGTTTTCTAATTAGTAGGGGGTGAGGGCTGGGTGGAGGTGGGCAAAGGGGAGGAAAATGGGAACATTTGTAAGAGTGTAAACAATAAAAATAAAATAAATAGTCAGTAGGATATCCTTGTATCATTGTTACTTGGGACCCTGTATCTAATAACATAGTAGTATACATAGTGTTTTTATTTATAAAAGGTGTTTCTATCAAAATGGTCCCAGTAACATATGGATGGTTGCCTCTCGCTTGGGCCAGGAGACTGCCAAGTTCCCACAGGTGACTCATTGGATTTCCTCTCCTTTCTGTATAAGTGGCTTGTCTATTAATGGGATTAGGTTTTATAAAGGGGTTTTTATTTACAATAAATAGGCTATTTAAATCTATTATATGAAGGTTAGCTTTATATCGGTTATATAAATCTATTTTCTGTAGGTATATTTTCTCTAAAAGATTGGCTATTTTTATGTCTCTGCCACTGTAAATAGTTTCTGGGGTGTCTATGTGGGTTTTTGTTTTTATAATTTGGATTAAAGGGTGGTGGTCTAAATTGCTTAGATAGCCAAAAGGGTCTTGTAAATTTAGTGCTATATAGTCTATGTTAATTTGGTTTATTTACATTAGGTATAGCCTGCTTTGTCTATATGCATTAGCATTAAGAGTTATAGCTTTTATCTTGACCTAGTTAAGCAGTGAGCTCTCCTGTGTACCTGATGCCTGCAAATAATGAAAATAATGGTGTTCTGTCCTGTAGAGGTGTATCTTTGAAGATAATTTTTTAAATTTGTTCTGTTGCTTCTGCATGTAGTGACGAGGATATCTGTCCCCTATCATAGGTCCTAGTCAATGTTCCTAATTTAATTATTATATTAGTAGTTTTCCCTGATGTTTTCCATGGAGCTATATTAGGTATTATCTTAATTACCAGGCTGCTGCTACTCAGTCAAACAAGGCTTTCGTAAATTAATATTATATTCTCCACATACTCTAAGGTGTCGATTAAATTTAGTGTCAGTGGTAATAGGTCTAAGTTGCATGATTATATATATCATCTGTTCAATTAAATGCAAAACTCCTGGATACTAGAGTCTTGGTAAAATAATATTTGGCTTTCTTATAGAATTTTAAGCATTGCTGGACCAAGAGAAGACACTTAACTAATACTTCCTAGTCCTCTCAAACCCCATCTCACACATATCCAGTGTACCCACTATACCACCCTAATCTAGCTTAATGCTTCAGTTTCCCAAGTGCCTCCTGCTTCTTCTGGCATGCTGCAATCTTTTTCCACCGCACGCCAATGTTTAAATGTTTAAATCAGATTATGTTACTCTTCTACTTCAAATACTCAATCTCTATGACATATCTTAGATTAGATGTTGTGATCTGTCTCTGCCTAAATCTCCCCATTCATCCCCCTTCACATGTGAGTGGTCACTCAGCTCTGGTTTCTCTTCGTTCTTTCTCCCTGGAATGTTCTTTCCCACATCATGAACATCATTCAGGTCTCAGCTCTCTCTTCCTTACTTGACCACCCAGTCTACACTTGTCCCCTCTTCCTGTATTTGACTCTAGATAACATCGTCTAGTTTCACTTCTCAACAGAATATGTCTTGTTCACTTGTTTCTCTTTTTCTTCTAGATACAGGCTTTGTGAGCTTACCTAATGTGTTCGCTGCACTATTTTCAGCCCCTAGAACAATGCCCAGTGCATAAGAGGTAGTCAATAGCTTTGTGTGGAATAAATAACCAAAAATTTATAGATTTATTTTCTTTTGAAATTAAAAAATGAATTTTTATTCACTCTCATAAAAATGCGTTTACTAAGCACCTACTTTCCTGATATTACCACTTAGGGCTGCTGTAACAAGTAATCACAAAATGAAAGACTTAAAACAACAGAAGTTTATTCTCTCACCATTCAGGAGGCCAGAAGTCTGAAATCAAGTGTTGGTAGGATCGACTCCTTCTGGATACTCTGAGGGAGAACCCAGCCCATGCCTGATTCCTAGCTTTTCCAGCAATCCTTGGCATCCTGTGGCTAGCAGATGCATCACTCCAGTTTCTGCCTCCATCTTTGCATCTCCTCCTTTGCATGTCCTTTTGTATCCTCTTCTGTCTCTCATAAGGACACTCTCACAGAATTGAGAGCCCACCCTAATCCAGCAAGATTTCATCTTGATCTTTAACTAATTATATCTGCAGTGACCTTTCTTCCAAATAAGTTCACAGTCTGAGGTTCTGCGTGGACATGAATTTTGGGGGGGACACTGTTCAACCCACTACAGAGGTTTACAACACAACACAGAAACTGGCAATCTATTCTTGCTGTAGTATAGTGACATGGATTGTTTTTTAGTGTCCAGCAACCATTCTCCCTCCTCAGGAACACCCCAATTTCCTGGTGGGGAATTACCTCTCCAATTGTAGGCAGTCTTGATAGAGATGTAAATTAATAGTCCTTATTCCACTGTAACCAAGGAACCATATGTGACCCAAGGGAAGGCAACTGGATCCTGGGATATTTTATTTTTCAAAATTTATCTTTCTTTATATTTTGACAACCTTTCAAGATTCTAGCTTGTGTGGATTTTCCATGATTTTAGCACTAGAAATATGTGAAACCACAGAACACATTAAGCAATTGACTTATAGAACTTTTAATCTTGAACAGAGGCACGCAGGACAGGAAATACAGGGAGTGCACCTTGACAAGATCTGTTAAGTTCTTCATGCTGCCTGGACTTCGGGACCTGTCCTCATTCCTGGCCTGGACAGTCCCTAGCTAGCATTCTGTACCTTTTTGCTTAGGTTAGCCGAATCCATTCCTATCATTCTCAACCAAAAAGCCTCAACTGTTACTCTGAAAGCCAAGATGTTTTCAATACTGGTGTAGGTTTGCATATTTAGCTCTGAGTTCTGACATGATGAGTTTACTACTACATGAGATACTACCTTCAAAATGTCAATTTCATCCAAAACCCACAAATAGTGCAATTACAAGACAGTATATTGGCATTATTATTAATTTATTTATAACCCATTTTGTTCCAAGAGGATTTCCTTCTGTTAAGTTATCCTATAGTGTACAGAAAAAAAAATTAAAATAAGACACAAAAGTGAGACAAAGGAAGAATAAGATTAGCAAAGTAAGATAGAGCCACAAGTGAACCTAATCCATAAAATGGTGGCTATGAAGGCCGAGACCTGGGTAGAGGAAAGAGGCAATAACATGAGAGGGTTCACCGGCTATGGTTGTGGCCATGGTATTTGGCAATAGTATTTTCTACTGGAAATAGACCTTTTCAACCTGCATTTCTGTTCAAAGAGCTTGCAATCTCTCTACAATGAAGTGGGACCATGGGATATTTAAGCAGCTTGCTACACAGGAGGAGCTCCCTAACCAAATAACAGAAAAGACAATACCTTTGCTGGAAGTCATTACATTATCACTTAGGTAAAAAAATCCTAAGACATCTGCTTTAAATTTCTTTTCTTTTCTTTTTTGGTTACTATTATTTTAAAAAACCTGTTTTAAGCTGTAGTGACATATTTTAAATGAATGATAACTTATTTTTCTTTGCACAATAGACGGACTTGGAAAACTACTTTTATAATCTATTTTTACAAATTGGAATATTTTAAGTAGAATAGAAGAACTGACGATTTAAAAGAACACCTATAGTCAGTCCTTTTGCAAATCAAATTACTTTCTTATTATTTTAGTGATATGGAGTTTTCACATATTGTAGAAATACTGGTTCCTCTCTTGCAGTTTATATAAAGGAAGTAAAGCCCAGATTTTAAATGCAAGCTCTGCATAAAGATATTGCTCATACATAGTAAGATGGTAAACACAATCATAAGATGCTGATCTTCATTATTGTAATGAAGATTTCCCCATTTTAATATTTATTGCACTTTTTTCCTACCAAACCTTTTCCAAAAAGGATCTGCGTTAACTATTGAATACATCACAAGTGCCATCTAGAGCTTCCTTTGAAGATAACATTTTTTTTTTATCTTCAGAAACAAGAACAAAACAACATACACAAGGCCCATAGTCGTAGGGCAGGGCTTGTTCAAGTAGCTCTGCTTCCTAAAATAGCCTGTTTATTTTCAGTCAAAAAAAGATTTGAAATAAGAATTTGGGAGTAAGCTTACTTGACTTTGGACGGATCTCCCAATACTGCTTATCATGTTTATTATATTTTATAATATAATAATACTTTATATTTTATATTAATAATAATCTATAATATATTTTAAATATTATAATAATATATTATAATACTGCTTATTATAATTATTATATTTTGTGCTTATCAGGAGAAGAGAAAAGAGGAGGAAGAGGAGAAGGAAGAGGAGGATGAGTGGGAGAAGGAGGAGTGGGAGAAAGTACATGTGTCATAATAAAATAGCAATACTAGATAAAAAACCATGACCATTTTTCCAGTTCACGGAACAGAAAACATTAGGGCTATCCCCACCCTTTTGTCTAGTCCTGGTAGCTTAGTCCCGTAGTCCTCATTTGAAATGCCTTTCTGATGTGCTCTTTTTTCCTTCTCTATTGTCTGTTTATTCCTTTACCTCATGCCTGAAAAATTGCAACAAACTTCTCCTTCAGCTTCCTGCCTCTTCTCCTGACAGGTTAACATTACTGAAATGCTGCTTTTAACTTTTTATTCTTTTCTTCAAGAGCTAGTTATGTCTCTTTTGTGCTTATGAGTCCACGGGCACAAATCTCTTAGCCTAGCTTTGAAGGCCTTCTATAATTTACACTGACTTTATCCCTTCAATTTGATGGGCCACTACACTTCAACACCAAATCTTCATCCCTGAAAGGCAGGTCTCCCTATACTTTGAACTAAGAGGTACAGTATTCTTTCATATCTTTTTAAAAATCGTGTGGGGTTTTCTGGTATTTCTACTTGCTTTTCCTTCTTTTTTTATTTTTCTTTTTTTCAGTCTGTTGTGTCATTTGCCTTTATAATTATAATAGTTTCAACTTTTTCCCCAGATATTTCATTTTATCAGTTACTCTATCACTTATTCCTTTCCTCCACATACCTTTTTTCCCGATACCCTCCCTCCTGGACATTACATTCTTCTCCAGTCTCTCCTGGTTGCTCTTTCATCTTGCTCCACAGCAGGTGTTACTTGAACTTCCCTTTCTTGCTCTGGGGGTTTGTTTCACTATTTCTCAAGTTCCTGATATTCCCCTTTCATTTCCCCTTGCTTTACTGCTGAATATTTTCAGGCAACCTCGCTAAAATGAGCATGTAGGAGGTAAATGTTCCAAGTCCTTGCATGCCTCATAGGTCTTCATTCCACTGTCACACTTAATTGTGTTTGTCTGGATACCATATTCTAGTTTATAATCATGTTGCCAGGCAACTTGGTGTTTCTTTCCTCATGTTTTAGTACCTGTGTTTGCTGATGAGATGTCTGAGCCCCATAGGTCTGCATTCTGCTTTTAATGCTAACTAATGAAATTTCAGAGCCTGGCTCTGAAAATACAGAACTTTAAATAAAAAGAAAAAGTCTAATAAAGAAATGAAAAATATATCTCTCCTTTACTGAAGCTACAAAGGAGATGCCCTTTCTCATGTGCAAACTTAGTCATGGGATCTGATGGGGTTAGGTCTTAAATTTGAACTCTCATAGGGACATTAGTCTTGTTTTGTACAAATATTCACAACTGCTACCAGCTGGCTCCTTCTCTCTAAAATTAACCTAACATTGGAATTATTATTTGAACAAAGGAGTCTTGTATATGCTAGAGATTTTAAAAATTGTTGCCATGTTATATGAACCTAACCTCCAATGACACCTGTAATTCTGTCTTCTTGTTAAGACTTGTTAAGATAGTCTTATTTGTTACCCTGGTGCTAATGCTGTAATTGACACCTAGTGGTATAAACAGTATCAAAGTTGCCCTGTCAAATAAAAGAGGATCCTTGGCTGTCTCCTATCTGCATGGTGAACAAACTAAGAGTTTGGGTCTTGTCCTATTTATATTTCCACATGGATACCCAGTTGCTTCAGCACCATGGACGATAATGACAATTTCTCAAACCAAAAGTTGGTTTTACAAGATATTTCATTTCTAACACCTGAATGCTATTCAAAACATGTTCTCATTTCAGTATAATTTGCAACGTGGATCATTTCAATGCCCTTCAGAATCTTTGGGAGGGGAGAGGAATATATGATAACAATATAAAAAGGCAAAACAGAAATTCCTTTAATTAAAAAAAAAATGTTATTCCCTCTTCCAGACACACACCAAGGTCCAGGAAGACAATGTCCCAGAATATTCTCCTAAATGTGGTAAAAATCTTACCCAAACCAAAAGTATTCTCTATATTGCCACAGAATTAAATATTTACTAAATCTATTTTTGTAAAATCAATTCTAGGACACAGAACAGTAGAAAAAATAATATCGTGGAAAGGAAACTTTTCCCAGATTCATATGAATCTCTGTATTATCCTTAAAAGCAATTGAACAGTCAATAGATAAACAGGACAAAATAGAGTCCAGAAATAGGCCCATGCATAGAGGATCACTTGATTTATCACAATGGTGCCAATGAAATTAATGGGGTAAGGGAGGACTTTTCAATATATGGTACTGGTTCTAAGGATATCTGCTTTTTTAAATTAGACAGATATTATCAAATTATTCACCAGAAAGCTTATACTTATTTATGTTCTCACCAACACTGTTAAAGAGCCCTTCATGATCTGTTCACATAAATGTTCAAGGATGTTTCAAAAGAATGGATATTATGCTTATTGAGCACCAAATCCTCTTTCTATGTGTGTATATATAATGCAATCCATTTATAACTCAAGCAACAAGTATTTACTGAATGCCTTATACATTCTAGGTACTGCCCCAGGCTCTGGGGATTTGGCTGAAGGCAAAGTACCTACTTTCTTAGAGCTTACATTCTTGTGGGGAAAAGACAGATAATAAACAGATAGAAAAATAATGTAATGCTATAGAGTTTTAGGTTGTAAAAGGTTAAAGGGTAACGGGTTAGAGAGAAACTAGGGGCGAGGACTCTAGTTCAGATAGGAGAGTCAGGGGAGGCCTCTCTGCAGAGGGGAAGCCGAGCAAAGTTAGAGGGAGAAGGTGTGCATCCCAGGAAGAAGCTCAGGGAGTTTGAAGGCCCCGGGTCAGGTGTGGCAGAGACTCAAAGACAACCCAGTGTGGCTGGAGAGTGTAGGAGAGATGCTCAGGGAGGCAGGCAGGGGTGAGATCATGCTGACTTTGTTAGCCATAGCAAGACATTTAGATTTTATTCTAATAAAATGGGAAACCATTGAAGGGTCTTCAGCACTCATGTGACATGGTCAAATTTATACTTATATTAATTTTGATTGCTGTGGGGTAATGAATTGGAAGGGGAAGAAAAGAAGCAAAAAGGCCTTGTGTCCAGAGAAATAGTTGCTTGGACTAGGTGGTAGCTGGGTGAGGGGTGACATGAGAGCAATATTGGGACATATCTGGATGATATAACAGAACAGGACTTGCTGCTGATGGTTTGGGTGTCAGAGGTGACTCCTAGGTTTGGAGTCTAAACAACTGCCTCAGTGTTGGTGCCACCAGCTGAGAGATGACTGGGGAGGGAGACAGGGGTGGGGCAATGGAAGAAAAATGTCAGAGTACATAAGTGGAACAACTCAATATCCATTAACAGGTAAATGGATAAACAAAATGAAGCATAGCCATACAATAAAATCTTATTTAGCTACAAAAGGTAATAAGATACTGATACATGCTACAACATGGCCAAACCTTGAAAATATTGTGCTAAGTGAAAGAAGCCAGCCACAAAAGGCCACGTATTGTTTGATTCCATTTATATAAAATGCCTGGAATAAGCAAATCTGTAGAGTCAGAAAGGAGTTTAGTGTTTACCAGTGGCTCAGGGTGGAAGGGGTAATGGGCAGTGACTGCTTAATGGAGTTTTCCCTTGGGGTGATGAAAAAGTTCTGGAGCTAGACAGTAGAGGTGGTTGCATAACATTATGAATGTACTAAATGCCATGGAATTATACACTTTGAAATGGTTACAATAGTAAGTGTTATGTTATATGTATTTTACCATGATAAAAAAAAATTGAGACAACAACAAAAATTTTAGAATGTATGTAGGGAAACTCAAGAGTTTAGTTTGGGAATATTAAAATTGAGGTGCCTATGAGACATTTAGGAAGAGCTGGATGGAGGAATCTGGAGCTCAGGGGAAAATTCAGGACTGCAGAAATAAATCTGGGTGCCATAATAATAGGTATGGCATTTAAAGACTGAGGAGGACTGGGCGAGACCACCTAGGAAGCAGTGTAAAGAGAGAAGAAAAAGACTTGAGTCCGGAACTACCTTGATACTGTGAGATCAGGAATAGGAGGAGCCAGCAGAGCGGAGCGGGCACAGGTAGTAGTAGGAAAGTCAGGAGGATGCAGCATCTCTGGGACCCAGGGAGAGAGAGTTTTCTGGAGAAGGAGTGCCAAACACACCAGCTGCTGCTGAGAGAGGGAGTAAGATGAAGACCGTTCTATTTTGTGCAACGGAGGTCCTTGTGATCTTTACAAAGTTGTCCCCGGTGGTTAAATGTATTACTGTACTCAAATATACTTGCTTAAATTGTTTTTTGATTGATCAATTTCTGAAACACATGTATTAAAATTTTCCACTGTCATTGTAGATTGAACAATTTTAATTTTTTTGCATTTCTAATGCCTTTTGCTTTCTAAACAGTAAAGTTCTATATTAAGTGAACAATGACTCATATCTTGTTAGTGAATTGTGATTTTTAAAAAAAATTTGGAAATAGCCTTCTTTCCTTTTAATATTTTAATTCCCTTTTGAAAATGACATATAGCTGGGGTATTTTTTTACTACAAATCAAAACTCATTTTTTAAAAATGGGAACTTAACTCATTCACATTTTTATTGTTAACATCTTTAAATGTATTTGTTATCTGGGTTTATGTTTTCTATTGAGGTTGCTTTTTTTTGCTGTTACTTCTTTCTCCTTTTCTTGCCTTTTATTAGCTTGATCAAGTTTTCTTTGTTTCATTTGCTTTCCTTAAGGTTGGCAAAGTTATGTATCTAGTTTCAGTTATTTAAATAGTTAACTTAAAAGTTGAACTCTCATGGTTATACATGTTTTTTATCATGATTAGAATTAATTCATCTTTATTCCCATTAAGCAAGAAATTTATATTCTCTAACTTCCACTCTACCTCTATAAGTTTAAGTAATTTTACCAAATTAATTTTATTCTAATTAAAATAATACTGTTTGTTTTTTTCTGACTCACCTTTTTTTCTTTTATCCAATATTATCTTTTTTCTTTGGATTACTTTTTGTCATTATTTTGTTCAAGTGCTTTTTTGAGCACTGTAATTATTTTAGAGATAGTGTGTTTGTGGCAAAACTGAGTCATGGTGTGTTCAAAAATGTTTCCAGTTGGCTCCCACACTGGATTGTTAGTCTGCTTTGGTATAGATTTGTAGGTTGAAAATTATTCCCCTTCATAATTTTGAAGATATTGCTCTGGTGTCTTTGGCACCAGGGTTGCTGATGAGAAATCTGATGCTAATCTGCTTCTTGTTCCATTGTAGATTTTATTCACGTGGAATTTTTCAGTATCATGTTCTTTATCTGTGGGTTTCTTAAATTTCACCAGGGTTTGTCAGTGGGCCCTTTCAATCTATAAGTTGTGCTTTCTTCAGCTCACGGAAATTTAATTTAATTTTTTTTGATGATTTCTTCTTTCATTGATTCTATACTTTCTTTCTGGAGCTTCTATTATATGGATTTCAGATCACCTTGGTTAGTTTTCAATATTGCTTCAGTTCTTTCTGATATTTTACATTTACTTTGTCATTTCATTTCAAATTTTGGAAGATTTATCTTTATTGTTTGGATTACTAATATGATTTTCAGTTGTATAGTTTCCATTGATCATTCATTCATTCAACAAATATTTAATGAGCTCCTACTATGTGCCAAGCATTATTTTAAATGCTGGCATTCAGTGGTGAATGAAGTCCTCTTACTGGAATTTTATTTTCCAGTAATTCTTACTCTCTGAATGCTCTTATATGTAGGCAAAATATTTTCAAACATCTCTGAATATAGCAAATGCACTCTTTTTTTTTTTTTTTTTGGTGTAAAATGAATACTTTATTCTGATCTCTTTTTCTTCCAGGTCGGGGCTTTTTGTTCCTTTTTGTCTATTTGACTCTCATGCTGTTGTTGTTTTTAATGTCGAGTGATCCTTTTAAGGTTGCTTATTATAGGTAAGTGGCATGGGTTTTATCTGTTTTTGTGTGGGTGTACTATCTGACAGATCTCTTCTTTTCTGAATGCAAGATCTAAGTTCTCTGTAGGTAGGTGGGGAATGTCCCCAGGAAGCATTTAGGTAAAGATGAGTGGGTACAGAGCAGGCAGATAGGTAGGACATTTCATATCAGTCAGAATTCTTGACCATAAATAACAGAAACTGGGTCTGGCTAATTTATGCAGGAAAATAACTTATTAGCAGGCTATTGGGTGTTTCGCAGAATTGACCAGAAGGCTGAAAATCAGGTTTGGAAAATCAGCAGGAACCAAGGGGGCCACTGCCAAGGATGCTCTGCAGAAGTAGTTTGGTTAGGTCATTGCTTAGCCTTTGTGGGTGTCACTCCAGATTCAGGTCCTGGGTGGAACAGCCAGCACCCCAATTGCCAAAACAGGAAGCAGGGTTATCTGTCAGGCACCCACATGTGGCAGGCAGAAAAAATGGCCCCCAAAATGCCCATAGCCTAATCCCTGGAACCTATGAACATGTTCCCTCACATGGCAAAAGGACTTTGCAAATTTGATGAAGTTAAACAATTTGAGAAAGGGTGATTATCCTGGATTATCCAGGTGGGCCCTCTTCAGGATTCCTTAAAAGTGGAGAAGCTTTCCCAGCTGTGATGAGAGGGAGACGAGAAAGGCCAGAGAGATGCAAAGTTGCTGTCACTGAGGATGGAGGAAGGGGGTCATGAGCTAAGGAATATGGTGGCCCCAAGTAGCTGGGAAATGCAAAAAACAAATTCTTCTGTAGTCTCCAGAAAGGAATGCTGACCTTGATTTTAGCCCAAGACTCCTGGCCTACGGAACCATAGAATAATAAATTTGTGTTGTTTATAGCTACTAAGTTTGTGGAAATTTGTTATGGCGGCAATAGAAGACCAATACACCACAATTTACAGTATTTCCTTACCATGATGCTAAACTAAGGAAGGTTTCACTCTGGTGCCAGACTATACATTTTCTTCCTTGAGGAGCCACCTTGGCATCTCCTGACAGTTCCTCCGGTGCACCCCCTGCCCCCTACCTCTACTCCTGTCTCCCTTCCCCAGGCCAAACACCACTGATACTTTCTTTCTGCTAGTTTAGGGTCAGGAGAAGCTCAATGGGCCCCATGTTCTGGATACAGTTCTTTAATAAATACCCTCTGGTTGATTCAGAGCCTTCTTCTGTATTATTATAAATGTCCATCTGAGTTTGCATTCTCTCTGGATTTGCTCTTCTCATTATTTTAATCATTTATTTGGGTCATTTTCTGCAGCCAGTTTTAGGATGTGGTTTTTCTTCAGTCTTGCCATGTTGATTTCATTTAACTCTGTCTTCCACATATTTCAAAGGTTTCTGACAATCGTGTTTTTTTCCTGTTTACCAGTACTGCGTGGGTTTCTTTTTTAAGAACAACACTTTCCTCCTGTCAGTATAAGAAAATCTGGGTGGAAGGGGGACATGGTCTTATTATTTAGAGTGTGTGTTCTATACCTGAGACATAGACAGAATCCAAAGGACTAAAATCTTCCCGAAAGAGTGGGAATGTGGGCCATTGTCTAAGAGCAGGCTAATGGAGGGTTAACTCTAGGGCCGTCTAAGAGAAAGCAGATGGAACACCTGCTTGGGAGAACCCAGTGAAGTCCCTTAACAGGAAAGAAAAAACAGAACTGGGTTCAAACCTCAGTTTTGCCTCCTGCCAACTATATAACTTTAGGCAGGGTTAGCCGCTGTGACCTTCAATTTCTCCCCTTGTAAAATGGGGAGAACATCCATCAGTAGTTACTGTAAGGATTAAATGAGGTAGGTGGTAAAATGCCTACCACAGGCTTGGCATACCATAATATTGGGTATTTACTGAGTGCACTTACATGGATTAATCTTGTCTAATCCTGATTATTAAGTCTATTACACAGATCCAGAAACTAAGGAAGAGAGAATTTAAGTAAGCTGCTTAAGGCTATGATCATTAAGTGGCAGAGCAGGGACTTGACCCTGGGCCACCTGGTTCTGTCATCTTTGCACACACATAATGCTACGGATTAACCCATGGGTAAAGGTTTTGAGGCTGACTGCTCTTTTCTAGCTTTTAAATTTTTCTGTACAGTTTTGGGGTAGGAAGACAGATTCATTTCAGGAATTGGGAAGAGACTGAGTCAGCAAAACATGAGTAAGTGGCCCCAGTAATAGTCAAGCTGGAGCTAGCTGATCATTGTAGGCTATTAGTATCGGTGTTGGCTTGTTTGCTTTTATTATATATTATCTTATGGAGGTAAAATTTATATAACAGTAAGCTACACATATCTTAAGTGTACAGCTCAGTGCATTTTCACATATGTTTACACCTGTGTAATCACTATCCAGATAAAGATATAGAAAGTTTCTAGCCCCCTAGAGGGCTCTCTTGTGCCCTGCCCAGGTTAATATCTGCTGTACTAACCTCTGTCAGCATAGGTGAGTTTAGCACTGTTTTGAACTTCATATAAATGGAACATACAGTTTGTTCTCTTTCATGTCTGGGTTCTTTTACTTTGTTTTTTACTTTGATAAAGAACCAGATGCTTTACAGGCCATGAAGCTGTGAGCAGATGAGCACACTCTTTAGCAGATAGCTACAGTCTCTGAGTGTGACACCAAGGGCTCTGTACACAAATACAGGTTTTTGTGATCTGGGCCCAGCTGTGGGGGATGGGAACGAGGGGGAACAACCTGCTTGGGCAGGGCTTCCATCTGCTTGACACCCTGTGGAGGTTCCCAGGACTCAGAGGTAAACATTCCTGGTGCACTGTAGCTGTGTTCTGGACGACCTTCTCTTGTATAGTTGTTCTCATTCCAGTACTTTCCATGGGCTGACTAAGAATACTGAACATACTGACTTCAGGATTCATTGGCTTGTATTTTGTGGTCTTGGCTGTTGACAGTTACACATATATAGGCCTTTCTTATATCGCTTTGCATGTACTCAAGAGAGTACTTTCTATTTCTGTGGTTCTCCATGAATCACGTTTTAAGATGGGACAACTGCCTAACTTCACTTCAGGGTAGCATCTTCTTTACCCTTTTGCAGCTGTAGTGTAGTGGCAAACGCTGAGTTATTCTGCACACTTGGGTACAAGAAATGTCCGTACCTCACTCCAGCCTCTGGGAATCCATCTTCTCAGAATAGAGGCATAGCTCCCTTCCCTGTGAAACATTGCCTTCCATCTCCTCCCTTTTTAGGATAACTCTGGCTTCTTTCCTGAGCCAAGTACCTCAAAGTCCTGGTTGGGGCTTTTTGCAGAATAGCTTTTGAAACACAAATAAGCTCTTAAACCTCTTACACCTGAACATAAGAGATTCCTGTGCCTTAGAACAAAAAGCTGTTTTCCTTTTAGAGAGGGATAAGGAGGAGAAAAATCATACTTTCCTCTGTCAAACAAGTTTCCAATAGAATTAAGAACAGTGCATAAATGACTATGTCAATCACCTGTCCTGTGCTGATAGGTTCTGTGTCTCTCCTCTGTGGTTTTGCCAGGGGAGTTTCAACTACAAAATGAGGCTGATACCAAAGTTACAAGGACATTGTCATCAGTAAATGAAATTGGCTATTTGTTTGATACTTAGGGTTCTAATAAGTGTATTTTCTTTTTTTCTACAGGAGGAATCACTTGCTTGTGTGATGTCTGAATATCTGGATTGGGTGGCCCAGGTTACAGGGCTGAGAACAGAGAAGTGATGCATTTTGCGATAGGTGGGAAGCAGTCTGGGGCCCACATAGACTTTTCTTTTCTTCTCTGTATAGTTCCAAGCAGGGGTGTGGTATGACTTAGAAGGCACTGGGCGGTACTTCCAAGCTTTCAACAGTAATGCCCAAACCTGACTGCCCATTAGAATTACATGGAGTATAATAACCTTTCTATCCTAACCCCTTACTTTCTCCTACCCTGGCTAAGAATCTGATTCAGTAGGGATGAGGGAGATGAAAACATTTGTTAAAAAATAATCTTCGGGTGAATCCAATGAGCAGTATATGTTTAGAGACTAAAGCACAGATTTTCATAGACACAGTTCAGAGCTATGCCGAACGCTGAATGTGGTTTCCCGGGAAGGAGCTGTTGGTATCACTCTCGCTACTCAGGGTGAGTGCTGCCTCTGTAACAGCTCGCTACAAAACAAATGCTGAATGCGATTTTGGCGTTTTGCCTTTTTTGTAAAAGTGAAAATCCTCTTCAGATTCCTCCCTGTTAGCAAAAACTGGTAATAAGGTAGGTCTTTTGTAAAAGCAGAGTGGTGTAATATGAACTTTTGAAAAGCAGGGCCAATTGTATGATTTCCTTTAGGCTCTTATTGTTTTGCTGGGCAATTCCCATCCCAGTTTTCTCCCACCTCTTGTTACTATTGTGTCCTGATAAAAGTGAGAACCAAACTAGTTTCTTGAGCTAGTTTCAAAATGACTCAAGCAGAAATCTAGGAGATACTGAGGTATATTCAGGAAAATACCTAGATGTGTCATATGTATTCTTTAGATGCCTTATTGCGGGCCATCCTCATAGGTCTTTTGCAAATAATCTAGAGCTTGCTGTGTGTCTTTATCACTCATATTTTTGAGAAAAGTTGACTATTGCCCATCTGTGCTGTTTTGTGTGTATGTGTTGCATTTGTTTCTTTTTGGAGGGTTTGAATAATGAAGTCTTAGTGGAGGAAAACTGGCTTACTGCAGTTAAGAGATTTGATTTTTGTTTTTTGCTATCATTTATAGAGAGCAAACAAAGTTTAACAATTAAGTTTTTTTGGTTCTAAGTACACCAGGTTTAAACCTTTTCAAAATGAGCAGAGCCTTTACATGAAAGTGAATAAATGACTGTAAGTCTTTATATCTTGTTATTCCCCCCATCTTTACCCACCTCCCCCTGACACACTCTTCCACTAGATTATTTTGAGGCATTTGAAGTAAATTTCAGATATCATATCATTTCTGCTATAAATATTTCAGTATGGACTCTTGCCTTGGCTGGGTGGCTCAGTTGGTTGGAACATTGTCTGTATACCAAAAGGTTGCAGGTTCGATCCCTGGTCAGGGCACGTATGGGAGGCAACCAATTGATGTTTCTCTCTCACATCAATGTCTCTCTCTCAAATCAATAAAACATATCCTTGGGTGAGGATAAAAAAAAAAGATATGAACTCTTAAAAAACATAAGCATGTATTTGGATTCAGCAACTCTAGCAAAATAAAAAAATGTATTGTCAAAAAAAAAGAAAGAAAAGAAAAGAAAAGGAACCATAACCACAATACTAAAAAATTTGACAAAGATTCCCTGATATCATTAAGTATCCAGTCAGGTTAAATTTCCTCCATCATTTCTGAGCTTTTCTGGTTAGTTCCCTGCGTTGTTTAACAAGATTTTCCATTTCCTGTACTTCCTGTAAGCTGAGTGTTAGATCTAGAGGTTTAATCTGATTTGGTTCAGTATTTTGCAAGAACACTTCACAGGCAGGATCAAATGATTTAGCAGGCACTAATTATCATTACTGAAAGAGTTTCTTCACTTTTGCCCACCCCTCAACTCAACCATCAAGCTATAGTCCTCCTCTCAGACACACTTCACTCATTCCAGCTCCTTTGTACTGTTTTAACTGATTAGAAAATGGTTACTTGGTGGTAAGCTTGTTTCTAAGACATAATAACTAGAAGGTTATTTGGAAAATAACTAGAAGACCCCAGTAACCTTCAGCGTAGGTAAATGGAATTTTTCTCAACTCACACCTATGGCAACAATTTTGGTTATCTATTCAAATGCCACCCCTCCCACCCTTATACTGTGCGGGCATAGCCCACCTCCCGCATAACGGGCTGACCAGCTCTTTACTTTTCAAAGCCTGGCTGGTTTCTGGGAAACGCTTTTCTTCTTAGGATATTCTCGGCTTTCGGCCTTTAAGTAATATACGAGGTTATTATTTCGTGCTGCAGTGGCCATCTTCTGACCATGGGGCCAAGCTTGAGGATTAACATCGATGTGCCAGGTGATGGGTTGGAAATGTGGAAAGAGCCCAGGTCTTCAGTAAGTCACTGAGCCACTGAAATAGCCAACCTTGCAAATGACATACCTCCACACTTACTAGGGGAGATTATAAACTTAATCTACTTTTAGTTGATCATTTGAAGCTATAAACAACCTAACCAACATACAAAGTATATTCAAATAAATCTCTTTTATGGCTCTGCTTACTATTTAAAGTCTTGATGTAGAGAAAAAAAACCTATAGACCTTGACCTTGAGTTTCCTATAGAATCAGTCTTTCTTATCCACTCTAATGGAGCTAAAATGATACAGATAGCACACAATATTAAATCATCAAAATTAACTTATTATGATGGCTTACTTTTAAAACTATCAGCTTTTGAAAAGATATAAATTGAAAAAGCATACAGCAACTTAAAACTGGAAATGGAGGTCTACGGACTTCTATGTTGGTGATAAGAATTGGAGTGAAAATATTTTCCAAGGATCATTCTCAAAGTACATAACTAAGAGTTGACTTTGAATGTTGGCAACAAAGGGAAACGTTTCTCCTATTACATTATGCAGTACTTAACATTCTTATTAAGTAGTGGAATTGGAATTTATGAATCTCCTTCTTTGCAGCAAAACGATTCCCAAGTTTTAAACTGAATGCATAATATTAACAGGCAGAGTGATGAGGATTTAATTAAAAGATAGTATGATGTTTAAGAAGCAGCTGTAGAACTGAAAAGGTAAAGGATAGCTGGTGGTCTGTCCTGTCCTTGTTCCTGCTCTTTTTTTAAAAAATTGAGATATGATTGACATTATAACATTATGTTCCTGCTCATTATATTTTGCATTCCCAGACTGTATTGTTTGGAAGAAAAGCTTCATTGTTTTTTGGGGTTTTTTTTTTTTTTTTGGTCAGCAGATTGCACCTTTGTCCTTACAGGCAAGGTGATGGCAGGAAACCCTCTTTAACAAACCCTCTTTGTGTCGTATGAGGAAGCTCTGGCTCATAGATGAATGACATCATCAGGCTTCCCACCCTCTCCTCTGGATCTTTCAATGTAGAGTCTCTTTGTTAATGACATTTACTGAACAGCTGCTGGCTCTTGCTAGCGTCATTCTCTGTGAACATGGTGATCACACATCCCAGATTTAAAAAAATAATCTGTCCTGTTTCAGACCATGTGTCAGGCCATCTGCCGTGGTATCTGGTTAGGAAAATATGATCACCTTAATTATGGCACAAATGCTTGAAACTCCTCTGCTGCTTGGAGATTTTCTCCACATGTCTCGGTGTTTTGGGTACTTCTTTAGGTGATATCTCTTCTTCTTTGCCCAATAAACAAAATTCCCCATATATCTTCAGTGGAAATACCCTGTTATCATAGATCCTGCCTAGAAGGGATTTCAACATAGTCAATACTAAAATTAGACAAAGTAAGGCAGGAGCCTTTCTGCCTATGAAAAGCTACCTGGATCAAATTCTGAGTGAGCTAAATGTCTATTATTACATTAAAGTTCAAAGCCTTTTAAAATGCCTAAGGTGATACGTTTGAGCTGGTAAACATAAAACTTACCTTGGAAAAGTCACTGAAGGGAAAGGCGGAGTTAGAATTCAGCTTTGGAGATCAGATTAGAGCAAAGAGCAACCTTCAAGCCCACTTGGGTCAGAATTGCTGTCAACAGGATGTAAGTCAGGCAGTGGGCTCACCATGAACTCTGACACTGTGGCTTGGAGAACATACTAGAATCTCTGTTATCTTCTAGGCCCTTTGTGCAGTGAGCCAGGTACACCAAAGGTGCTTAGGAGATACTTGCTGACCTACAATGACAAGTAACTTTGATTGCATTTATCTTGTTTGCCTTACCAGATAAATTCACTGTTACAATCTTTCTGGTTCAGAAGATCAAAGAACACTCGAAATGCCATGAAAGATGTTTGTACTTGAAGATGGCTTTTTAGGGAAGTAGAGCTTTGATTTTCCAGATTTTTTTTTACCTGCCCACGAAGCAAGCATATTACAAATAAAATTTAGGAGAGGACAGGCAATCCTTGCGTGGAAGGAGAGTGGTAATGTCTTGGAACAGCTGAATAAATAACATATATTTATCTGGTTCATTGGGTCTTCACCCAAGCCTTTTTACAGCTACCAGGTGTTTTATACACACATTTTTCTATGAAGTAGTCAAACTGTAAACAGGGAATCCTGACTGTAACATCTTACAAAAAAAGAGAAAAGTCAAGGACCACCATTTTCCTAATGGAAATGTCTTTTGTCTCTGTTTTTGGAAGCACAGGACCAAGGGTGTGAGGGCAGATCTTGGGCTGTGAACTGTCACACGACCTTTGATCTACTTTCAGCCCATCCTCATTATGGACTCTGTGCCAGTCAGTTTGCATATATGACCATGGTAGTCAGAGAAAAATGTCCCTACCCACTGCACCCTAAGCACAATCCCAGAGTTTTGTACAGTAGTTCCTTCTGATCTGCAGTTTTGCTTTCCAAGGTTTCAGTTACCTGCAGTCAACTGCGGTCCAAAAATCTTAAAGGGAAAATTCCAGAAATAAGCAATTGATAAGTTTCAAACTGTGTCGTGTGACATTCTGAGCAGTGTGATGAAATCTCATGCTGTGCTGTTCCATCCTGCCTGGAATGTGAACCATCTCCTTGCCCAGTGACTCCACGCTGTATGTGCAGTACAATAAGATATTTTGAGAGAGAGAGGCCATATTCACATAACTTTTATTACAGCATATTGTTATAATTGTTCTATTTTATTATTGGTTGCTGTTGTTAATCTGTAACCTAATCTATAAATTACTGTGCCTAATCTATAAATTAAACTTTATCATAGGTATGCAAGTATAGGAAAAAACATAATATATATAGGATTTGGTACTATCTGAAGTTTCTGGGGGTCTTGGAACATATCCCACGTGGATAATGGGAGGACTACTGTACACAGAATGGTAGGTGCTCAGTCAATGTTTGTTGGGTAAATGAACTATCATGTATTGATAAGCAATATTTGTGAACAGTGTAGCTTCTTCATATTCGTAAGTTCCTTGGGTAAAGGATTAAATCGTATGCACCCAAATAGCTCTTAGTATACAAATGTGTGTACTTCGTAAGTGTTTCTGTCTAATTGAGTGGAGGAAGGGTCACATTTATGAGTACCATAGGGAGCCTGCATTATTAACCTTCATGCCTATATTACCAACGTTGCCTATTAAGCAAGAGAAATGTTCTCCACTTCCTTCCAGGTTCTCAAAAGATTATAGTAAGCATTTGAAAAGCACCTGAGAGATATTTAGGTCAAAGTCTTTATTTTGTAAATGAAAAAATTAGGACCTGGAGAGATGGAGTGCCTTCCCCAAGGTCATATAGCTAGTCTTCAGCAAAGTCAAGAAAAAATTTGAGTTTCCTTGAAAGTCATTTTTTTCTTTCTGAAATATTTTAAAATTTTATCTAAAATATTTCATTTCACTGAATAAATATATATATCTATATATATATATATATATCTCCTGTCTAGAAAGTATCCAGCCACGTAATATGAAAAATAGACATTTATTGAAGTAGATACAAGATACAAGAACATTGTACCCAGAACAATGATGCCTCAGTCCCCTTCAAAGTAGGCACCTTGGGACCTCACACAGTTCTCCCAATTGCCATCAGCTGCCCTGTCATATTTTCCAAAGTCTCATTGATAGTCTGAAATCGCTACCCTTTCAAAGGTGATTGTAGTTTTTGAAAAGCCAGAAGTCACAGGGCGCCAAATCTGGGCTGTAGGGGACACTGACTCACCTGGGTGATTTGATATTTTGCCAAAAAACTGCATGAAACATGATGCATGAGTGGGTGCATTGTCGTGATGAAGCTGCCAATCACCAGTTGCCCACAGCTGTAGCCTTCTAAATCATCTAAATAGTTTCCACAGAGGAATGTTTAAGCTTAATGCAAAATTTGATGCAGATTCGTTGCTCTACTCACTCAGTCATTTCTAATGCAATGACCACACAGTACACATGCTCACTCATTGGTGTCTACCGCCCCCACTGGCTAGTATAGTGAAGTTGTCATTGTTCACAAATGCTCATTCCAGTCCACTCCCCTTTGCTGCAAACTCTAAACGTTTTTAGCTAGTTAGTTTCCATATGACACATTTCAGGAGTTAAATAAGACCTCACCTAGACATCAAATAGCAGTCATAAAAAGTTAGAAAACTTCGAAGGAGTTATCCAAAAAGTGATAACATGACTCAGATCCTTTGCCCATATTCAAGGTAAAAAGATGTTGGGGCTCTGAGGGGGCTCAATAAATAGCCCCTGTCTTCCCTGCCCAGGTTCTCAACAAAGTGAGAAACAAAATGAAATGTAGAAGATGAAGGCTAAAATGTCACCTTCACTGCTAAAGAAGGCTGAGCTGGAAGACGGGGCTTAGTGTGGCAGCCAAGTGGGGCTGTTCATGGAACCCCAGGCTTAGGCTCAATTTCTTAGCAGAACAGGCACATACCTGAGGGCAGGACCACTACCAAGAGGAAGAAGGGGGAACCAGGCTAAGCTTTCTAGTGCGTGAATAGTGATGGTGCATGGTGCTGGGAAGGGCCTGAGTGTTGCAGCTAGTGCAGGACTCCCCACTGGAGTACGGACAGCCATTCCCCGTAATAAAAAGAGGGGTTGAAGATCATGAGGGAAAAGTTGCGAAGAGGATATCTCTGGAGGAGACTAGTCTGAAAGCCCCTCCCACCCCAAAATCTCTCTTTCCCATTGAAAAGGCTTCATTCAGAGAGCTTTACATACATCTCCTGAGGTTTGGAGGATGCTGATGACTGGTGTTTGGTTCTCACCTGGAAATTTTACAAGAAAAAAGAATTTTAACAGTGGGAGTGAAGAAGAGGTGGCCGGACTGGGTGGGCCAGGGTTGGGAGGGAGGGATGGAGGGAGAGAGAAAGAGAAAGACAGACAGAGAGCAGAAACTTAGCTCCTGTGCAACAGGGCCACCTAGAGGAGCTGTTGGGCTTCAGCAGGGAGAAGCTGGAGTTTTGACACAGAGCTGAGGAGGTCTAGGTGACAAGGGGACTTCAGGAGAGGGGCCCCCAGAAATGGGGGCTAGTGGGGCCTCTGAAGAACACACGAGAGCAGCCTACATTAAGAACAGGTGGCTTCAATACTGTAGCTTAGCCCAGCAAGAGAGAAACCGCCTCATGGGACAACTGGCCAATTATGAATTTTTCTTCCTCTTCCCCCTTACCTCTCTCCCCTCTTTCTGCTTTGATTCTGGAACAAACCATGGTTAGTGAAATGGGGGCTGGCAGTTGGGAACACTAGGTAGAGGAAAGGAAAAGATGGACCCTGTCCCCTTCCCTGGTTTCTTGGTTGCAGAAGCCCCCAGATGGGTGAAGGGAAAAGTTTCCCCTTTAAATCTGACTCCAAGAGTTGATTATTACGGAAGACTGGCTATTCTGGCTTTTTAATTGAGACAGTATTGGAGATTTACAGTGTCTGTAGGACCTTTTTATTACTTAAGAATATTTAAAGACCAGTCATAGGCTAATGGAGGTTTTCATCCATGGCAGGGGAAAGAACTTTCTCCCACTGAATACTTTAAAAGAAGCATCAAAAACAAGGTTGCTCTCTGATTTGAATAATTTTCTTCACATCGAGCAGCTCATTAACTTTATTTTGTTAGTTTTTATTCCTGTAGCCCACCAACATGGGGTTTTTTGTGTGGTATCTCTACATTTATTAAGCATGCTGCCTAGACCAGCATTTGGGACATTAACAACACTGGAGACTCGAACTGACCAAGGGCTGAACCCCACTACTGGGCTTGCTACTATGTTTTCCCAGGTAGCGCGGTGCACAGCAACTCCGGGGCTATTCTTCCAGCAAGTTATGAATTTAAGAAGGAAAATGATAAATGCATTCTAGTTCATGACAGTGGTCTTCCTGGTTTTCTTCATTCTCAAAGCACTCTCCTAACAAAGGGCACTTCTGTTGGACTTGTTGGTGAATAAACTGAACGGAACGTGTTAAAAGGTCCCGTCCAGTCCTGCCCAAGGCCTGGCAGAGGAGGCCAGCTGAAGTTCTCATCAGCATCTCCTAACATCCTTTGTTGTTTGATCGGCATAGTTTCCCCTGTGAGACATTAATGATCCCAAAGACTGTTTTAAGAAGTTTCTTTATTATATGTGAAGTGATTGAAAACTGCCAATCACAAATCTGGCAATCCCCTCTCATGAGCTTAAAGACTGTTCTGATTACGATAATTACATTTTTATGAATATCCTACCTAGAGAGTAACAATTTTACTATGTCAGACTACACCACACAAAGATGCATCAATTTCATCTGCAGTGAAAAATAGAGCCTAATAGCACCGTTATATTTATATAATAGTCAAACATCAAGATGCAACATAAGTGCTTCAACTGAAAGAATTCTGATCATTATTTAACCTTGAGATGATGATTAAGGGTGAAGGCTTGTCAGCTTTCATGAATTATTTTCTTTTTATGGTTTGGCTGATTTGATTTTTAAAACTCCATAATTAACACTTATTAACATGTGGATCCCCTCCCCCCATGATATATGGGCAATGCAAAAACAACAACAAAAAAGATTCATGGATATGATTAATGGTCAAAGAGAGAGTATTAGGTAATTAGAAGACATAATTATGTTTCAGGTACAACAGTGCCATACCCACTGATTTTCTACTTCAATCAGCTAACTTTTTTCAGCCATGTGCAAAGAATGGACACAGTATTTAGGTATGATGCTATAAATACATACTGGTTAATGCAAGGAAAACCATTCAACTACTACAGATAGTGACCGGTGCCAAGTGTGGTCTGAGAACCAGCAGCGTCAAGCATCACCTAGAAGATGCAAATTCTCAGGTCCCACCCCAGTCTTGCTGAATCAGAATCTCTAGCAGTGGGGCACAGGACTCCCTTAACAAACCCTCTGGGTGATTCCTTGAGGCTTGAAAACCACTACTCTAATATCTTACAACTATTTCTGTTAGCTACAGTGAAACACAGGCAAGTATGGAGCCTGTAGTCACAGCAACACTGTAAGCATCCCCTGTTAACTGCAGGGGTTTGTGTTCCGGTGAACAGGCCCTTTGGGTCAAGTCCTTGAATCCAAGGGCTCCTCTTAAGTAGATTTTGTTTTTAAATCTCCTGAGCTCACAAGCCATAATTTCTTCCCATTGCCAGTCATAATTATTAGTTCCTTCTCCCTGGTAGAAGGGATGTTTATGATACCCTTCACGATGTCCAAAGATTTACACCAGCCTGAGTCCCTACTGCTCTCTCTCCTGTTTTAGCATTTCCTTGAAAACATCTTGAGCTGCTTAAAAAAAATCTAACATCCAACATGGTACTCTTCTATATTTCTTAATGGCAGAACTATGGTCTTTCGATAGCCCTATAGGTCACAATTATTTACTAGAACTCACCAGAAAACGCGTGTAGTGGGATCACATTGCAAGCACACTTAATTCAAGATAACACAGTAGAACAAACTTACTACAGAGAGCTGAAGCTCACTGGCTGGGACTGTGTGATGTTGTCATTACACAATTTTTCTTTGGCTGAGAAGGTAAGCCAAATGCTCTTAGCATGACAGAACTGTATCACTGAGTTTGATAATAGACCATTAGATAGATAAATAGAGTTAGAGATAATTTTTAGGGAAAGTATTTTAAAGACAAATAACATTCTAATGAATCAGCATGCATGGGGTAGTGTTAAATGAAGTCAGTGAGTACGACAAACAGTAAATGCCATCTTGTGATTTAATCTTCATGTTATTTCATATATTCTGTGTTTGAATATATCCTTTTTAAAGGCCCCAGTGCAAGGGCAAACATTTAGAACAGTAGGTTTGAATCCTGAATGTGCATCAGAATGAGCTCGTTAAAAATATAAACTCCCTGGATTCCAAGAGATTTTTACATTGGTAGGTCTGAGGTGGAGCCCAGGAATCTGTGTGTAACGAGCACTCCAGGTAGTTCTTGTGCAGGTGGTCCTTACCATCCACTCTGAGGAACACTGAAAAGGGCTACCTCAGGAAGAGGAGGGAAAGGCATGAGCGTGAGATGGTAAAGTTCACTCAGCTTCACAGGAGTTGTACCTGTTTTGGATCCTCGTAATGCATTATTTCAAGCTTTGGAACAGCATATATATTCTGCCTATTTCTAGAGTTATTTGTGTATTTGCCTTAGTCTCCCTGAAGACTGTAAAGTTCCTGAAACACAAGAATTACGTGGTATACTTACCTTTGTATATTCAGCTGGGTTTACCCTGGGCCTTCTCATATTGAGAAGGTCCTTAGTAATACCTGTCAAATGAATGAAGGCAGTAAGGGTAAAAACTCAATTCAAAGAGTGTGTTTGAAACAGTCAGAGAGAGTTTAGTTTTGGCCCCTTCTATCCACCAGCTGTGAGATCTTTGAGTCTCGTCATCTCTCAGTGCCTGAGCCCAACATTTGTAACATGGGAGATACATTTCTTCCTTTTTCATAGAAGCTGCTGAGGGTAAAACTGAGGTAATGTGCAAAAACGCTTTAAAATTGTAAAACTGCTTATTTCAATTTTTTAAATATGACTGTCATTTTGCTCTAACCCCATTTCTCCTGTGAATGAGTGCTAGGTTGTATGACTGAGGCAAAGAACACAAACTTTACTTCTGGTCATTGTGGAAAAGCAAATGCTATTATTTGGAATTTAAAAGAACCACATGACTTTTCCAACTTTCAGGAGAGTAATAAATTAAATTCTAAAAATTTATAATATGAATGGAAGAGGCACCCCACAGATAATGAGGGGAGGTACACAGGGGAGCAAATTAACTATTCACCTTGCAGTTTGACTTTCAGATGGGGACTTTCAGAAGTCTGAGAGTGTTTAATGAAATGACATCTGAACTTTAGTGGCTCCCTTGAGATCTCTTGAAAGGTAGCATGTGTCTGGTAAGATGAAAAGTGCAAGTATGTAACATTCCTTTAAAAAACTCAAGGTAGGTATTATGACTACCCCTCAGGCCGTAAAGAACCAAAGAACTGAAAGAAACTCGATCACTTACAAGTGGCAATGTGTCCGGGGGGATACATGCTGGTCTAGGACTAGAGCCGGCCCATAGAGCTATGGCTCAATGAGGAAAATACGGACAACATACATACAGTGACTTTTCCACGAAGCTGTATTTACTCAATTGAGCCCACTGTGTTTTATTCTAAGTTAGGTCTTTCCTTGTTTTTGGTCTTTTAAAAATGTCCTTGCTTTTACGAAATGTCAGTATATTTTTTAATTGGTAAATGAAAAGTTAACAATGATATTATGACTCTCCATTCAAATTTATTTACTCAGCCTTAAATTTGAATTCTGGATCAATTCGAGGCAGGTGGCTTGAGTCAAATTTCTAATTCATTCGGGCTCTGATTTCTCCGTGTGTAAAGTCACAAAGATTAACAATAACATATGCACTAATATTTGCAAAAACCTTAGCACGATGTGTTGTACATAGTAGGTGATTAATAATTGGTGGTGGTTAGATGAAGAATAAAGACAATATGTGTTGTCACTAGATAAGTAAATTAGATAGAATGTTGATGGTATAAAATTGTGTTTTCACTACTGTTTGATGTTTTTCTTATTTATTCCATGGTGGCCTCATTTGGGACCTATCTATGACTTTGTTCCAGAAGTAATTCTCAGCAGAAAGCACTAAGGCAATTTCCCTTTCATGCATACAGCCAACCCAAGAGCCCTGTTACCAGTTACTAGGAGCATTCCAGAATCAGTGATTAAGAGTGGGGTTGTGCTTACTGGCTGAAGTTCTTGTTGGATCTAGAATTTAAACATATACCCTTGGTTCTAGGACTAGTACTTCCTTATTGTATAATGTGTATGTTTGTATTTCCAATGCTTAAATCATAATCAGTGTTTGTTGATGATTTGAATCAATAAATGTACAACTGAATCTTAAGGAGTACAACAGCTCCATAAAACATTATGGTTTTCCCACTTATCTATATTTCTGGTCCCTATCTGAAATAGATAGCATTGTGACAGGTGACCTTTAACTTACTAACTTGCTAAGAAAGAAAGCAAACAGGAAAAAAGTAGGAGCTCCTCATTACTAAAACACATTAAGTCCATGATGGATATAGTCCAGGTGCTCTGGCTGGCGCCTTCCTAGTGAAGATTTAAGCTAAATTTCAGCTCATTATCTAATAATGTCCAGACTTGTTTCCCTAAGAATCCTTAGAATTCTGTAATTA
Source organism: Mormoops blainvillei (assembly GCA_004026545.1). NCBI lineage: Eukaryota > Metazoa > Chordata > Mammalia > Chiroptera > Mormoopidae > Mormoops > Mormoops blainvillei. Next base: position 471,354 of record PVJD01000165.1, read on the forward strand.
AATTTTATCAGACTCCTTTGAATGTATTGTAATATTTTTCCTGAATATGGCCTAGGTCTGATGGCAAAGGAATTAGGAAATGGAATGGAACTAACTTTCACTGAGTGCCTGACATATGCCAAATATTTTGAATATTTATTTAAGCTTTGTAACCATTCTGCAGTTGCGGGAGCTAGAGCTCAGAGGGTTTAAATAACTTCTGTGGTCTTATGGGGAGCATGTGGCAGGGCCAAGATTCAGGTCCAGGTTTGTGTGTCCAGGGCTCATTCTGACTCTGTAACTTGTCATTTCTCCTTTTCTTTCCAGCAAATGTGAAAGACACCTGAAACAGACTTTAGCTAGAGGTAGGAGGGATTAAAAGAACAGAGTGTGATGTGGTGAAAAGTCATACTGCTTGTCTATCGGTCGTATGTGATTTGGGGCCTTAAGTTAGCTAACTGTAAGGCCACAGAGTTGGAATAGATGACCTGAGTGGGGAGACCACATGGCCCAATTTGCCAGGACAGCCCTGATTTATACCAGTTGCACCAAGGTAATTATATTAGCTCCCCCTTTCCACTTTTAAAAGTGTTCTACTGTGGATCATAAATTCTAAGGCTGCCTTCTACATATAGTTCTTTCCAGGTCTCAATATCTATGATTTCAAATTGACTCTAATAATTAATTTAAGGACTGAAGCAGCATGAATTTTCATTTTCCAGGCCTGTGAGGTATATGGAACCGACAGCATGTGAAGTGACTTTTGTCTGGAAGTTGCTTTGTATTTCTGATAGGGATTTTTTTTTCTTTGCTCTTACTGATTCCCTTTAAAAGTATACTAGTAAATCCCATTCTAGTCAATTTGATCCTAGTTAATTTGAGACCATTATATGTTTCCAGTTCATACTAGTAGTGGCTACCATTTACTGAGTGCATTATCTCATTTACTACACTTATTAGTGCTATAAGATAGTCCACTGTCTACATAAGGAAACTGAAGCTTAGAGAAGTTCAAGTGATTTGCAAGTGAGAGACGGAGCCAGGTCTTCCTAACCTGTCAACCATTATACTATATTGAGATAATGTACATAGGCACACACACATGCACAGCGGATAGTTTTTTAAAAATTATCAGCCCTGCCTGGCGTAGCTTTAGTGGATTTAGCATCGGCCTGAGAACCAAAGGGTTGCCAGTTCTATTTCCAAGTCAGGGCACACGCCTGGGTTGAGGGCCAGGTCCCCAGTAGGGGGCGTGTGAGAGGCAACCACACATTGCTGTTTCCCTCTCTTCCTCCCTCCCTTCCCCTCTGTCTAAAAATAAAATAAATAAAAATCTTTTAAAATTTTCAGGTCCCCTCAATTCCCATTGGCCTTTCCTGTATTTGTCAGTGTTAATGCTACCCTTTGTAATTTCATCTTCCATTGCTTCCACCATCCATCTTTACCTCAGGGTAGAAGCATCTGCCTCAAATAAACCACCAATAGATTCTGAAGAAGAGGCAGAATCTCAGGAAAAAGAAACAAGGTATTAGAAAGTGTATGGAATGACTATTTACGTGCTTATACAGACCATCCCTTTTTTTTTTTTTTTTTTTTGAGAATGTCCTTTACCAGAGTATAAAACAGAAAACAGACACTTGCTTTTTTTGGTTATATTTACACAGACAATACTTAAATAAAAACCACCAGTTGACACTCATGTCATTCTGCTTTTGTTTATTGTCTGGCTAACTTACAAAGAGGCAGATGTCTTGAATAGACTCTATCCCACCATTTAAACTATCCTGATAACATAGATACCAAAATGTGCATGTTTACATAGTGCAGTGGTACGAAAAACATTTTTTCTTCTTTTATGGTCCCTGACTAAAAACAGGGAAAAATTAATTTCATGCCAAAAATTTGGGGGCACCTTACCAATTATCCCATTTTTGCTACTAAGATAACAAAATTGGTATTACAAGTTAAAATATAAAGGACTAACAGTTTTTACAAATACGCAAATAATCTGCTCCTTAGACATAAAAAGTTGATTTCTTTCAAATTACAAAGGCACCATTGGATTAAACATTTTTCTCAGCTTTTACTAAATAAAATGCATAGTGAAATAAATACCGAACACTGAATTTTAATACTGTAATACATTTCCATATAAAATGATATGTGAATGTTAAAATACTGTATTGCATCTTGAATACATTTACCTGGAAATTTTATTGAAAAAAAAAACACATGTAAGCTCTGATTTCAGGGAAGAAAATTATTCATTTTTGTGATTTACCATAGTTAAAAATATTAGCATAGAACTTAGTCAAAGTTTTGGAGGCAATTAGGTTGCTAACTTTCAAAGCGAGAGAGTAAGTGTATTAATGAAACATTCACTTAAAAAACACATTCTAAAATATCTCTATCCTGGGTGAATAGCAACTGTGAGTTGTGATCCTGTTTCAAACGTTAGGATGTACCTGCAAAGTTGGGGTGTATATGGAAACTGGCCATTCTTGCTACCACTTATAAAATTTAGACCCACTTTCTTTGGGTCAGAATTTCTTTGCCATATGTGCTAGCAAGGCCTCCATTCTGAAGTGGGTCATTAGACTTTCTCATAGGAATTTTAATCAACTGCTGATTAAAGAATGATATCTGATTAAAGAATCCAAAATCAAACGATGCTGCTGCTATATTACCAAAATATGAGCAATAAATTTTTTTGAAAATACTTTGCCAAGGTTGTTATACCTTTATGTTTCTGGATTCTTTGGGGAAAGAACCCCAAGTGCCTGAAAGACACGACTGGTAGAGGACAGGGGAAACCCAAGATCTAAGCCCAGGACTTTGGCAAGACAAGTTATAAAAATACAATATATTCAAATGGGGAACATCATAATTTATTAGACATCCCATTTACTAGAACTCTAAGTTCTTTTGCTTTTATATAAATGAAACAAATACTTCTTTAAATAGGAATGCTTCTTTCAAAATTTTCTTTGGATTGATTTCTTGTTAGCCTCTCCCAGTAATACATGAACAATACACTGAAACCGCAATATAAAGTTTAGGTAGATATACATGTGTGGCCATGTGGTTTTAAGAAAATAAGTAATGGTAATTTCAAACATAATCAACCATATAAAATATCTAAATGGAGATTTTTTTTCCAACTCCATAGCTAGATTTAAAAGTCCCAGTAAAGTCTGTAAACAAAATCATACAAAAAAGGCAAGGCTGGCTCTTCCCCGTGGTCCATTCGGGAGCTTTATCTGCATAGATCCAAAGCAAATGATTCATTCCCCTAGACAGTTTCAAGTTCCCTCCAATTCCAGTAGCAATCTCTTTCTCTTAACCCCATAAGCATCAGATTTAGATTTTAACAGTTTTGCCCATCAACCCAAATCTGGCCCCTTTTTCTGAGGTTCTGATTTGCTACCTTTCCCTGACTTTCCCCCCTACTCTGAGCCTCCCCACCCTGAGGAGCAAGCTGGGAGGCCGCCTCAAATGCGCAAGGCAGAACTGCAGCTGACAGGCGAGCTCCAGACAGCTGGTTCTGAGCCTGGAAGACCCAGCAGGCTTTCAGTTTCTTTCTAATGGCTTTATTCCACATGACTGTAAACCCTATTAGAGCAATTTCTGATCTCGGCACTTTGAAGCAACACTTGCATACAGAGATTAAGGGAAGAGGGGAAATAAGGACTAAACTCTAAGGTCAAGCTGTCTGCCAGACAAGGTGTTGGGTCCTAACTTTATTCTTAGTTACCTCTTGAATTGTTGAAGCTCATCTTTCATTTTTTGTTTTTTAAACAAGAGGTTTTGCGCTATCCTCTGTCTTCTAGACCTGCACTGTCCAATATGGTTGCCACCAGCCGCATGAGGTCATTGAGCCCTTGAAATGTGACTAGTCCAAACAGAGATGTGCTTTAAGTGAAAAACACAAAACCAGATTTTGAAAACTTAGTACCAAATAAAAAATAATGTAAAATACCTCATTAATAATTATTTTAATTGCAGGTCAGATTGATATTTTGGATAAAATATATTTAAATTAATTTCACCTATTTCTTTTTTTTAATGTAGCTTCTAGAGATATTTAAATTGTATATGTGGCTCACACTATATTTCTATTGGACAGCTCTGCCCTAGAGCCTACCTCAGACTGCCAAAGATTATAATTTATAACCACAAAAATTTCATGTGAGCCCTTGCCCAGCAACTTGCTTAGATGGTCCGTGGTTCACGGAAACAGACAGGAGGCCAAGCATGCAAAGAAGGCATGGAAGCAAGCAGCTCTCAGGGTCTTTCATATTATCTGTAGCAAATTTACAATGAATGTTTGAATTTGGTTGGTTGAAACCTGGGACACAATTCATCTCTGCCTACTAGCCATAAAAGCCAATTGACCCCTAAGCAGTCCACACTGCTGGGCTGTAGCTGAAGTAAGCAATAGCTTTGCGAATATACAAAGAATAAAAATCTAGGTGCATTTCTTCGGATTCCCACCCTTCACACACATATTCCCATGTCACCCTCCTCCCTTCTTCCCTGCTCCTTATATGAAGAGGACAAGGGGAGGAGGGTGTGCAACTCTTGACAGCAACAAGAGAAGTAGCTCTGGGGCTCGGGTGGAGAAGAGCAGGTTAGGATCACCTCAGGACGGGAGGAAGGGGTGGGGCACCCCTTTCTCTTCGGTTGGATCCACCTTTATGAAAAAAATAGACAAAATATAAATTTTGGTTAGAAAGCTTATGTTCTCATTGTAGAAACTCAAATATCTTTGTAACAGTATACACAACCCTACAGCCTATGACTGGCACATGTGGATGAGAAGTGAAAAGTGAAGGAAAGAAGCAAGTTAGGATCTGAACGAATATTATTAGAGAATGATCCACCACTGGCTACCGAGTGATTGTATCAAGTCGAGAAAGTTAAAAAAAATTGCATTTCTTAATCACAAACATAGTATGTGTTTATTATGGGTTTAGAAAAAATAGATGAGTGAAAACAAAGCAAAATATTCACCCATGCTTGCACCACCCAGAGATAACAAAAAAAACACCATTATTTGTGTATTTTCTATATATAAACAGTTCCCTTTTGTCTTCTAAAAATTGGATCATATATAGCCATTTTGAACTTCTTTCAAAGTCATTACTCTCTACACATATAATATTAATGACACACTGCATTCTATAATATAGGCATACTACAGTTTATTCATCTACTCCCCCTTTTGGGGGCATTTAGACATCTTCTAATTTCTAACCAATGTGTTTTTTATAGTAGCCATTCTAAAAGGGTGTGAAGTGGTATTTTGTTGTACTTTTATTTGTATTTCCCTAATGATTAGTGATGTTGAACTCTTTTCATGTGCTTATTGACCATATGTAGGTCTTCTTCAGAGAAATGTCTATTCAAGTATTCAGCCTATTTAAAAATTGGGCAGTTTGTTTTTTGCTGTTGTTGAATTGTAGGAATTTTTTATTTATTCTGCATACTAAACTAATTATCAGCTGTATGATTTGCAAATATTTTATCACATTTCAGGGGTTGCCTTTCATTTTGTTGATAGTGCTTTTAAAAACTATGCTTATTTGTGAGCCATCTGGGTTTAAAATCCATTCACAATTTTTGGAACTCATTTGTCCCACACAGACTCTTCTGAGGATCTTACCATTGTTAGGCATAGGGGCAGGTGCTCAGATGCTTAAGCATGTTTATCAGGGGCTTGTGTCAACTGAGTATGTCTGCTATGGCCACTGCTCTGAGACCCAGGTGGGCTGGCACCAACAGATTCCTCAGCAGGCATCTTAAAAGCAACCCTAGTAGCCCACTTAGGGATTTCTGAGATAGAACCAAATCTCTGAGCAAGGAGAGGGGTCAGAGGAAAACACTGGCATTCCGTTACCTTGCGTGTTCCCCTTACCATCCCAGCCAAGTCTTTTCTTGGGCAGGTGTCTGAGAAAAAACTCATCTGGATATAAACCAGCCATCTGTCATGGGGCCTTGACCAGCAACTGCCATACCACAAGTGGTTAGCGAAACAAGGGCTGGCCTTGTGCGAAGATCTGATTAGGTGGCACCGCTCAGGGCTTTCTGGGTGCCCCACCAGGCTGTGGGCCTGGAGGCCAAGGTAGCTGCAGGGGTGGACTGAAACCATTTGTTCATGCTTTATGTATTTTTTAGAGAGATTATGCACTATCAGTATAAAATATTAAAATGCACAGTGCTAGAACTTTAAATCTAAAAAAAGTTTTGGGGGGGGGCAGTGGAAATTAATTCACCAATTTAAGAAATAGTTTTAAGTGCCTACCATGTTTCAGGCTCTGTGCCTCTCAAGGAAGATGCAACAGTGAGCAGGACATAGTTCCAGTCTTTGAGCTTCAAAAAGTACTAAAGACAGGAGGATGGGGGAGGGAATGTGTTCCGCTATTAAATTAAAAATCTAGAGGGGCTGGGGAAGATGATTCTGTTACTGACATGTATATGTATATATACATACACACACACACATACAGGGGTGGGCAAAAGAAAGTGCATTGTACCATTGTGACATTCTTTTGAGTTAATAAAGCTATTATAAAAAGACATGACCTGCATTTCTTTTTCCATACAAAGAACTGTAAACCCACTTTTGCCCACCCCTGTATATACATACATACATATATTTACAGTAGATTAAGAATGCTTATAAGAATTCAGGAAAACATATTTAGAGTCCTTAAAGGGAAGAAAAACAGGCTGTACTCTTACCAGCTACAAGCCCCTCTTATGATGTAAATACACACATACTACACACATAATAAACATACACAGAAACACACAGAACTCAAAGATATCTGTCCCTTGTGAAGACTACCACCAACTCCTGTATGATAATTTTCATTATAGTTATGTTTTTTATTAGGCATCGTCTAGGAATACGTTATTCCACGTAAATAAGTTTCCACAGGAATTAAACTTTTTAAAAAAATTTAAACCCTATTTATTTATTTATTTTAGAGAGGGGAAGGGAGGGAGAAAGAGGGAGAGAAACATCGATGTGTGAGAGATACATCGATCAGTTGCCTCTCACGTGCTCTCAACTGGGGACCTGGCCCGCAACCCAGGCATGTGCCCTGACTGGGAATTGAACTGGCAACCTCTTGGTTCACAGGCCAGCGCTCAATCCACTGAGCCACACTAGCCAGGGCTAAACTACTTTTAAGCAGCAGTATTCCATTTACTTCCATCATTTGTTCATGGAAATTTTCCTAAAATATTTCCTAATTCTTTGAATTCTTCAACAGAGGCACAAGGCACAATTTGACCTGCCCTTAATAACCTGCCCTGTGCTATAATACATAGCACAACTCTGTGTACCTATCTTCTCTTTTTGCCACCTATCACTTCTCCTTGAAGTCAGTAATTCTGCTTCTAACCAACCTCAAGTTCAGCTGATACTAATCTGCTCTAATGTTGGGAACAAACTAAAAATTAAGAACTGTGTGCTAAGAAAGTCAGTAGGCTCTGAGTATGTGTGCAGAGAGCTCTGCTAGGGAGTGAGGACAAGTCTGGGGACATAGGGACAGTTATTTGACATGCGCAAACACTTTTTCTCCACATATTTCTGCTTTGGGAGTTTGTTTCTGAAGCTAAGGCTGTTAGAAGTTATCAGTGAGATAGATATATATATTTCATGATAACTCTTTCTCAGTTCTATACATTTATTGTTGTAAAATATTAGTTTTTCCATTTTCTCTTCTCATTTGCATTCTTTTCCAATAGTGGAAAAGTGATTCACTTCTTATGGCAGCATTACATATATTAGCAAAAACAAAAACAAACAAAAACCTCAGAAACAACCTGTGTTCAATAATGGTAAACTAAGTTCTTAAATGCTGACTTGATGGAAACTTGTATAATAAAGACCATGTGATAAAATAGGGAAGTGTTTACTAAGCAATGTTACATAAACCTCACCACCAAAAAACTATACTCTATAATTATAACCATATAAATTAATCAGAATTCAATGGATATTAGCCAAGAATGTGATAAAATGAAAATATCTGTTATGTGGAGAGATTATGGGTCCACTTAAAATGTTTGTGTAATGCTCTGTAAAGCTGTAATTATAATATATTTAAAAGATCGAGGCAGTTCCAGTAAGTTTTTTTTATAATTAAATAAGACATTTGCCAGTCTCAAAACTAATCGGAATAGAAAGAAAATGGTTCTATTTGTGCCATCTTAGGAAGATCAAAATGAGGGAAGATTCTCTAAACAAGCAAAATGATAAAATTTAATCTACTAGCATCCCAAAAGTATTTTGGGCTTCTAATGACACACTGAAATAATCACTTCTCATATGCATTCTGGGTTACCTCTGTTTTCTTCATTGTCTGCCGAAGGGGGTTTACCAGAATTTAGAAGGCTTCAAATCCAGAAGTGACTTTTCTGAAGTCTCCCCACTCCAGGCAAGAGGCCTGGATGTCCGACGCACCCTTCGGTTGTATATAAGCCAGGCTATTCAAGTAGGAATCCACCAAAAGCCCTTGCAGAAATACTCACTCCGGCTCTCATTTCTCGCCAATTTACTGGGATAAGTTTTGGTTGTTGGCACATATGGCTCTGGAGGTGGCAAATCAGAAATCGGATGGAAGTAGAATCTGCTTTCCCACTCATCTGAGGGAGAGACAAACAGTATCTTCAGTAACAGACAATCTGCTATAAAGAGATGTAATAAAAGGCATACCATGAAACAGAACTGAAGAGATCACTTCTAGTTTTATGTCTAGAAGTTTAGAAGAAAACTGGAAGTGCTAGATGTGTCACTGATATTGCACATCAATAAAATATACTGGTCTTCCAATCAAACCAAAGGCAGACGCAAGTGATTTTAATTAGAGTGACTAGGGCCCAGCTAGTCCATCTCAGGAGCTGGGGGCTAAGGCCTGGGCCACCTTTCTTAATTATTTCTCCCACTACTGGAAGGAATACCTGGGGGTGGAGGTTAGCTGCTTAATATTTGCAGGCCGTTGGGCCTCTTACCTACAGCAAACAGTTTAGAAAGGTAGGTAATAAAGTAAGCTATAGAAATGGTTCTTTTCAGAATTCTGGCATCTCTAGAAAGTTAACTAAAATGAGACTCAAACAAGGAACAGAGAAACATAATCTGCCTTCGTGAAAAGTGAAGGGGTGGGGGCATTACTATTTTTAATTTGAAATCACAGTGGGCCCTAAAAAGGTTATATCAGCAATTTTCAACCTGTGTGCTGCAAGAGTTTTTAAAACATGCAATACCTGACTATCTAGTCAGGAGCACCAACCTCTTTTCCCTTAGACTGTCATAAAAAAAATGACGACAGCCAACACAATAGCCATCCACTGTGAATGAATCAAAATTAAACCTATTTTTTAAACTGGATTGGTCAAAAATATGTTTTGGTGTGCTACAGAATTTTAGTAATTTGTTTATATGTGCCACGAGATGAAAAAGGTTGAAAATCGCAGAGTCAGATAGTTAGAGCAGTGCAGCGTGATAACAAGGAGGGTCTTACAAACAAGAAATGTAAGTAAACACACAAACATAAACAAATTTCTCATTCAACTGTGGCTCTATAGCTTGTATGTTTCCAAGGAACTAGGACCACACCTCACCTTCACCTGAAGAGTCTTGGAAGCCGTTTCTAATTGATGTTGATGGTGGAGGTGGAGGCGGGGCCCCCGCACCAGGCCTGTCTGGAGGAAGGGGAGGCCGGGGCCCAGTCCTTGGACTGTCTACTCCTCCTCTGGACGGCAACTGTGGAGTGGCGGGCAGGGCCCGAGACGTGCTGCCATTTCTGTTTATTGGAGGAGGCGGTGGGAGAGGGCCTGGAGCAAAAGAAAAGGGAACAATTTAGGGCAACACCTTACCATGGCCATCGCCAACGTACAACTATTGAGTGCCTGATGGACACACGTCCTTTAACTAGAGAACATGGAGAAATGGTGGAGACTGCCTCGGGGATTCATCCAAGAAAGGAGTAGGCACACATAAACTCAGAAATGCACACATGTACACAGAGATGTGAAACTAGTGCATGCTCAGTGCTGAAGGGCTGTCCTGGCTTTGAGTTAGTACTGAGACTGGAGATGATACAGTTAAATTGAGAACAGGTGATAATCTGTTCATACTGACAACCATATGCATACTTAAAACACATTGTAATATCCTTTAAAAACAGCTGTTGAACTAATTACTGTGACATGATACTTATTAGATAAATGTTTTATAAAAGAATTTTTAAAGAGATAGTTATGAAGTTACTTTAGATTTTCAGAGGGATTAAGTTCTTTAAATTCACAGTATTATTGCTAATTCCACAGGCATGTTTCTGTGATGCATATAATTTATTTCCAGACAGAAGTGGGATCAGGAAACTCTATGTTAGTCATCCTGAGAATAGCAGAAGTTCCTTCTTGGTTCTTCCCCTTTTGGGAGGCAGATTAACACAGGGAGTGATGAACAGCTAACCGACGGGCACAGCTGAAAACGCCGGTGCAGGATCCTGACCCTGAGGAGGCTGCGCACCCCATGGAGCCTGATCTCCCCTCTGCAAAGAACACCAAACAGTCACCTTTCCCACAGCACTGCTGCCAGGAATACTTAGTCAAAAGCAAATAACAAGGGCTACACAGTATTTGAAACCACTTCTTAAAAAAAGTAGTAGCATGGTATAATCAGAAATTTTTAAGTTCCTAGAAGATAATACACAGGAACCTATCTTGCTTTTCCTATTCTCCAAATACAGAGGCTATTCGGGTAATGATTAGATTTTTAAAAAGAAGGCAAAAGGGACCGAAGCATTTTTGCATGTAAACCTAAATGGCTTTAGTAATTATTCTTGATCTTCAGCAGTATACTCCACTTGCCGGAGGCTGACATTTTATGAAACACAATGCCTTGAATTGCTATAAATATAATCTCTTGTTAACTGCAGATTCAGAGTCCAACTAGAGGACCTTAAGAGGAATGACTTGCCCATCACAGAGAGCCGTGCCTGGAAGTCTTGGCTCAGACGATGCAGGCAGGAGGCAGGCCCTGCCCTGGTTGTTCTCTCAAAGCGTCTTCAGTGCCTCACCTGGTAGGGTTTATTTATTGCCCCATCTGCTGGTCATGGCTGGAATGCCAGTCAGTAAGAGTATACTTATTACTGAAAAGAGTGTCTCTCATGCTGTGGATTTAACCTCACTGGTACTACCACCACACAACTGCCACCCGAGGTCAACTAGACTTCCAATATTATTGGGCCTGGTACTACAAAACTTGACCGACTTGATCTCTCTCTCTTTAAATGGATGTTCATGTTCCTTCTCCATCCTCTCAGCCCCCTGCGTCAGTCCTAGGCAAGCATAATAGAAAACATTTCTACTTTCCATCGGCAGCATAACAATAAAAGTGGTCATTTATGTTGGGAAATAAGATAATCACTATATACCCTTATCTCATTTGATTTTTACAACAGCCCTGAAAGGTATAGAGACAGCAGAAGTCGTCCCAGAGGGTGTTGGAAAATTAAAAAGACCAAGTCAGGAAGCTAATGAGAGGAAGAACCAGGATTTGATACAGATCTGTCAAATTCAAAAGCCATTCTCCAAAGCCATCTCTCAAAATCCAGGTGGCCCTAGGTGACCTGTTATATGATCCTTGTGGGGATTTAAATTGGTAGGAATTTCCTAGAAGCCAGCTTGGCAGTACCTATAAATGCATGGCTCACTGTACATACTTATGACCCAGAAATTCCATTTCTAGGAATTCATCCAAGATAAATACAGAGATATGCATAAATATTTGACTACAAGAATGTATTCCTATATTATCAGCAACAGCAAACATCTGGAGGTGGCCTATAAGACCAAGTGAGGAATTAAGTAACCAAGGTATTTTGTAGGAGTTAATATTGTGCAGTCATTAAAAGTCAGGTTGTATCATATCAGAAAATGTTAACAAGATATTGTTAAATAAAAAGCAAATTGCCAAACTATGTATGTGTGATACCAATTTTGTAAACATGTATATATGTGCATTTTAAAAAGCCTGAAAGAATATATAAAAAATGTTATCAATGATCATTTCTGGATGGCAGTGGCAGGATTACGGATGACATTTATTTTCTTCCTACTTTTCTGTACTTTCTTATTCTATAATAAACAGGTATAACAAATAATCAAAAGGAACAATATGTGTTATAATTATGTCGCTGCCTACCCTATTTGGGGGAAGATTTAAGCTACTGATTCATCTGTTTGGCAGAGCCATGCAAACAGCTCCTCAACCACTTTAAGGGGAAAATCCATAGCTTTTGGATACAGAGAAAACATTGCATTTCATTCATCTGACTACTTGTTCTTGTTAATTCACTGATGAATACTTAATAAGATGGCACATGTCTAGGGACTGGCTTGAATGGATTAATAACTTTTTATATTTGTAGCCTACTTCATGGCAGGACAGTTTGAAGGAGTGTTTCCCAAACTGGTCTGCACATTACAATCATTGGGATAGTACAACCCCAATATCCTGATGCCCCCTCTAAACTTGGACCGATAAAACCAGAAACCCTGGGGAAGGGACCATTGTGGTTTTTAAAGCTCCCCAGTGGCTCCAGTATGGGGTCAAGTTTGAGGACTACTGGTTTAAAGAATGGTGTTTATTAAGTTCCTGAGGTCACAGGGTCAAAGGTCAGCTAACTGTGCAGGGAGAAAAAAGTGCCCCATTTCTAAACATCTTATATGCATAAGGTTAAAATTTAAAAGTAGTTTAGTTTCTCTAACTCCATCAATAACCATCAATAATTAGTAGAGAGAGTACAATCCGTGGGGAGTCTGCACATTTCACTTCGTACCCTGAAAGTAATTATTCCCTCATACTGAGGTTTCTCAACCCTGGGCAGGGGCCACAGATGTGCTTCAGCGGGTCCTTCTACGCATGAAAAGCACGCATATTTCCAGTTTATACTTATGAGCATTTCTGTGAAGAGAAAGCCTATACCTTTAACTGATTCTCCCACGGATCTATGTGTCAGAGATGTTAGCAAACAGCAAAACGGGTGCTAACCTTTGTCTTTAATAAGCAGGGAAGCGCCCTGCTTATTAGCTTGACAGGTGAAGAGAGTAATGCAGGAGAAGCTCATTAGCTCTTAAATAGCTGCCCTTCTTGTTGGAATAGTGGGGCCCTCCTACAGGAGATGGAAATTTATTTCTCCAATTAAGACATCTGAAATCACTTCAGGGAGGCAGGGTTGTAAAATGGTGAGATGGTTGATGGAAATTCTAGCCTCTTTTCTATTAACTGGTTTGTGATCATTTAACTGTATTGGCTACTCGGTTTCCTCATCTCTAAAACACAGACAGAAATATCAGGCCCACTCTCCTCAGAGTTTTACATGAGGTCAAGATGAACTCATGCAGTGTTAAGTGTCACATAACAGATGAAAGCAGTTTGAGGGTTCACTTAAGCATTCTCTTGGACTCTGTGTATGAGCATTAGTGACACCTGGGCAGGCTGGGTTTCAGGGAGACAACTCAGCCCACGTCTTGCCATACCTGATCTGCCCGGTGGGTCCCTCACTGGAGGAGGGGGTCGCTCACTGGGCGGGGGAGGAAGAGGGCCCGAACGTCCAGGCGAAGGTAAGGGAGGTGCAGATGAAGAGAGGGACAAATTCCTCTGTGGGAGCCTTGGGATTTCATCACTGCCACTGGAACCTGGAGGCAGGTGGGGAGGGCCAGGCCTGCTCGGGGGTGGCGGCGGAGGTGGGGCCTGCGACAAGGAGGAAGGCCGTGGAGTGGAAGGCACTGGGGGCTTGCTGTTCTGGGGGGGCGGAGGTGGGACAGCTTCCCTGTGGATGGAGGGCCTGTTGCCCATTGGAGGAGGAGGCGGAGGGGGTTTGTCATCCAAGACCCTGCCTGGGGTAGGGGGCAGGGGAGGCCTGTTGGAGGATACGGCTGAGGGGGTCTGACGGATGGAGCCTCCTCCAAAAGAAGCACCTCGGTTTCCGGGGAAAGGGGGAGGAGTCGGCCCAGGGCCAGGCTGCCTGGGGGTCCCAGGCACTGGTGGGGACCCTCGGTTGTGCAGACTTGATTGAATGGGTCTTGGCGTATTAGGTACTGGAGGGGGCACGCTATCAGGCTTTGAGCCCACGTCGGGCCTCGGGGGAGGCATTCGGTTCCTCTGCGGCTCTGGGGGTCCGCTTCTCTGGCCTGGAGAAGGCACAGGGAACCTCCCGGGGCCACTTGGGGGTGAGAAAGGTTTGGCAGATGTGGCTCTTCCTCCCGGTGGCAAAATCGGGGGTCGGCTTCCTCCAGGATCTGAAGAACAAGAGGGAAAATTCAGTTCAAAAATTAGGAGTCTTAAAAGAACCCAGGGAACTAGAGTATATTCCCAGATACTTGAAGTCCTTCCTTAGATGCTATAAAATATAGGTAACTATTATTTATTTAAATCAGGTTTTATGTGGTCTTCCTGGAGGAAGAGGAGTAGATCACCATCCCTGTCCCCTTGCCATTGTACCTCTTAGGTCTAAAAAAAATAACAGCCATTTAAGGTAAAGAGATTGGTTGTCCCAGTATAAATCTTCATCTAGGAGGGGTTACCTAGTCTCTTTGAAGAGAAACTCCCAAGAGAAGGTGGAAAAGTATCATGGGAGAGTTATGATTGAAATAAGAAGGTACTAAGAAAGAAAAAAAAAACCTGTCAAAGTTTAATTGGAAGAGTTGATACCAGTGGATGGTCTTAATCTGCAAAGAAGTAAACAGCTACACTGTAGGCAACGGACCAGCAGGTGCAAAGGCCTTGACGTGGGAATGAGCTTCAGATGAAAAAAACCAAATTCCAAGGCCTGTGCGCCTGGGGCACAGTGAGCACGAGAATCCCGAGAAATGGCGCCTGAGCGGCTGTCAGGGGCCTGGTCATAAAGAGCCTTGCAGGCCAGAACGAGTTCAGATTTTATCCAAGGCACAATGGCAGACATTTGGATGGACTTATACACTGGAGTAATGTGAACGCAAGAATTTATTTTTCACTCTAGTACTAAAAAAACATGTATTGTCCTTGACTGTGTGGTATATTTCTATGTCCCCAACTTGTAATAAGTTATATTTTGCAAGTTCAGATTAAAACTGCGGCTACTGCATTACATGGATAGGATTCAGTACGTGGATAGTGTACTATGAACACAGGTACTTCTGGTACACCATTTTATGCACCAACTGAAATTCCGTCTTCATTTTATTATTTTACTGCCAGTTGTCTTTTGCCTTAATTTCTTCACTTTTTATTAAAGTACTAAATGTCTGCATTTATCAGCTACCTCAAATCATTTTGGTGGGTTTTAAGTAAATAAATTTAAATTTAAATGCAGGTCTGGCAAAATAGGATCTCTCATATTATTGAGTCTCTTTCTGGATTTTGACCACCCAGTGCTAAAATAGTCAGCTAATCCTGAGGAGTCAGCGACCTTATTTTCATGTCGATGTGAGAATTTCCTGTTTTTCCTAGTGGACATCTTAAAAGATCACGGAATTAGACTGACCACAAACATGAAAATAAGAAAGTTCTACGGTACAATTTCTCTGGCTTCTGCAATAGCCCGGAGCCCCTCGTGCCTCTGTAAGGCTTTTATTTCGGCCTCACCAGGTTCAACTTTCCTCTCTGCCCTCAGGCTCACAGGCAGCTCTGTGGGCTCGTTTCCCGGCTCCCTGCAGAGAAGACTTAGAATCACGGCCCATTTCAGGCCAAATGTCTTGTCGTGCAAAACACCTTTTTAGATTTAGTGAGATAGGTAATTATATTCCACATGACATGCTCCACAGTGTGCGAAAAGTGGCTCACAAATATGTACTATACTAGACAGCTGGGTTGGGCTACCTCACAAAGAAAGCTGAATTTGCCAGGTCACCAGGCAGAGTTTCCAGGCGTGGCAAGTTCCATTTGTTCCTTTCTTTTCTTCCCACTCTAGCTCACCCTTTAGAAAAGTACAAAAAAGTACAAGTTACCCCAAGGACACTGGACAAATAGATAACAGCTCAATGGAGCTGTCTGATACTGGTTTAACTTTCAAAAGATGCTAAATAGAGTCTCTCTTATAAAAATGTTAACAATTCAAGCATTCTAAAATGTTTTAAAGGGCGTAGTGTCTAAGATGGGACGCCAAGCCTCCAAACCACCACACTCTGGTCTTCAGTAACTGATAGAAAAGGAATCTCTCCTTACCGTTATCCCTGCTGGCTGTGGATCGCAGCTTCGGCATTCCAGCCTGGAACAGTCCTCCCAACCCGGGTGGTCCGCCTCCTCCAAAGCTGCCGCCACCACCACCACCACCTCCACCTCCACCACCTCCGCTGCCACCTCCTCCGCCAAATCCGCCACCTCCACCAAAGCCACCACCGCTACCAGCACCGGCTCCTTTAGGTTCTGCAGAGGAAGAAAACACAGTCTTTACACAGGTTTGAAAACACTACAAGCACACTTCACCAGTCCTAGCCCAAGCACACAACAACGATAAAACCTGGACCTCGGGCAGACAGCTGGAATTTCATTAAGTGCAGGGTAGTGAGGATTCCCCCGCCCTAACCAGGAAAGGAGGGGACTCCTTCCTCTCTCAGGCTGTCATAGGCTCCGTGGAGAAGAAGCAATGATAGGTGGTGTCTTGCTGCCAGACCCCCACTTGGCCAGCTGCCATCTGAGTTAATACCTATTTGGTAAATAGAAGGGTCTTCAAACAAAGAAAGTCTTAAGGGAGGGGAAGATGTGGTAAAAAGTGAGAAGAAAAGAGGTAGTAAAAATTTAAAAAATAAAATATCGCATAATTTTACTCCTTGAAAATAATCACTGTTTTAGTATAGTTTTCCCTGTCAGTATCTTTTCAGTTTTATATATTTTTTTCCTAAAATTAAGATGAAAATTCACTGGACAGTTTTTAGCCTGCTTTCTTTCACTTAACTGTTTATTTCCCATGTCATTAAATATTCTTTAAAAATCTGAGTTTAAAGGACTGCACTGTGTTTTAGAACATGAATGCATTGTAATTTATTTAACCATCTACTTATTTGATGGTCTTTTAGGTTGATTTTAATTTTTTAATATGATTAAGCCCAATGGTAGGCTTTTACACCTTAAAAATTCTTTGCAATTTGAGACAGTACAAAGATTTTTATTTTGCATTTATTTCCAAAATATTGTGAAAGCTTTTGAAATGGGCAAAGAAAGGAAGAAGAAAAAAGGTTACTAAGTCTAGCCTTCTGTATTATTTCCCATTGCCTTTGAGCCATTTTACCACTCTGTAAATTTTAGAAAAATGATCATAATACAAGTGATAATTGTCCATAGAAATGCAAACTGGTTGTGTTCAGTTTGATGGAATGCAACTGATATTGACCCATTTAGCACCTATTTATTAATTCATGTCAGCACTTCTCTGCCTGTGTATGAGTGGTACTTTGAATTCTCTTTTGAACTGATAAGATCACGCTGGTAACATCATTTCTCATTAATTAATAAGCAAAATAAAATCTTTGATATATGTTCATTTTATATCTGCATAAAAGCCATAATTATACCCTGTTTAAAAAATTGTCTTTATGTACGTTTTATGAGGTTAAGCACTGTTTAAAGTTCTACCCCTGGAAAACCTTGGTGAGGCTTTGATGAGTATTACATGAGATGTAAAAATTACTCCAGGAGACTTGACACTTTATAATATTTAGACTTTATGGAAACATGGTTTATTTTCCATGTCTTCTGATTTATTAAATAAAGTTTTGTGATTTTCTTGATACGAGTCACACAGGACTTTTGTTAGGGTTACTTCAAATATACTTTTGTTTGATAAAATTGTGAAAGGAATATTTTTTTCTACTAAATTTTGTTATTGGTTATTACTGGCACCAGGAAATTTCATTTGATATTTAATAAACCACTTTGCTCTCTTTTTTAACTTAAAATTTACAAAAAAAAAATTATATTGGATTTTCTAGTAGACATATGATTTTCAAATAATAAAGGTTTTTCCCCCTCTTTTTAAATAGTGACTATTTCTGTTTCATATAAGTAATAACTTCCATGACTGAACTTCCATAATAATGTAAATTATTAATGTTGCTAAAGGAAAACATTTTGATTTTAATGAGAATGCCTCTAATGTTTCAAAGTTACATAGTTTTTCTTATTTGCTATGATGAATTTATAGACTTCCTAACATTAAAAATGAGCTAAACCCTGGTCTTGGTGAATTACTTTTTTAATATACATATTGAATTAGATTTTTTAAAAGTTAGTACCCTCTCATCTATGATCATAATGGGCCATCTATCGTAGAGTTTCTTATCCTTGGAACAACTGATGTTTTGGGTCAGGTAATTCTTTCTTGTGGGTGGCTGTCTAGTTCTTTGTAGGATGTTTACAGCATCCCTGACCTCTACCCACTAGATGTCAGTGGGAACCTCCAGTTCACCAAGTTATGACAACTAAAAATGTCTCCAGACATTGCCACAGGTCCCCTGAGACACTGATATCTAAGCTTTCTTTGTGTTTATGTGCTGCTTTTGTCAAACCGTGATAACAAGAGTTATGCCTGTCTCATCACACCTGTCAGGTAGCTTTCGATCTCTTCCTATGTTTGGGAATTTATACAGCATTTGAATTAGCTATTTTTTATAATCTGAAAGAATTCACTGATAAAATCATCTGGCTCTAAAGTTTTTTGGAGGGAAAGTAATATGATAATGTTTACAACTTTTTCCTTGCTCTGTGAGGCTTCATGAGTGAATATTGGTAAATTTATGCTCTTCTTAGAAAATTAAATTCTTTAAGATTTCAAAATGATTTCACATATAACTTACTGTAGCATGCTTAATTTTAAAAAAATTTGTTTTGAGTCTCTTAGTTTATCTGCTTCTTGGGTTCTAATTTTACTTGTGTTTCCTTTTTTCTGGATTAGATTTATCATGTCTTCGCTAGCTCTGTATCTTTTCTAGGTATAGAGCTTTGGGGATACTTATGGGAGCTCTGTTGATAGCAGAAATTTGGAATTTTTACTGATTTTAATTATTGCCAGTAATTATTCATTAATGAATGATACATTTTGGAGTATTGTATTTACACAGGATACCTTTGAATGGTATTGAACATTCAAAGTGATCAATGCATTATCAGGCTGCATCCATGAGTGTATCTTTCAGTAGAGAAGCTAATGCAGTTAAAGGTGGCTCACTGGCCCAGGTCACTTAGTCATCAAATTGCATGACAAGGCTGACTTTAAGTTTTGTCATGCAGAACCATGGTCAACATTTTGATAATGAGCCCAGGGAGATTTTACCTGCAAACAAATACAAAACCACAGATGGATTTTGTCGCTTGCAAAGAGCTTGTAACAATTTAATTGCACGGATAACAAGGGCACGCATTGGGTTGCATTTTATGTCCACCAGGCAAAGTGAGTAGTTGGAAGAGAGAAGAAATAACATTCATTTTCATTTAATGGAAGAAATGGATCTTGAAAAATATGAGTTTTCACTAGTGGATTCAGGACTCAGCCCCAGACAGTCCAGTCTCCTTCAACATCTGGGGGCGCCCATGGTAGGAGAGCCATGGGGTTCTGTCCTAGAGGCTGGCTATTTGTGGGGCTCCTCTGGCCCCACACGAGGCATCGTGCCTTGGGGGCTGTTGGACCAAGGCTCCTCTTGTATAAGTGGACTGTGCTGGGCCTCCCCTTAGGAGAATCTCGTGACATGGATCAGAAGGACTAAGAGAATGATTTTACATTAACAACATCAGTTTTGATC
Source organism: Mormoops blainvillei (assembly GCA_004026545.1). NCBI lineage: Eukaryota > Metazoa > Chordata > Mammalia > Chiroptera > Mormoopidae > Mormoops > Mormoops blainvillei. The sequence continues at coordinate 491,127 of PVJD01000165.1, forward strand.
TAAAGGTAAAACTGTATCAAGAGTCAAGGACCCCATAGTTCCTTTTTGAGGTGTAGTGCTTTCTCATTTGTAGCACATTAACAGAACAACATTCAAAGACCTTTGTCTTGGTCTTCCTCTTTTCCACTCACCCCGACACCCATGTTCTCATCTAACTCTGGTCCTTCTTCTTCTCTTATTAGGCACTTTTCCTAGAAATTCCTCCTAAGCCCCTCTTATCCCCCACTTAGCTAAAATCTTACATCATTTTTCACTTGTCTATTTCCTACTGAGTCCAAATGGGATCCGTGGTCCAGGGTGAATTCTGGAGACGTCTGGCTGGCAGGGGAAACATCTAGGAGCGTGAGGAGACAGGCTCGAGGCCTGATTACTGCCAGTAGACTCTCGTCATGCGTAATTTTTCATTCTGTTGCAAATGTTAATCGGAGACCCAGTGTGGCGGGCAGTCGTTTGTTAATGCGCGCCCTGCCTTGTTCCAGAGAGCATCTCAGGCCGATGATGGGGAGATAAGCGAAGTTGTGATCTCACTTCCTCTTTCGCCAAGCTTCCAATAATCATATCTTACACGTGAATTTCACATTGCAGATAACAAAACACTTCACAAGCATTGTGTCATTTGATGCTCACAGTGAACCTGTGGGGACAGTAGAATGGTATTCTCTCTATTTTACAAATGAGGACAATAGGCTTGGAGATGGTAAGTGATGGGTGTGCCAGGATTCAAACTCACACCCTCTGATTCCAAGTCTAGGGCCCGTTCCCTATTTCGTGCTGCCTTTTGATCTGCAGTGCAAGGAGCAAAGGGTTAATTTCCGGAAAGTGTTTCAATAACTTAGAGAATTGCTGCTGTGTGTGACTTAGACAAAGAATTATTATACTGGCTTCCTGTACCAATAGAGGGAACCCAAACCGAAGCCTTGGCCTACAATGAGTGAGACAGTCCCTTATTCTGCTAGCTTTGCAGCTGTTGTTGACCAAAAAAAGGGGAGGGTGGATTGTCAGACCATAAACCATTTATGTCCATGGAAAATAACTTTTTTTACTTACTGTCCAATATTGGCGCACTTCTGTCATTGGTGACGGTCTTCTTTAGTTTCTTCCCTTTGTTGATGTCAGAGAGAAGAGCATTTCTCCCAGCCTGCTCTGACTTATTCAAGGTAGGCTTTTCTGTATTGGCCTGAAAGGAAACCATGCAAACTCATATTCATCTCTTGAATTAAAATCATGTACTAAAACACTCAGTGGCCACAGCTAGAGTATTGGGAGCTTGTTATTAAGGTTGTTGGTGATAGACTGTAAATTCTCCATAGGTTTTAGACCCAATGTCATTCTTTTTAAGACCCAGACATTTGGGAGAAAATGCAGAAATAAATTGCATTTATTTTTGATGCAGGAAGAGTCAGTTCCTGTTAAAAGTCTCTAAAAATTCAGACCATTGTCTGGCTGTAACCAACAAAGCCAGGGTTGGATGGCCAGAAACGAGAAGGGAATTTTAAGTCTGAGAATATTCTTCAGGATACCACGAGGCTTCATTCTCCAAAATATGTGCTACATAACAGCTTCTCTTTCTTACCTTTTAGAATGGATCTGGTGCAAGGAGAAAAGTCTCTCTAGCAAAATGGGTTACCTGTGTTATTTTTTTAATCCACCACCATTTGAGAAAAATAATTCCCTGTGTTCATATTGCCAAAGTTTTTTTTGCTTTTTGATTTAAGGGAGATTTGAGGTATAATTTTCAAATAGTTCTATGAGTTTTGACAAACATACACCATCATGTAGGCACCGCCCAAGCAAGATATGTAACATTTCCATCACCTGCAAACCCTTCCTCATGTCCCTTGGGCCTAAGGTGTTTCTTTGAAAGCTTAGCTCACAGAGATTGCAGAGCTGACAAAAGTGCTGCTTTAAAATGTTTGAGTGTTTTCTATGTTTTCAGAATTCCTTGGAAAAATCCTTACTATGAAACTGGGCTCTTGTTTCTTCAGGATTATTTTAGGGAGTGGGGACACAAAGAGCCCAGCATACGAACCTGGAAGTTGGCATGGTCAGTCACACTTGGAAACTGTTTTGGCCTGGCTCAGTCCCAGGGAGAGTCCTCTGGCAGACCTGAGCGCCCGTCTAGGCTGGCCCCAGCCCTGAAGAAAGGATCTGATTTTGGAGGTGCCAGTGAGAGCCACAGGAGGCAAGCCAGGGAAGTTTAGCTTGATACCTCACCCAGCTATTTGTTATAGTTAAGAGCAGAGGGAGAGCTAAGAGAAACCCTCAGGTAGGCTACATAGAATCTCTGTGTGTTAAGCTGCAAGAGTCTTAAGTTATAAAGTATTACTTGTTCATGATAATAACTGTTAACATTTACATAACTTTTTACAATGGCTCAGGCACTGTTTTAGCACTTCATATGTATTAAATTCATTTAGTCCTCATCAACGCTGTGAGTCATTATTTTCATTTGAGAGCCAAGGAAACTAAGGCACAGGGAGGTTAGATCATTTGCCCCAGTCACCCACCTAGTAAGAGGAGGGACTAGGACTTAAACCCTGGCAGCCTGACTCCAGCGCCTTCCCTATAATTTGTTGGAAGCGTAAATGTGGGATCTAAAATGCTTCTTCCCCTTACTGGGGAGATGTTAAAGGGTACAAATTTGCACCTGGAGGATGAAGTTCTGGAGGTCTAATGCACAGCACAGGAATTACACTCAGCAATGCCGTACTGTGATCTGGCTAAGAGATCAGATCTTAAATGTCACCACAAAGAAGAAATAATTACGTGATGTGGTAGAGGTGTTAGCTAAAGCTACAGTGCTAATTATAATATATAAATATGTCAAATCAACACATTGCACAGCTTAAACTTATACATTATATGTCAATTAAATCTCAATGGAAAAAATTAATAACATGGTCCTTCTCCAGTGGCCCCAAACACTCCCCAACAGCAAGCCTGTTAAGAGATTCCCAGCAGTCAGTTCCAGAAAAGCTCTTTGCACGTACGGTTGTGTTTACTAATGGGATCATCCTCTATTGCTCTGAAACTTGTTTCTATAACTTAACAACACACCTCGGGCATCTTGGAAAGATTTTTAAATTACCCATTGTCTTCATTTTAAGGATAAAAAGACCCCCTGAGGCCCAGAGAAGTTAAGTGGTGTGTCCACACTGGATCTCCTATTGGTTTTGGGTCAGACACCCTCAATAGCCTCCCCTCCTGCTTCAAAGTTTATGTTGACACCTGACCCCTTTGGTGCTAACTTCTCCCATGTGGCGGTCCAGGTCCCTTAACTGCGTTGTCCCCCTAAACTGTCTCCTATGAGGGCCACCAACCCTTCTTTCCCTTTACTCACCTCTATGTCCTATTTCTCTCAGATCTTGCTTTTAGTCAAGTGATAATGGATAGAAATGAGCTGATGGAATAAAACAGGGTTTCCCAAACTTCAATCATTCTGGTACAACTTTCATGGTTTTGGTCATTTTCTCATGCCACTTGTTATTTATTTTATTTTTCATTAAGTCTATTCACTATATAATTTACTACACTAATTTCCAGTGGACATTTTCTTTTAAATTAACCTCCTATTAAACTCTGGGTATGCTAGTTATAATTTTCAGAACATAAATTAAAACAAACATGTGAACATTAAAATAAAACAAAAATTAAGGCATGTACTAACCAGCAGTGGTATGCAACCTTCATTTTTGGGGAAATATAAATCCTGTTATGTTGTCCAGATCGGAGCTTTTCAAATTTATCTATGTGAAAGACCATTTTTTAAGGAATATTTTCCAAGCTATCATGGACTGATATTTTTGTAAAATTACAATGAATTATTAGAATAATTAGTAAAAAATTAATTACTAAGACACAAAATGCAATCTTAAAAACAATAGGCAAAACGCTACCATCAAGTTGCTGTGTTTCTAAATGCTTACTCTCAGTTTCTGTACTTATCTCCTTGGGGACTCTAACCAGCAGTTGGGGACCGTGCCTAACTAGCAATGAGCTAATAAATGATCTTTTCTTTCAACTAGGTTCCGGCCTTAGACGGGCTATATATAAAGGTGTCCCATGGAAACCTCGGCAAGAGACTTTTCCTCTTTGAGCCTCAGTTTCCTCAAATGAAAAATGAAGGGCCCATCACTGGGAGGCTTGTTAGCAACAAAGGCTTCACATGCTGGGGGTGGCCTTTGTAATGGGGCATGTCCGGGAGGCTCTGCATCACCACGTGGAGGGCTGCCGGCTTCCTGGATGATGGTGCACCAACTTGTGAGGATGGGTCTATCAAGGACCAGGATGAGCCCAGAGCAGAAATTCCTTTGGAAAGTGGATGTCTAAGTGTAAGGATAGATTTAAAGGGGAATATAAGTGCAAGGGGGGAACTTGGGGTAATGGTGGGAGTGGGGTTCTTTGTCAAAAACAGAGAATGGGAAGAAAGAGGGCAAAAGGCAGAGAAAAAAAGGAGCGAGTCTGGAGAACACTTGAATGGATGCATTTGCAGACAGAGACCTGGGTTTCTGGACTGTCCTGCCCAGAAGTGAAAGGCTAGCAGCTGAGCCCATTTGAATGGAAACAGTGCAGAACTGCCCTTGCAAACCTGCCTTGGGTCATCACGTGGGAATGAACAGGCCGTTTCCCTCGCTGGATACAGCAGAGGACGCCTAACTACCCCACATCTGCACATGTGTACTGTGTTTTGCATGAGCCCTTAGACAGCAGACCCCTCCGTGTTGCAATAACTACATCTCAGGCTCTGGCTCACTCTGGCACCTGGAAAGCTCACCATATCATATTTAAGCCAGAATGCAAAGACGTGTAAAACAAACACATGGATGCCACGTTCAGCTCGTTTGGCTGCATTATGCTCGGATGACAGAGGATGAGGAACCACTCACCAGAGCAAACGTGGGCGGTGGCGGGGGCGCTGGAGGGGGAGGGACGGGCATCTTGGACAGTTAAGCTTTCAACAGTCTTGCTGATAAATCTGTAAGAACAAAACAAAACATGGTCATATATAGACTTCTTAGTAATACTCTGTCCTACTCCTCCCCCTTTCCCACCAAAGTGACAACTATTCACACATGCCAACTCCTGTAAGAGGTGGAATTACCTTTACGACATTGCTAAGATGTGACTGTTCTGGAAGGACCCTAGCAGGGAGGTGTCTCAGCCTCAGTGCCTAAAGAACCTGGAAGCAGAATCCAGCCCCTCGTGCTGCTCAATTCCACCACCCACCTAAGCAGGCTGGCGGACTGGCCCGTGCAAGGGCCCGGGGCCTACGGCCGGGGTGGCGGGAAGGTTATCATGATACTGCTGGACATGTATCCTGGCAGAGTCTCACGTTCAAGTGGCTCCTCTTCCTCACTCACTTCCATGACAAAATCCTTCCTTGCTCTCCCACTACCCACCGCCCCCACCCCGCCATCCCACGGATCGCTGTGTTCTGTGTGGATTCCTGACATTTGCCTGGGTCTGGGTATACACTGTATGAATGCAAAGATGAATGTGTTTCTGCTCTGGACTTCATAGTTCTAGTCCCCCAGGGAAAGGAGACAGAGATGAGGTAAGGCGAGCAGGTAAGATGATGGATGAGGGGGCTCAATTCCTATATTTGTGCTCCCTGACATTCCTTGTAGGATCTAAGTGGGGAAAAAAAAGAGCGTAAAGAGATAGGGACTTAAACCTATGACTCCCCGGACTGTTTACTTGAAATCGGCTTCATTAGGAAAGCTTTGTGCATAGTGGAATGGTCCTGGGAACACAGGAAAGGCCAGGCTCTGCAGCTGGGTGGGAGAGCTGAGGGCAACCCTGGTGGGCAGCAGTGGTGAAGGGGGCAGCAGGCCAACATAGGGGGCTGGAGAAAGAGCGGCGAGGAAGGCCCAGGAGTTAGACGGGCCACAAACCCTGTTTCCGTTTCCCTCAATCCTTGGAGTCCCATCCCTGGGTCCCCACCCACCAGATCCCAGCCCCAGCAGCCCCCTAAGCAATCCCAGCTTCTTCCACCCAGGCCTTGCCACCGCTCCCAGTTGACCCCGATCAGCAGCACGGACATCACCCAGAGCTGTCAGAAAGATCAAATCTCAGCCCCTCTCCCCTCACCTGAACTCGCCTCAGCATCTGAACAAGACCCTTGGTGATTCACTTTATTTCAGAAGGCTGCCGGCAGAATTCGAGCCGTAGGCCAGTGGGCAGCCGGGACGCTGACCGCCTGAGTTAACGCTGTTTCTGTGGGACCTGTGCTTCCAGTTCCAAATAGTAGAATTATCCTTCATTCTCAATCGCCTCTTAATTGCAGAAAACAATTTCTTAGAATTTAAATGGAGTTTAACCACTACAAATTAATGTGGAAAACTTACACCTTGAAATGAATACCTTATATTAAAGCAGCGCTTTTGAACTGGTGAGCTGTAAGAATTTTTAAAACATGCAATACCTGACTAATTAGTCTGGCGCACTGACCTCTTTTCCCTTAGGCTTTCAAGTTAAAAAATGACAACAGCCAACACAACAACCACTGTCCAGTGTGAATGAATCAAAATTATACCTTATTTTTGTCAGATTGGCAAAAAATATATTTTTTTTTTGGTGTGCCTTAGAACTTTAGTAATTAGTTTATGTGTGCCATGAGATGAAAAAATGTTGAAAATCTTTTAGCAACAGTGAAGTACTGCTAGATGGCTTGCTTTCTGTCCAAAGAAATGGATGGAAAAGCTAAAATGATGCGACCAGACTTGTCAAAGCCGCTGGAAGAAGGAATGAGGACAGTTTGGAATAGTTCTGTCCCAAGAAGGCCATCTAGAAAATTAGAATTTAAAAACACCACAGCAGCAACGGCAGGTCTCGTTTACTGACAGCTGATTGGACCCGGGGTGCATTTCTTACATGGTCTCTAACTTTTACAGACATTGCAAACTAGCATATCCTGCTAGTTTTACAGAGGACACTGAGACTCAGAGAAATTAAGGAACTCATTAAAAGACCCACACAATTCGTTCAAGTCAAGTCTTTTCAACCCCTGCTCTTTTCAGATAAGCATTTTTAGGCAGGGAAAGTGCTAGCTAACGCTTAGGGCCACCTGTAAACTAGGTCAGAATCTGTTTTTCAATAAGAGATTGTCTCAGACAAGGATTCTTTTAAAATGTGTTCCTTAAGTTGGTTTTTCGCATGACTCCAATTATAAACCCGTGGGGCCAAGCGAGCAGTGTAAGCAGGGTTGGCGCCTGTGCTTGGAGGTCTGTAAAGGGGGTTCTCTGGCTGCAGAAGGCGGCTTCGGGGGCCACAGAGTCAGACATATCCTAGGACCAGGAGGAAGGACAGGGACCTGAAGTTGGATTCAGGTCCAGCTGACTGTGAAACATACCGTAGCCAAAGCAATGGTATTACCAGAGCTAGAGAAGGCGGCTCAATAAGGGGGTGGAGTGGCCGGGACCACCCAGGGGGCCCGAACGATGGGTTCCATGGAACAGGTCATCCATATGCTTGGTCGGTGAAATGCCCCTTAACACTCCAATTTATTCTGTCAGATCCCATGTTCACCAACTAACCTGTTACCTAATACTGAGAAGGATGGATTCAGGTCGCCCGCCAGGGACCTCGTACGGGTTTGGTTCTCATTAGCCAGTGTCTGGTTGCAAAGATCAAATTGCACTTCTGTCCTGTACATCTTAGGGACCAAGCCATGGTAAAAGGACCCTTTCAGGGGACTGCTATCCTGCAAGTCCTCTTTAATTATCTTACAATTTTCTGTTGTTGCTATTATGGTTCTGACTATGCACCAACTGACATAAATAAACCCCTGGACCACAGAAGCCCAGCCTTCCCCTCCTAGCTCCCTGAGATGCACAACAGGCAGAAGTCCTGAGGGGGTGTGCTCTCAACTCTCACGGCTGGTGCAGACCCGAGCGCATTGAACAACGTCGGGGGTTAGGGATGCCGACCCCACACGTCCATATGTAACTTCTGACTCCCCCAAAACTGAGCTGCTAATAGCCTACTGTTGACTAAAAGCTTTGCCGGTAACAGACGATAAGCACATGTATGTATTACACACGATATTCTTACAATGAAGTAAGCTAGAGAAAAGAAAATGTTACTAAGAAAATCGTAAGGAAGAGAAAGTACCTTCACAATATTTTCTGGGGGAAAAAAAAAAACCATATATAAGTGGAACCGCGCAATCCAAACCAGCAGGGTTCAAGGGCCAACTGTAGACCTCTCCCTCAGCTGCCTCGGCTTTCCTGCCCCCAGTTTCTCACTCTTCCTGACAAACCACTGCCATTCCCTCTTCAACGGCTGACAGATGATTACAGAGGCCCCCATTGTCTCTTTGCTCCTGTCTAGCTGAACAGCTGCTGGGGTGGACTTTTCTAGGTTTGTAAGAAACCTCAAACTCAATCCAGCCACCTCGCCACGTGGGTCAAAGAAAGCCAATCCCACCTCCCCCATGCCGGGCCCACACCAGGCCCACTTCTCAGCTGTCTTCCCACCAGACTTTGAACTCTACTAGGTCTCCCTAACACCTGGCACAAAGTAGGGCTCTCATTAAATTTGCGTTGAGTGGAAGAGCCAGGGGTCACACAGATAAGCCACGTGCTGGCCATTGGAACGGCCTCCAGAATCAGCCCTTGCCTTCTGAGGTCTGGGCAGAGAATCAGCCCCGTGTCAGCAAGGCTTGCTCTCCTGGCGTTTCCTGAATTTGCCGCTGGAGCAGAAACCAAGGCCTTGGGAGAGCCCTGGCTTCCCGCCTCTCATGGAGATAACAGCCCACATCAGAACCAGAACCGGGCCTTACTGAAGGGCCTCAGAAGCAGCCTCCATTCTAATGGCGCAGGCCTTCCTAACCTCGATCCTTACACCTGCAGGGTCTGTGGATCAAAGTCAGGGGTTCATCAACCTGGATGGAAAAAAAGAGCGTATGTATATCCCCTAAGCTCTAACAAAACACTAGCATTTCCTTCAATTATGAAGACAAGCCACAGATGACAGTACCTGAAACTTTTCCACCAACAGATTTTCACATGATATTCTCACATACTACAATAGTTGCAGATCTGTCTTGAAATTATGGTACTGTTTAGATCTGCTGTTAGATATGGTACATATTTCTATATAACTAGTGCCTCAGTAATCCTCTGTATTTTGTTTTATTCATTTAACAACAGTCCAAGGAGTCCTTTGGGCTCTGCCAGACATTGGTGTGGTCTAAGGAATGAAAAGAGTTAGAATCCCTTTGAGAACATGAGATCTGGGTCAGGAGAATATGATTTTGAATCTTTGCTCAGCTACCTAATAACCTGAGATAAGAATGTAACCTCTTTGAGTCTCCCTTTCCCATCTGTTAAGTGGGGGTTCCTGGGAGGATGGCATGAAATGGTGCATGGCAAGCTCTCAGCGCGGCCGGTAGGGTAAGCAATCAATAGGCGGGTCTAGATCTCTCTTCCTGGAGGGTGAACACGAGTCCTGCTGGTGTGCGTGTTGCTCGAGCACCTGGCAGAGGAGGGACCACGCTAGGGACTTGGCTGAGGCCCTTGCTTTGCCGAGTCCTGTGTGGGTAGAGCTGCAGTGGTAGAAATGAGGCAGCGCGGAGACTTGGCTGTGCTACATGTGGCTCCTCCCTTGGGAGACGGGAGCATGGCAGGAAAGGCAGCCCGCACACAAGGCACAGGCCTAGGGCAGGGTTCCTGAAGCGTGGGCTGTCCCTGGCATCAGGATCAGCTGCATGCTTTTTGAGATGGTCGTGTTCTGCTCCCTACAGGTGGAAGATCTCTGACCGACCCATTTGCTGATCCTCGCCCTCCCACCCCACCCTCACCCCAGGCATTACATTTGTAAGGACATTCGCTTGTGAGAATTAATTTATTTTGAAGAATCATTTCACTGTTTAAATATCTTTCATCATAGGGAGAAAAGCCAGATTTTTCTAACATGTTCACCTTGTATGTTGAATTTTATGCGCACAAAGAAAACCACAGGGATGCAAAGGGCTTTTCTGTTTTCATATACAGTGTGATGGGTTGCATTGTGCCCCTCCCAAATGCACAAGTTGAAGCTTGAACCCCCTAGCACCTCAGAATGTGACTCTATTTGGAGATAAGACATCTAGAGCGGTGATTAAGTTACAAGGAGACCCTAATCCAATATGACTGGGGTCCTTATAAGAAGAGGAAGAGGTTCCAGGGATGCATGAGCATAGAGAAAAGGCCACGTGAGGGCACAGGGAGAAGGGGGCCCAGAAGACCGTCCTCTGGAAAAACCAAACCTGTTGACCCCTTGACCTTGGACTTCTCTGCAGCCTCCAGAACTGTGAGATAATAAAACTCTGCTGTTTGAGCTGCCCAGTCCAAGGTTTCGTTATGGCAGCCCCAGCAAGCTAATAAACAGTGTTAATAATTGTCTGTTATCCGTTATATGGAAATTATAAAATAATGGATTTTGAATAAAATATCCATCAGTTGATTTCTTACCCAAAATATCTCCGGATTGTCACATGTTAAAGATATAAAAAAATCATCCTGAACCCTAGGGTATGCAAGTGATTGCAAAAGTTTTAGTTAATAATTGAATACACTATTCAAAAATCATCAAAGTTTAGATGAAAAACTGTTAAGGTGAAGGGAATCCTCTTATAAAAGGATTGGCTCTATGGGTTGAGAGAACAGAGCAGGATATTCTGCATAAATGACTTACAAATTCATTTACTGGCTCTTCTTTGTTGCCTACACACATCACACAAACACAATATACATCAATATTTAGAAATGCTGGAATTGCCTAGTTCTGTGAAAGAAATGGATGGCTTTGTTGGTTTTACTATAATGCCATTAGGTCACCATCATGGATTAACACTCACACTAGACAGCACCACACACTGACCCTAGACCAACCGGCCATCTCGTGGCCCAGGGCCATCCCCTCACCAGGTGACGCTGGTTATGAGGGACCCTTGTGAGAAGGGCTGAACTGCTCCGCACACGCCTCACCCTCTAACCGACATATTCTCCCTGCAGGCAGGGCCAGCTAGAGGCTCAACTACGGCCCGCAGTTCAGCCCAGGAAACTTAGGGTTTCTTCTTCAGGGTGCTCATCGAAGAAAGCAGAATTATTTCTGAATGTAAAGTGATCCACCTTCCTAGAATCAAGAGAACTGCCTAGTTATTTAAATAAACTGTTTCTTAGCATCTCAAAGCCAACTTTAAATTCATTCTAGATCATGCCGTGTGAGGCCCACAGTAGAGAATGACATGAAGAGGGGGGAGGCTGCCAACACTGTCCAATGACAACGTTTGACAATCCTCTGCAGGCTCCTCTAATCCTGTGTGTGCGGGGTAGGGGGTCGGTGCTGAATCAGCCACATTCTATTAGAGGCGATAAAAGCAGGGTTATCCAGCTATGTTTTATCACCATTTTGGACTACTCAAAAATACAAAGCATCTTGCTGTATACGTTCTTGACAAAGGTCACCCCTAAATTCTATCTTACAAATAGGAGAAAATTAAACGTTTTTTCCCCAAAAAGGTTGAATAAAATACAGGAGTATTTTATTTGCTGTGTGTGGGGTGTTACGGTGGGAGGATTGCTATGACAGGAATAATATAATTGGACAGATCCAAAGGTCCAAATGCTCCCCTGCCCTCATTGTTTTTCATTCTGTACCTTATATATATATTTACATTTGTTTATGTTTTAGTTTATGTATAATGTTCTTAAATTATTTTTATGTATCTATTTTTCACATGGTTTTGTCTTCTTCAGATTGAATTTTTTGAGATTTTCTTTTTTTGCTTCCAAAAGTAGTGTGTATTCATTTAGAAAACAGACAACACAAAAATGACACAAAGATGAAAATTAAACCCAACTGTGGTATTTAACCCCTGAAAGAAGCATTTGATAATAATTAAATTTTAGGTGAAAAGATTTGGGGTGAATAATACCCAGATAATTCTCATTCATTGTATAGAGTCTAACACAAATAACACCCATTTTTTTAATGAGCTGGTAATCTATACCAAATCTTTTATTACAAAATCATAAGCTTGTAATTCTGTAACATAACAATATCACACTCAGGCACACGATAAGATATTTTAGGTGAAATGTTTTCAAATTGCTGTCCATCTTGTGTGAGACATTCACACACCCTACCAACCACACTCAGTGGCATTACTTCTGCCAGACCCTGTATATCCTTCTAGTTTATAAATACACAGACAGACAGGCAGACAGACACACACACACCCCTATCTATATACACATACATACTCACAATTGTTTGACCAATAAATACTAACAGAAGGAAATTTATAATACATATAACTCAAAAGTTTTCATAAGAAAAGGCTCTTAAATTTATATTGAGTTATTACACCAATAAAAAAAGATTCCAAAGGCATTCATTCTAAAGGTAATGAATCCACTTCAAGTTACACTGTAAAAATAAAGTCATTTAGCCAACTAAAATCGCTGTTAAAATCCTGAATTTTAAAAAGCTTATAGTTTTGGGATTCCTACTCAGTTATTCTTGAGTCTATTCTTTAGGGGCTCCTCCTCCATGATGCAAACTTAGTGGGATGTGTGTTAGATCTGAAAACCATTAGCGCTAATTAAGATGAAGGTGGCTGTGTTCTTCAACTTCCTGTAAAAATGCTCAACAGGAAAATTGATGCTCACAGCAAACCACAGCCATCCTGTTTCTTTAGCACAACCTTTTCACAGCTGCAGTTGCCCGTAGTTTCTATTTTATGATATCAGTCATGGCGCAACATCTCTGTGCCCCAACTCTCCTCTTCCCCACCTTAGCATGTTGTTTGGCCATTTTAGAAAATTTAACATCTTTGCATGAAGTTTGTGTCTCTTATTGTTCCTCTTCCTCTTCTCAGGTCCAGGCTCTTGGCCTGCAGGCAATGAGGCAATCAACACAAGAGGAAGCAAAAGGTGGAGAAAAAGAGTGAGGCTTCCTTTACGATAAGCAAGGCGACAGCCTCACCTAGTTAGTTATTGTTGTTATTCTCAGTCCAGCTGAATGTGGAACGTGAGCTTTCTGTCCATGGAAGCCCTCATTTCTCAGAATGTACTTGCTCCTTCTCGGCTGAACATCATTTGAGTGATAGCTTAAGTTTATTCTTCTTATAGGCTGTCTTCTCAATGGTGAGGGTCTGTGTCTCAGCTGTACTTGAAGGTTCTTGGCTATTTTAGAAATACATCTTTTTGGACTTTATTTAGGTAAGAGTTTAGAATTTATTTAGATGAGCTATTTTAGAAACATTTCTTTTAGAACTTATTTAAGTAAGAGTTGATTAATTCGAGGAGGTTAGCATTTTTCAGAAAACACATTTGGCAACATCTACAATGTCATAACAGGTAGTACAATGCCAACTCACAATTTTACTGTAAGAGTAACTGCTAGGGAAATAAAGGTTGCTATGAAGTAAAATTATTTTTTTAACCTGTTGTCATATGTGTTTAATTTAAAAATGAATGCAAATTCAGCCCTGGCTCGGTAGCTCAGTTGATTAGAGCGTAGTCCCGCAATGCCAAGGTTGTGGGTTCAATCCCTGGTCAAGGCACATATAAGCAGTGACCAATTAATGCATAAATAAGCAGAACAACAAATCTCTCTCTCTCTCAAAAAAAAAAAACAACAACTGATGCAAATTCATAGACGTCACACCTTTCCAAAAGTGAGAAAATCAAGGTAAGTAGAATGATCCACCTACCTGTTGTTGTTTATTGTGGGAAAGGGAAGGAAACCTTTTCTACCTTACCCACTTAACTAAAGAGCACTGCTCTCCTCATACTACTTTCCATCTCTTCCGAGTATTCTCTTCAAGGGGCTCAAGTCTCAAAGCTAAAGTTTTCCTCACTTCTCAGTGCCACAGTTAGTTTTATCACGGAATTAAGATCTGTTCCTGTTCCCTGCAGAACACTCACACGCACACATTCACATGCACGCATGTGCTCTCACACACACCTACTCACACTCACACACGCTGCATTATGTTAACACACTTGATGTATTTTATTCATTTTATTGTTGAAAGTAGAGCCTTCTTATATAAGTTACAAGTGTTACCAAACTTACTTTTGAAAAGGTCAAAAGACTTAGAAAGGAAAATGTCTTATTCGCTTTAAAGCTATTTACTGTTGCCGTGACATTTCTAACAAAGCATTTGTATAATCCCAAACTCCCAGGACTGGAAAAGGTCATCTCCTTGTCTTGAAACTACATTTAAGAAAAAGGCTTCTGAAATTACAGAACACTTCCTCCACACTTAATTGTTAGGTGGCCTTGGGCAAATTACTTAGGCCCTCTAAGTCTAGTTCCCACAATAAAATTGGGAAAACGGTACTTATTCAATAGGATTATTAAATGAGACAAGTGCTTAATAACTGTAGCCATTTTTCCCTTTTTATTGACTCTATCGGGGGTGATGCTGGTCAACAAAATTTTACAGGTTTCAGGTGCACAATTCTACAACACATTGTCTGCACACTGTATTATGTGTTCACCATTCCGAGTCAAGCCTCCGTTCATCACCACTTATCCACACACACCCCTCCCATACCCTTCTCTACCTTCTCCCACCCTTCTTCCCCACTGGCAATCACCACACTGTTGTCCATGTCCATAAATTTTTCTCTCTTTATTTCTTTTTTTCTCAATCCCTCCACCCGCCCCCACCAACCTTCCCCACTTGACAGCTGTCAGTCTGCTCTACAAGTCTGTCTGTTTTCCTTGTTGGTTCATTTTGTTAGCCATTTTTTAAAACAAAAAAATAAGCGAAAGTAAAGAGCCTAACCCACAGTAAGTGCTCAATAAATGTCACAGTGTCCCTCCCTATTTTACCGTGAAAAGGATAAACCAGACGTGATTTAAACCTTAGTCCACATGTCCATACCCCTTAAACCTCTGCATTGCAAAAGAATGGTGAAGGGAGGCATACATAAAGAGCACTTTAAATTTCTCAGAAACAGCATATTAATTAAGGCATTCCTTATTCTAGTATTTTTTTTCAGTTTTAATTTTCACAAGTGAGGGTTGCAAAAATACAGACAGGTATTTATGACAGGGAGGGGAAACACTCTTTCCAGCAAGAAGTGAATGTATGAAAATTTGGTAAAACAAAAATGAGTCACACCTTAAGCCACCAGAAACTTCCAAAGTAAATGATGTGTTCACAAAATGTTAAATAAGCCTTGAAAAAGGCATAAAACTGAAAAGGTCCAGGAATTAGGTAGCTCACGTCTTCTTGCATTTTATCATAGATCGGGGAACTTCCAGCCTATGGGCCAGATCTAGAATTTCATGTCATCAGTGATCTGGGTGAAGTGGCTGCTGGGCCCTGAGGATGATTTCCAGCGTGGGGATTTCTCTAACTATCGCAATTCATTCCAATAGGTGTAACCCTTAAAGAGTTTAGATATTAGAGTAATCCAAGAGCTGCGAACAACTGACCTATGAATAAGCTTTTCAAAGATTATTAGAAAACCCGACTGTGACTTTAAGTAAATCATTTAAATCTCTTTAGACTATAAAAGGAAGAGTTCTAACTAGATGATGTTCCAGTTCAGCAGCAACATAAGTCGATGAGGAAAACATATAGTACTTAAAACACACAATCCAAGTGAACAGTCAGGGTATTTTCTACACAAATTGACCCCAAAACCTTTCCCAGGCTTCTGTTGTCTTCCGTTACTGTCCTGTCTCATTCTTTCTCCTGCCTTCCCACCCATCTTTATCTCTATCAAGCAGTTCTACTTTCCTTAATTAGAATCTTTCTGCAGCCTTTTCATCATTTTACCACTTCTCCGCGTCCTACTATGTACCCTGGTTATGCCACTGACTTATTGACTTATTTAAAAGAACTTGTACTTATTGACTAAATTGGCCTGTGCCCCAGGGGAAAAAAACAACTTTTTTGATACCAAAAAAAAAAAAAAAAAAAAAATTCCTTAATCTTGGTCTATAGGTCTACGGGTACATGGCTTGAAATTTTAAAACTACAATGTTTTATGCCAAAACATTAATCATGTTAAATGAAAATTGTTATATTGAGTGACACAGAATTTGATTAGCAATAGCGGCTGTGCACTGCACTGTCAGGATGTTGAACAGAATGATTCTAAAGAGAAACTGTCTTCTTAAAAGACTCTACTTAGAAAATGGTTTAGTTCAGGATTTGAACTTAAGTAACATGTCTGTAGCAATAGATGGGAATGGTTTAGTTCTGTGGTGATTTCCTTTGAAGCTTCCAGTGACTCCCTTCACTGTAAAAGCATTTACTGTTGCTGGCCAAAGTGACGATTCAAAGGCAACTGTGTGGACACCACATGCACAGAAAGGACATACTTCCTGACTGACATAAGCCCCCATTTTAAAGGGGGAAAAAGACTCCTGTGGATCCAAACTATCCAGTGGTCAGAAAAAATTCTACTGATAATCGTGCTTACATTTTGACTCAAAACACAAGTTATGAATTACCAGTAATCAATATACTGGTGAAACTGGCATTCTGTGCAACAGGAAGAAACATGGCCTTCTACTGAAAAATTAAACTTTATCTTGACATACGATGACCCATTAAAAGACATTTAGTTCTTCTCTCTAGCTCATAAAGAAAATAGTTTAAATACAATTTTTCTTACCGTTAAAGGATACTGTAGGAAGGCATGATCAGGGACATAAGCAGAGAGAGAGCAAGCGAGATATGAGCCCAGAGGGAAAACTGTCCCTGCAAAAGGTGTCATCTTCTAACGCAAATGCGGAGTCGTTTTTGGACAGCCATTTTAGACAAGCTCTGGCCTCCTGTTAAGTGTGACATACTGAGTCAGAGGCAGACGTTCTTCTGTGGTTATTTGCTTCCTGTATGATTAATTTGTTGTTTGTTCCTCCTTTGCTGAAGAAAAAGAAACTAGATTGGTCTTACTTAAGAAGCAAGCAAAAAAAAAAAAACACACATAAAAAAACCCTAAACTAAAAAAATTAAATGTTTCTCCTTCCCACAAGGTGTAACATACCTGTCTGGCACAGTGGCTGGAGGAGATCAGAACCTCCATCCAGTTAACAGCCCAGCTTAATTCTAAACACCTCTGTGAAAATAATTGTTCATGGAGCCCGAGATTCCTTCAGGAAAATTCCATTTGAAAGTATTACTCTCAGTATTAACTGTGCCATTAAGGAAAAGAGTCACACAATAACTAATAGCTCTCAAATACACTAATAATTAGGATAAATGATTCTTCCTCATCTATAGAGAATTCAAGTGTATAAAGAGACAGTCACGCATGCAGGTGAAGAGAGCTGGGCAGGTGTGCGAAAGCAAATGAGTTTTGAAATGTGATTTTGGCGCCCAAGTCAGGATGAATGATATATTCATTCATATGAAGATCCAGAGCTTTCTATGCCAGAATGTTTTGTTTCTGTCCTTCATATTTAATGGGATAAAAAAACTCTCCCAGGAGATCCTTGACAAAAGCACAGAGGTAATGAATGGGGAAGCAAAGCCAGATTTCTCATTAAAGGACTCTAAGAGGTGGATGGGCAATGGAATTTATGTGGAAAATATTATATCAACATTTGGGATATGTTCGAACAATCTGAAAATGTTTGTAACTTTTTCTAGGTCCATCTGAAAGGATCAGACTTAATGTTCACAACACATACCATGTAACTCTGATAAAATAATATCAGTTGAAAGAATGAAAAACAGGCATATTTAAGTAAGTATCTTTGTTGTAAAATTTGAACTCTGGGTCTGATTTTGCTGGGTTTTGAGGAAAATGGAATGAAAAGACAAGTTACCTAATATTCCCTTACCTGTAAAATGACAGGACTTGGTAGACCAGTGGTTCTCAATTCAAGAGGCTGTTGGAAATGTGTAGAGGAATTTTTAATTGAGAGTGGGGGACAATGGATTGGAATGGTGGAGGGAAGGGGCTGTAGGATTCATGGGTAGAGCCAGGAACATAGAAATTTCCTATGTTGCTTAAGACAGTCTCACCCAAAATACCAGAAGTGCTCCTACTGGGTGATACTGAGATAGTTGATGTCTAAGGTTCTTTCAAGCTCTAAATCCTTTGAGACAGGAGTCCAGCTGCACGAGCAGAGTTATCATGATGCCAGGCCATGGCAGGATTCCTGGACACAGAGCACGGGCGGATCAGTGACTGAGGGTCCTCTACTCTGCCTGCAGCCTCTTGAAGACATGACTGTACCCTTCTTGCCTGGCATGGGGTCTGGAGTCCAAGGGACACTCAATATATGAATAACACATGCAGGCGTGGGGCTGGATGGAGGTGGAGGCCTGCAGCTATCATCTTCTTCCCCCTCTACTAACCTCAGGAAAACAGAAAACTTGACAAGCTACCAAGTAAATGCCTGAGTGAATTTATGCGGAAGTCTAACTACAATTGGGTCTAAAAAGAGAACATGGGCAATATGATGGTTTCTCCATGTAGTTTCAAAATTATTTTTAAGTTCTCTAAGTAAGGCACCCCAAACACACACACACACACACACAGAGAAACACACACTCAGTGTGCATATAGCTCGTGGCTATTCCCACCCACCAGGGACAGCTCAGTTAGAAGAGAGTACGTCACAGGGAAGGCTGAAGCCTCTGCGACGTGCATGGGAATAGTCATCTAGAGTTTGGGTCTATTTCATCTTTAATGAAAACTTGTAAATACAATCAATGGTGGACACATTTATGGTGTCTACCATGCACCATGGGACCTAAATCTGATAATGTTCCTCCCCTGCTCAAAACCCTCCAGTGGTTTCTCATTTCACTTACAAAAGTCCAAACTCTCTGCCTAGACTCGCACAGACCCATGCCAAGTCCTCTGGCCTCATCTCAAGCAACATTCCCTCTTGCTAATTTATCTTCTAGCCCTTTCTGTTCCTTAAATGCACCAAGCTCATTTGCATCTCGGGACCCCACACTGGTCACCAGGTTCCTTCTCAGTCTTCAGTTGTCAGCAAAAATGTCCTCATTCATACCCCATCTCTGCTCCTGCTTTCTTTTATGCATAGCACATGTCACCACTTGACATTTTTTCGTTTATTTAATGATTTATTTACTTGTATGCCTCTCCCCACTGGAATTCAAGCTCCATGAATGCAGGGACCTTCTTTCCTGCTCTCAGCTCAGCATCTGACACCTGCTAGGTGCTCAATTAATATTGTTTGTTGAATGAAAAAGAAAATCGATAACTCCTACAAATTCCACCAAAACAGAACATTTCCTTAAGAGCTTAAGACTGTTCCCTCATGGGCAGAGCCAGGAACATAGAAATTTCCTATGTTGCTTAAGACAGTCTCACCCAAAATACCAGAAGTGCTCCTACTGAGTGATGCTGAGATAGCTGATGTCTAAGGTTCTTTCAAGCTCTAAATTCTTTGAGACAGGAGTCCAGCTGCACGAGCAGAGTTATCATGATGCCAGGCCAGCGAATAAGGAGTGCCCCTCCCTCTGGCACAGTGAATAAGGAATGCCAAGGCTAGGCTTGAACCTTCTCGAGAAGCCTTAAGTTAATGGGAATTTTTCCAGAAGGAAGGTGTCAAAGATCAGCAGGTGAGCCCACCAGCGGTGTTGGCAGGGTCTTATGCAGTGCAAGTGGCTTATGCCACTGGGCACTGGGGAGGAAAAAATGGATTAAGAGAGCTGAAAACAAAAAATCCAATCAGAAAGAAAGGGGGACAATAAAAAGATAAAGGGAATGGGGCAGGAAAAGATGGAGACACGGGAGAGCTGATGTGGCTGGTGAGGGAGCGTTCCAGCCACATGACCGCAGGGGCCTTGGAGGTCATGCTCTGCGGCAGATGGCACACAGGTGCTGGGCCTGACAGTGCCTTCTGCCCTTCCGCCACGGTGAGGTGTTCCCGATCAGCGTCAGCCTTTCATGATAAGGAATTTTAAGGCTACAGACATCGAAGTCCACACCATCATTTACAAATGAGGAAATGGGGGTCCAGAGGGACCACATGACCTGCTCATGTCACACAGCGGGTAGCAGCCGAACTGGGTCCGAAGCCCCGTCTCCCGCTCCACGGTCTAGAGTCATCATTGCCTTACGCCTCACTTTAGGTTCAGAAGGAGGATTTTACTTAATTCTTCTCTATAAGCACAGGAAGAGGCAGAAGGGAGAGGTAAGGAGAGGCAGAAGAAACAGAGCTAGGGAGAGGGCTGTGATGCGGAGGGGAGAAGTTGAGGGTAGTGTGCGTATTGATTGCTGGTGGGGCTGTTATTATTCGGTTGCCCAGGAAGTTCATTTGGTTTTTTTCATAAGATGGCTCTAGTAGAGTGCTTAGTTGTCTTTAACTTCATCTGAAGCAATTTTGTTAGACTATATTGTGACAGCTGTCATATCAGTGTGCATTTCAGAAAAGCTTATCAAAATTGGTGAATTTTTGTGTAGCCATTTTAATATTGAAGATGGAGGAAAATATGCAACGCTTTCGGCATATTATGCTTTATTATTTCAAGAAAGGTAAAAACACAACTGAAACACAAGAAAAAGATTTGTGCAGTTTATGGAGAAGGTGCTGTGACTAATCGAATGTGTCAAAAGTGGTTCGCAAAGTTTTATGCTGGAGATTTCTTGTTGGACAATGCTCCATGGTCTAGTAGGCCAGCTGACACTGACAGCGATTAAATCAAGGCATTAGCCCTGGCCGGTGTGACTCAGTGCATTCAGTGCTGGCCTGCGAACCAAAGGGTCACCCAGTTCGATTCCCAGTCAGGGCACATGCCTGGGTTGCAGGCCAGGCCCCCAGTGGGGGGGCATGTGAGAGGCAACCACACATGGATTTCTCTCCCTCCCTTCCCCTTGCTAAAAATAAATAAATAAATCAAGGCATTATCTGAGAACAATCAACATTATACCATGAAGGAGATAACTGACATACCCAAAATACCCAAAATCAATAGTTTTTGGTGAAAATGAAAAACGTGTCTTTTATTTTACAGAAAAAAACTAAATGACTTTTTGGCCTACCCGATATAAGCAAAGGTCAAAAATAAGTAGATTGAGAACCTGAGGCAAACAGACTATCCCAATTCTGGACTTCAAAGAGAATTTAATTGTGCAACTCCCACGCGACACATAGGCTAGCCCGAGCTTAGTGACAGAGTAAAGCAATAATCAATAGGCTCTCAGACCAATCAGGCAAAGAAGATCAATATGGAGGCATATTAATCTACAGAAATAAAAACCAAGAGCAAACAGAAGATTACAAGACAGCAGCATGTCTTGAAAACACCGGTCCTGGAAAGCAGAAAAGAATCAGTCACAGCCAATGACCCTCCTGTGGTGACCCCAAATCAACAGAGACTGAATCAGGGCAACAATTATTATGTACAGCACATGGACATAATATGGGCAGTTTTTAAAGAAAAATAACTCTGGTTTTTCAAGTTGTGTTTCCATTGTTACAGTGTAAGAAGTACTTACCCTGGCTGAAAGATGTTTTAGAATACTGTATTCCCTCAATTCTAACACCTTCATTTAGCAGAATGCCCCCCTTTATAACTTTTCAGGGGAATAAGAAACAGTACCAGATTAAATGTATGCATTTACTATGAGAAGAATTCTACTTTCAAAATATTAAAATAGGGACATTATGTGATTTTAAAAAAACAAAGCGATTTCCTTCTTCCCCGTAAATTATCAGCATACTTACATAGAGGGTTGATCATTTAAAAATAACCTCAAACGGAGAAATTAAAAACAAATTCTACACTATTCTGTGCTCTATTAACATAAATTAGTATAACCTTACTTGGGGAGAAATTTGGAATATATTTCTTTGTTCTGGCAGCTCAGCATCCATTTACCCCACTTACAATGGTGGTTTTCTGTTTCTGTTTGCAGAATCATCTCCCCCTTCACCCTCAGGTCATGTGGGTCCAAAGGCATTCACTCCCACCCCAGAGACAAGAAGAGCAGGGTCGTGCATTCATTTGGTCCCAGGCACCTTTTTGGTGATGGCTGTGACCTCATGAGGATCAAGGGAACTTATGTCCAGAGGTGAAGGTTCCTCCCGCAGGATGAGCCTGGAGTTGAGCAGGTGAGGATGTAGGGGCCGAAATGGCCACACTCAACTTCTGACCACATGAAGTCTGAATCTGAGGCCAATAAAGGAGGGGTGGGTGGGGGTAGATAAAAACCAGCTACTGACTTTGTTGGTTGAATCTATCTATACCCGAGGCTAGCCTTATTTCTGGCCTTTGAATGTATGCTAGTAAATAAATTCTCTATTGTGTTTAAATTGGTAAGTCAGGTTTTCTATCTTAACTGATGAAGGAATCAGCACTAAAAGTGAGTGTTGAATGTGACTAACCCTAAAATGTGCCATGATTGTATTGTTAAGGGATTTGGCGGAAAAAAAATTAGAATGCAGGAGTATGTTGGCTATTTTTTACAGCCTTCAGTAAGATCCACAGGAAAGAGATAAACTTAGGATGAAACTGACTGGAAGCAGCCAAGATAGTTCAGAGTCAAATAATCTGGAGCCTTGTGGGTTGGAAAACCCAATTTCTCTCTGTCACGCTCATGTTAGACAGAATAGTGTCAGAAGGTAAGAATCACGTTCAGGAAATATTTTGGAACATAGTGGAAGCCTAATTCTCCACTGTCCTTACAAAGACATTCCATTACGTTCTCTCATCGGAGCAAAAGGCCAGCTACTTTCACTTGGGAGGTACTGGGATCCATCTCAGGAGCAAGGGGTTAAGTTATCAGTGGTTCCCCCACCTCAGGCCATTGTTTTAAATTGTACCTAATCAGAGACCAAGAGAGAGGCCACAAAGTTAGGGTGTGGAGGGTGGTTCATCTGCTAGGAGACAGGAGAGTCCAGGCCTGATTTGGCATTCAAAGACTAGACCCAACACATTCTTGAGTTCTGGTGACTAATCTGTGGCGTTCAGGGATTGGATACTACAGGATGAAGCCCAAGGCTTGTTAAAAACAGTTTATGATTGCTCCAACCCCAAGTTAATCCCAGGATCCTTTAAACCAGGAGAACAAGAAGTGGGCTATGGAATAGGGGTAGCTCTGCCCTTATACATGGCTCTGGAAGATAACGGATAAGGATGATCCTCCCAGGGAGGAGAAGCAGGGTAAGCCTCTGGCTGACTGAACTTCTCATCCACAGCACAGGTGGAGCTGTTCAGTGGGCCATAATATATGCTAGAGACTGGTGACCAATGTCTCATTCTCTCCTTTCCCAAATGGAAATTTAATCACAAAATTCCTCTGCTCTTTTACCACTGTATACTGGGTATTAAACTCAGAATTGAACCATTTGGATACAAGAGACGCCACTATGTCTAGTGCTGACAACAAGGCTGTGGGGAGTTTGGACCTGGTGCTGGACTTGGACCTGAATCAGCTGTCTCTCTTTGGGAGGAAGGTGCGTGAAATGTATTATGTGGGGGAATTTCTGAAATTGTATTATGGGAAGATACGTGTGTGTGGACGTCGGAGAGGTAAACAGAGCGCACATTTGTTGCTTTCAGGCTGTCCCGCATCCATTCCCTTGAATTGCAGTAACAACCTCAGATTTGCGGGAGAGAGAGAACCACTGATCTCCTATTCTTTTGCTCCTCTGACTTCAGTTGGGCTAGCTTTACCCTGACTCCAGGGATAGAGGGTGACCACCCCTGGCCAGTTAGGCTCTGTGGTTCTCTGGCTACAGTGATTGGTTCAGAGAAGAGCACTGGCTGCTTGTGTACCAAGGAGATGCAATGAGACTTTCTGTAAAACATGTGGGGCTGGGACTGGTGGCATCATAGCCACACCGTAAACAAATGGAGGCTGAGAATGAAGCCAATGCAGGAAAGAGCTGCGTGGGGAGCCCGAGACTCCAGAGATACAGCAATCAGATGCAACGCCATTTGGATCCTGGTACAAATGAACTAAAAAGTATGAGGCAACCATAAATTTGAATACTGATCGATATTTAATAATATTAAATTACCACTAAATTTTACATGTGATAATGTCATTGAGGTTAAGCTGTTTTTTTTTAAACAAAGAATCCTTACATTTTTAGATACATACTGAAATATTTGTGGAGGAAATGGTATGAGGTCTGGGTTTGCTCCAAAGTAAAGTGGAAATGCGGGGGATGTGGGTAGGGGTATAAATGAAACAAAAATGGCCTGAGATGATCGTCCTCGAAGCTGGGAAAGGTGTATAAGGCAATTTGTTATTATGTTCTGACTGCTTCTAATGTACATTTGAAATGTTTCCATAGCAAAGTTTAAAAAATAAAATAAAAATGACCTGTGGTTCACCCCCTTCTTCATCCACTAGCGGCTGTTCGAGAGGTTTGCTCACTCCAACACACACATCCCCAGGCCTGGGGGCCGCCGAAGTTACCTTTTACTTCTCAAAACGATCTCTTTGGCTCATGGATGAAATGGGACAGATGCTGAGGGCTCCCCTGTAATGGTTCAGAACTCATATAGTTGTTCCGCACAAAAGCATTAAACTCTCAAAATCTGAGAACCTCTTAATGGCAACAAAAAAGCAAGAAGCAAAATTCCATCTAACCAAAGAACAAAAGAAAATCCTTCCACTAGATCAGCAGCCCTTCAACTAGATCGGCAGAGATATAATTTGGGTCATATGTGCAGGTCTACATTTTCTACTAGCTGCATTTTAAAAAGAATAAAAAGTAAAATTATAATAATGCATTTTATTTAATATACTATGCATTTGATAAATATTATCATTACATGTGCTCACAATAAAAGACATTAATTAGGTACTCTGCTTCTTTTTTTCACACTAACTTTTCAAAACCAGGCGTGTATTTTACTCCAAGCAACACAGGGCCACCACCACACTGGACAACACAACCCTGGAGGCTGAGAGCCTGCTGGAACGGAGCCCCGGTCTCACTCATCCTCTTCCAGGCAGGATGCCTGGAAGACACTTAGCAGACAATCAGCATCAGTCCTGGGAAAGTCTTGGGCCACCTTTGGCTGCCAAGAGCCACCTCAGGGCTATGGCTTCAGGGTTAAAAAGAGTTTATCCTGCTTGGAGCCATCTCTTAGAACAGGGCATTGACTAGGTATTCTTGGGCTTGTGTTCAGTAGAAATATAGACCAAAACTGGCATCGCCCTCCGGGAGTCTTAGTGCTGACAACCCTAGTACAGGACTTGGATGCTCAGCCAAGACCCTGCACGTAATACCCTCACACTGGGGCCTCAGAAGAGATTCACAGGCTCAAAGCCTCGGCGGCTTTCCACTGTGCACCAAGTAAAATCTAAAGTCCTCGCTGTGACTAGCAATGACCTGGGGATCTGACAATGCCTACTTATCCCCTACGGACCTTTTCTACCCCTCCCCCATTCCCCCACCCCTTTGTCTTGGGCTCTTGTGCTGACACTTTCCTCCCGGTGGTGGGTTTGTGCCCTCACCCCACTCATTCTGCGTTCTCATGCATAGTCCTCACTTCCCACTTGAGGGGGAGCTTCACGAGGGCAGGGGGTTTTGTCTTGTTCTCTGCTGTCTCCCCAGTGGCTTAGATCAGAAACTGACATGTCACAGGGGCTTGACAAATATTTGTAAATGGATTTTAGAAGCTTCCAATTCCAAGTTTAGGTTCGCCCTTCATCTGAAGGAGGGCTGGGATGAGGCTGCCACGTGCTGGGCTCCAGACAAGGAGGTTCCCCCGGTGGAGCAGAACTGCGCTGGATTTGCTCCTCCAGAGAGACCTGGGAGGCTCTTGCCTCTCCTGATGGGCTGTGACACAGGACAGCCATGGAAAAAGACAACTCGGGGACCTGCCGGCACATTTACCTTTTCCAAGCAGGGCTATTTGCCCATGCCAGGGATGTGAAAGGGTCTCTTAATTTAATTAAAAGGCAAAAATTTCTCAGTTGGTCACCAACATCCAATACCAGTGGCCCCCAGGGGAAAACCCATGTGATATATAGAGAGAAGTCTCTTACAACTTAAGGGGCAAACTGGTGGAAAGCCCCATTTTCACATCCTGCCATGTACCTACTTGTGCACACACACAGGGAGCAGCTACTGGCATATGGATAGCTGTGTGTTCCTTTTCATTGCCAATCATTAGTTATGAAGCCGGATGTGGTTTTTATAATCATTTCTGGGGTGAGGACAACAGCCATATTTTTCCTTTCTCAGACTTCTCTCCAGCTCTAACGGTTACACGGTGTCTCTCGCTGGAGAGGAGAACCACGTGCACATGAAAGAAAGCAGTTCCCTGGGGTACGGAAGAAACAAGGGTCTGTCAGCTCTGCACCTTTGGGCCTGACATCACCCATCTGAACACTGCAGCAAGCGCTCAGTGACCCAAGACTTCCCCTGAGACCGCCGACTGCTCTGAAGCCAGGCCTGGCTGGTGCAGCTGCTACCTAGGGGAGACAAACCCAACCAGTCTGCATGTGGACAGTCAATGGAGGCATCTGTAGATATCACAACAGTGGAGGGTCCTCCTGGGATTCAGACCTGGGGACCACGGATGCTAGACAGCTTGCGACATACCAGCCTCCCCTACTCAGTGAAGAACTTTCCCATGTGGCCCTCGATATAGGTGGAAAACCTGTTTCCAGTTATCTGAGTTCAGGCCTTATCTCCATTTGACACATAAACTTAAAGTAATTATTACACTGTTGTATTAGTTGCTGAATTTTCTAGTAATGCAACCGTCATATAAATGAAATACTATGTTTCGCTCGGATTTTCACCAAGAGTTGTTCACCCCTTCTGGAAAGTCATGTGCCCAAGGACACTGCCAGTTGAGGTAAAAGTCGCTAACTCTTACCCAGGTTAGTCCAAAGTTAAAGCTGTTCCATTTATGGTAATTCGGGCGTGTCCAACCTTTGGTGTCTCTGGCCCACACTGGAAGGAGAAGAGTTGTCTTGGGCCGCAAATTAAATACACAAATACTAACAAAAACTGATGAGCAAAAAAAAAAAAAAGGTTTTAAGTAAATTTACAATTTTCGTGTTGGGCCACATTCATAGCCGTCCCGGGCTGCACGCGGCTCGCGGGTTGGACCACCCTGGTGCAAACACCTGACCATTTACTTCATTTTGATTGTAAGGAGTTGTACCTAATCACTCCCAAATCGAAGTTATTTTTATATTCCTGTTATTTCTCTTTTTTTTAATGTATTATTTTTTTATCCTCAACCGAGGATGTATTTGTTTTTTGCTTGTAGAGAGAGAGAAAGGGAGAGCGGGAGGGAGATAGAAACATCAATGTGAGAGGGAAACACCAACTGGTTGCCTCCCAGATGTACCTGGACTGGGGATTGTACATGCCTGGACTGGGGATGAAACCCACACCCTAGGTATGTGCCTTGACCTAACCTGCAACTTTTCGTTACAGGATGATGCTCCAACCAACTGAGTAACACTGGCCAGGGCCATTTCTCTTTGTAATTACAGAAAAAAAATTACACGGATTTTGGAGGAAATTATGTGTAAGGTCAGGTTATTTCATTAGTGAAGGTTCACTGAAGCTCGTGAAGGGGTCATTAGAAAATACTGTCACTGGAAGTGGGCACGGGGTCAGACAAGGCTGACAGCCACTGCCTCTGGTGCTACGCAGGTGTTTGCATGTCCCTGGGCTCTGTTTAAAGTCATGAACCGAGTTCAATGGCTCTGCTCACCAGGCCTGGAAAGTGGCAAGAGGAGCCCATGGGGACCACCACCGCCGCTCCCCTATAATCCTGGGAGGGAATCTTGCTCACTCTTTATTTCTGAATGATCACAGATATGTGAGGTGTTTTCTTCCTTCTGTTTCTTAGCAAGCCCTGCTGTTCTCTGTGGCTTGCCCAAAACAGTATTTTTCTACTCCCAGTTTCCACCTGACTTAGCTACTGTAAGAGCTCTCTGCCTCCCACTTAGCTCCTCTGAATTCCCCAAATGGCTGGAAAACACTACCAGATCATCCCTAATGGGATGGATGACAACCATTTCAGCGACAGGAAAGACAATGGACAGTGCTTCCTACTGGACCAAATGCACATAGGTTGTTCCCTCAACTGCAAATATGGCTGCAGGAACAACAGGATCAGCCTCAACATTCTGTGTGTGTGTGTGTGTGAGTGTGTGTGTGTGAGTGTGTGTGTGTTTCTTAATGCTGGCTTTCCCTGCTTCATGGAGTGTTGGAGCATTTCCTTCTGTTTCAGAACCAACCCAACAGGATGATCAGCTGTGGCTTAGGTAAAAACAACTCCACGGCTATATTTAAATATTGACTAGTTTGAGAGGAACCAACCACAAACATTTGAGGTGTGAAAACCACATGTGTCTTATGTTTTATAGGGTACCCTCAGGAAGATAAATAGGCAGTTAAAAAAAACCTAAATGGCCTCTCCCTGCCTTACTTACCATCATTAAACAAACAAACAAACAAACAAAAAACAACACAAAGCAACAATTAAACAGAACCCAACCCGGACGTTCATCTTAGCTTTTGGGTGAAAGCTGTGTCCTAGCACAGCAAGTAAGCTCTCTGGGTACCGTGGCTCTAAGGTCAAGGACAGCCTGTTAGCACCCTGACCGGTGCGGTTCAGCTGGTGGGGCATTGTCCCACAAAGTGAAGGTCGCCGGTTCGGTTCCTGATCAGGGCACATGCCTAGGTTACAGATTGGGTCCCTGGTTGGAGTGTGCACGAGAGGCAACCGATCGATGTTTCTCTCTCACGACAATGTTTTTCTCCCTCTGTTTCTTCCTCCCTTCCCCTCTCTCTAAAATTAAATAAATAAATAAATAAATAAATAAATAAATAAATAAATATTTAAAAAAGAATGACCTGTTAGCATAACCCCCGCCTTGGTCAACATCCCCTCCCACCTCTGACCACCACCCCTTTCCGTCACCACAGCCGCCTCCTTCCAGATTAGCTTCTCCAGCTCCAGGCTCTGCCATCGATGACTTTTCTGGCCCCACACTCAATCTCTCAGTCCTCTTCCCCAGCCAAAAAGAAAAACACACAAAGAAAGTAACTGCCTAGTAATAAAAATATTTTCTGTGATCTTTTTAGCTGCTCACCCTATGCATGGGTCTGACCGCGTGGCTAATCAGCGAGAAGGGACACTGTCCGAGCCCCTAGCATAGCAGTCATCCAACACGCGCGGTTTTAGGGGTCAGGGAGGCTACAGCAATCAAACAGACAAAATTCTCCAACCTCACGGAGCTTACATTTATATCCGAGTTGGTGCTGTTAAAATAAAAAAACAAAGACCAGCCTTGAAAATTCCCTGAGCAGACAAAACCAATTTAGTCATACAAGAAAAGCTTAATTTAGCTTGTTTTGCAAGACTAACTTGACCTGAGTCATTCTTTGCTTTTATGCCTCTGGAAATCATAAGCAAAACTTGACCTGTTTCCCAAGGTTGACATAAGGTAACCACTCACCAATTCCCTATCATTTAAAAAAATTCTAGTATCATAACCAATCACTGTGAAGAATAAACAGTCACTGCTTTCTCACTCTATTAGCTGCTTTATAACAATGTGCCCCGAGCCTCATTCCGTGTTTTGGTTTTCATGCTCCCAGTTTACAAACTGTCTTTTTGGTGTGTGCATGATAAACTTTTACTAATTACTGCTGTGGTGATTCATTGGTTTTACTTTTGCTACTTCTGCACTTTTGACAATGTAATGGAAGTAATGCGAATTTATCCTTGCTTTGTGCAGTACAGGTGTTCATTTCAGCCCAGCTCATCTGATGTGACACGCCTATTAATTATCCCCAGGAGAAGGGCTACCTCAGGCCAATTCTAATGTGAATGTAAAGTGCTCCAAAGTCCTTGCGGGGCAGTCATTTAGATTTGAGAACCAGTCCATACAAATACACTTAAGGGTATGCTGACGGGCCAGCCCACAAAAGTCTATTTCATTTGTAATGTGACCAAACTGAAACTTGGTTTCTAAGGCTTCAAAGGAAAGGACTTGGAGGTGTCCTAGGGAAGAGAGGTTCATTTCTCCCTGGAGTGTACCAGCTTCAGCCTCTGACCCCTTCTCTAAGCCCGCCCCACATTTTCCCTTGACCCCACTCAGGACCCTAAGGGGCTCCTATCTCAAAGTTATTCTTATCTGTATGTCATCATTCCCTTTCCCAGGATAATATGATTTCATCAAGATATAAGGAGGAAATCAAATTGTTGCCTTTTACTTTTAAACAGAGACCAATTGTTAACCCAAATGATGTTAAATTAGTGGTCTTTTTGTTGCGATAAAAGAAGACATTTGGTCGGAGGAAGACACCATACAGTAGAGTCACATTGTCTAAGGTTAACTTCCTTAAGTTTCTCCCACTTTTTATAGTTAACTTCCTTCACATAATGAATATTTTTTATTAAAAAGTCATATATGGAAAAGTTTAGAAAATATAAGTAATATAATTTTTTAAATGACTCATTAGTATTCAGAGAAGAAATTTCCTTCTAGTCTTTTTCTTTCTGTGTGTATATAAAATGGGATCCTGTGTGTGTGTGTGTGTGTGTGTGTGTATATGGTTTGATACCCTTCTTTTTCACATTTCCCCATATTATTAAATATTCTCCTGATGTAATTTTAATAGTTGCATATTTCATTTTATGGATGTTCTATTATCTTATATAAATATTTTTCATTGTTAGACACTTAAATTGCATCTAATTTTATTATTATGAATTCTACTATGATTAATATACTTGTATCTAAATGTTTATGGTCATTTGGGATTATTTCCTTAGTATGAATTTATTAGAGTACAGATACTGGAACAGAAGATGTGAAGATTTTCTCTTAAAGATCTTGATATATATATGTATTGTTAAATTGTTTTCTCAAAGTTTTAGCATTCATGCTTTTATTTCGTTTCAATGTGCTATTATCACTCTTGAAAATCTATGCCAATTTGATAGACAAAAATTTATAAGTATGGGCAGTTTTAATTTTCATTTCTTTGATTATTAATGAGGTTGACAATGTTTCAGATATTTATTGTCTTCTCCACTATTGGTATATCTTTCTCCATTAACTGTTACCTGGATTTTTTAAAATCACAGGGTTTTAGTGCTTTCCTTATTTCTTTCATTTTTGAACCTTAAGATTACCTAAAAGCTCCATCACTTTTCATTTTCATAGACAAAATAAAATGTTGTAACCACTAAGGGACGAGGTGATTAGCAGTGACCATTCATGTAGGTTTATAAAGCAAGTTTCATAACTCAAGGGCTGCCTCTACCCGCGACAGATGCATACTTACAAAAGTGTTCTCTTAGATTGCCACTGTGGCCGTTTTGTGCAGTCTGTGGGAATTTTCATCATTCTAGGAAATATTTCCATCCCACATTGGGAGGAAGGAACAGGATGACAGGCACATCTTACCACAGTTCTTCCTATCTCAAAGGCAGAAGTAGGAATGCCTTGATTTATGTTATACATGTGCGGACACGTGTAAACCTCTGAAGTTTCAGTACAGAAAGCAACCATTATGACCTTGAGTCAGCTTGTTCCATTATCACAAGGCCGAAGTTCCCAGCAACTAAGCAGTAATTTAGACTGACCTAATGACTATCCAAGCTTCCTTTATTTTTGCCATCTTTATTAGTCATTATGTAAATATGTTGGAAAATGTAAAACTTAATTTATTTATTTTTTAATGTTTGAAAACTTGGCAATAAAAACCTCTTTCTGAGCACAGGTCATTCAAAATAACTGCAGTCATCTACCTGACGATCCATCCGAGAACCTGGGCTGGAATGACATCCACTGGCCGCCTTTCCGCCTGTGTCTTCCCAACTCAGGGGCTGTTCCTCACTTTCTACAGTTCTCTCCTGGACTTAGAAGATGTTCGCTGTGTCTAAATGAGACAGGCAGGTGCTTTGGGGCGAAGAGCCTGGAGCATACTAAACACACAACAGTGCTGGCTATCACTGCTGTCATTAGTGAGCTAAACCTCTCCCAGTTAGTGCTATTTGGTAAAGGAGGGAACACAGCAGGTGAAGTGGCTCCTTCTGTTTACAGAGGGATAATTCGCAACGTAAGAACGAAGACTTTACTCTAGTCGATGTTGAAGAAAAGCCTGGGTACTAGTAATTTCAGAGTCTCCATTTTATATCAGCTCTACAAGTAGGTTTCAAATCCACTGAGGCCTCTTTCAAAAAGCTGCCGTTGATCCACTCGGCTGTGCTGGTCCCTTTCTCATTCGCAAATGCCTCCGCGTTTTTGTGTAAATTCAAATATCACTAGACTCAATGAACACAAACTCAGGAAAAATGCCCTAGGAACTCCCTAAAGATACAGTTTCTCCTAAAAGGTAAGGGGAAATAGAGATTAGTAAATTGGTTTTATGCTCACTGCCTTATTTCCATTTCACCTGGAGAGGGTTCCATCAGGAGGTTTAAGTTCCAGGAGAAGGATGGGAGCCACTTGTCCCCAAAGCCTCCACAGCAGAGAGCAGGACTTCTCTTTAGGGAAATGTCCAAAAGCTCTTTGGGGTGGTCTCAACCAACTGGGGACTGGAAGACAGAGCTTATCTTCAAGGTTGCTTTTTCTTTTTCAGGGGTTGAGGAGTAAAGACGGAGAACAGTAATGGTCTATGAATGTTTTCAGAGGTGGCATATATCGAACTGGGAGAAAACAGGTCTTGAGGCAAGATCTGATTTCTCTGAGCAAGTGAGAAAACAAAACCACATTCCTATCATTATGCCCAAGTTCAGCCACCACAAGATGATGGCACCCTGACATGAAAGACAGTAGTGCCAAGAATCAAATAAAGCTTCAGCAAAATTCAATGCCACACAGAAAACACGATCAGTATCCAACTCCTGTTGGCAGAGGGTTCATGGAAAACCAATGTGAAGATCACCGATGTAAAATGTTATTTTCCAAAGGACAAAGGCACCTGGTATAGGACTTTCTTTCTGTCCACATTGACTCCTGGGGCAGACTCCCTACGGAGGCACATTTCTAACAGTTCTTCCCTAGAGGTGTCTTGCGAATTCTCTTCAACCGCTAACTGCACAAATGTGGAACTAAGGTTTTCTTCTCTTGCTTTCCCCCCTTTGTGTAGATGAGAGTTTCTCAAAAATGCTGGGAGACACACAAAGATGAGGTATCTCACAATCCTGAGCAACATGAGAAGCGTGTAATGGAGAACAACAGAAACGCACTGCATTCTACTCTGAATTCTTTCAAGATTACTGTCTGTGAAGCGTGTCTCATCAGTCTTAAAAAACGTTCTAAAATTATGATAAATTCTAAAATGCCCAAACAATGTAAACACAGCGTACAGTATATTACTCAGTGAAGTACAATAACTGATACCTGTTACCACTTTGTTAACAGCTGGACTTTTACAAAAATAGAGTCCATAAAAGGACTGGATCAACTCAGTGGTGAATTTTCTTAAGTGGAACTTCCACCCCTCACCTTTTCTCCATAAGAAAAAGCAATTACACTTTAAAAAATGTAAAATCATGGACGTATGGACACAGACAACAGTGTGGTGTTTGTGAGAGGCAGGTGTGGGTGGAGGTGGAAGAGGGTATAAGGAGGGTAAATAGTGATGGAAAAACACAATAAAAATAAACTATAAAAAAAATTTACATGGAACCATAAATGACCCCGAATAGCCAAAGCAATTTTGAGAAAGAAGAACAAAGTAGGAGGGATTGGAATTCCTGATATCAAGCTATATTATAAGGTCACTGTAATCAAAACTGTCTAGTACTGGCATAAGAACAGATGCATAGATCAATGGAACAGAATAGAGAGCCCAGAAAAAAACCCATTTCTCTATGGTCAATTAATATTTGACAAAGGGGGCAGAAGTATAAAATGGAGTAAAAATAGCCTCTTCAACAAATGGCATTGGGAGATCTGGACAGCTACATGCAAAAAAATGAAACTCAACCACCAACTTACCTCAAACACCAAAATAAACTCAAGATGGATAAAAGACTTAAATATAAGTCATGACACCATAAAAGTCCTAAAGGAGAACATAGGCAGGAAGGTCTCAGATATTCCATGCAGCTATATTTTCACCAATATGTCCCCTAGAGCAAGGGACATAAAGGAAAGAATAAACAAATGGGACTTCATCAAAATAAGAAGCTTCTGCATGCCTAAAGAAAACATCAGCAAAATGAAAAGGGAACCAACCATTTGGGAAAATATATTTGCCAATGATACATTGGACAAGGGTTTGATCTCCAAAATATAAAAAGAACTCATATGACTCCACACCAGGAAGACAATCCAATTAAAACATGGGCAAAGGACCTGAACAGACACTTCTCCAAGGAGGGCATATACAGGGTCCAGAGACATTTGAAAGGATGCTCAGCATCACTAGCCATCAGAGAGATGCAAATTAAAACCAAAATGAGATACCACTTCACACCAGTCAGAACGGCCATCACAAACAAATCACAAACAAGTGCTGGCGAGGTTGTAGAGAAAGGGGAACTCCAGTACACTGTTGGTGGGGATGCAGACTGGTGCAGCCACTGGGGAAAACAGTATGGAATTTCCTCAAAAACTAAAAATGGAACTGCCTTTTGACCCAGCAATTCCACTGCTGGGATTATACCCTAAGGATCCTGAACCACCAATTCAAAAGAACCTATGCACCCCAATGTTCACAGCAGCACAATTTATAATA
Source organism: Mormoops blainvillei (assembly GCA_004026545.1). Classification (NCBI taxonomy): domain Eukaryota; kingdom Metazoa; phylum Chordata; class Mammalia; order Chiroptera; family Mormoopidae; genus Mormoops; species Mormoops blainvillei. Next base: position 525,765 of record PVJD01000165.1, read on the forward strand.
GCCAAGTGTTGGAAGCAACCTAAGTGCCCATCAGTAAATGAGTGGATCAAAATACTCAATGGATTACTACGCAGCAGAAAGAAAGAAGGAGCTCCTACCCTTTGCAACAGCATGGATGGCACTGGAGAGCATTATGCTAAGTGAAATAAGCCAGGTGGTGAAAGACGGATAGCATATGATCTCACCTATAAGTGGAACCTAATCAACAAAACAAACAAGCGAGCAAAATAGAACCAGAGACATTGAAATAAAGAATAAACTGACAGCAACCAGAGGGAAGTGGGGAGAGGGTTAATGGGGGAAAGAAGGGGAAGGGTCATCAAGGAACATGTATAAAGGATCCATGGATAATGCCAAAGGAGGGTAGGATTTAGGGTGGGAAGTGAGGATCGGTGGGGAAGGGGAAAGTGGTGGTGGGAAAATGGAGACAACTGTACTTGAACAACAATAAAAAAAGAAATAAAATAAAATATAAAAATAAAAATAATGTAAAATCAAAGTGTGATGAACGACAAATCAGTTTTTTAAATGCACAAATCTTGGAGTGTAAAAATCACTATAAACTTATTAAGGTTATACATATTAATCTCCAGTTTTATTTTCTTTAGCATATGCATAAAAG